>OY744476.1:1342510-1942510 GCA_963556175.1 Tipula confusa
AACAAAAAAAGAAATTGTTTCAAAAATGATTCAATTGAAAATAATATTGAGATTTCTTTATCACTGCTCCATCACTTTGTTCGGGACCTTAGCTACCCGGAACATATTCTATACTTAATAAAAAAATAATAATTATACAAATACACTATATTTGATTAAAGGGACAACTATAGTTTGTGTTGTGCACAGTCGAAATTTATTTAAGGTGATTGACCAATACGATACCCAAATGACGATGTATCTTTGTTTATACCATTCAAGCCGTTTTCTGCTTTACAATTCCCATTTCACCTATAAGATTAATATCTGTAACAAATAACTGTTATATGTGGTTTATCTGCAACGCATTACATATTTCTGGGTGAATTTTTGGAATTCATAATTGCATTGGGCAATGGAATTTAAGATATTTAAGATTGTTGGGGGGGTATCAATAGCGGAGTGGTTCAGTGGGGGTGTTTGGCATGGCTGTACGAGTTGGTTTTCGGCTGTATGGTTCTATAACAGAAACGGATCTTCTGATTTTGCTTGGTGGAGTAGCTATTGGTGGTTTGTATTAGATGATTTGTGGTTTTATGTTGGATTATTGTAATTTTGGTTGGTTCATATTCTGTCGTTCCTGTGAGTGTTTTGGCTGGATGAAGTGAATGAGGTTATCGTATTACATTTTTTTTTTGTTTCTTAATGGTGTCCTTGATGTTCAGGATCTACTGGATTTTGTGTGCTTGTGCATTGAATTTCGAAGGGATGTTTCCGCGATAATAAGGGCGTTGTTCGGCGACTATATTAAAAAAATAATAGTAATCAACCAATCAATCAATCTGCAAGCGTTCGAGCAACTTAAAGGATAGAAAATGTGATCTCCCAGGAAGGACTTCACACTGTATAATTTAAAGGTGTATGTAATGTAACGTAAGGAAAATGTCTCTCAGTACAAAAAATAAAAATTATAAAATATCTACTGGGACTCTCATTATGATAAACATTTAAAACTATTTTATACTTACATCATGTTTACCTGCCAATTAAAATTTACAAATTACCCACCAGGGCATTCTTATTCAACAAACTGATATAAATTAAAACACCAAGTATTTGTTTTTCATTTTGTTTTCCAAAAAAAAAAAAAAAAAACTGAACGCAACCCAAAATGTTTTTGTAATTTTGTTGTTGTTTTATTATTCACAATTAAAATATATGTTATAATTACAATTTAATATCTCTCGTATTTTTTGTTTTATTTATATGTTATAATTTTTTCACTTTTAATACCATTAAAATAATAATTTTTGTAATTTTAATTATTTCCGTTTGTTGTTGTTGTTATCAAATAAAATCTAATTTTTATTTTTTTTTATTTTTTCATATATCAGCTATATGTTGTGTTTGAATGTTCAGGAAAAATCGAAAACTCAATAAATTTATTTAATTATGGTAAAAATTTCAATTAATTTAATTAAATTAATTTTTTTTTGTTATAAACATTAGACGTGACAATAATAGATAAAAATAAATTTCTATTAATTAATTATTATTGATTTGTTTTTCTGTATAAATCTAATTCTAAAATATTAATTTTTTTTTGTTTTTAATTTTTGGTTTGGTTTCTTATAATTAATAATTTATATTTTATTTACATATTATAAAATTAAAGTTTTCTTTTTTGTAATACAAAGATTAGTCAGTGTACTATACTTATAGTAGAATATTATTTATACCGCGATATGTGTTACACTGACGCACTTAATTATAAATTTAATTAATTTGTTGCATTAATTAAAAAATTTCGAAATAATAATTAAACCATATAAATAAAAATTAATTTTGGTATATTTATAAATTCATCTATTTATGCTTTTTAAATTTTTGTATTGTCAAATTTTGTGAATTGTTAATTATTAATGATTTAATTTGAACTTTTATTTATTTATTTAATTATTATACATTAAAAATTGTGTTTAACCATAATATATTCATGCTATTAAAAGTTTTATTAAATTAAAAAGTTGATTGTTTCTATTATTTGTAAATGGTTTTCAACCGAAATAAATTAAAATTAAAATTTAAGACGTTTGCTTAAAATTTTTTTACAATTTAATTCTCAAATTAAACCAAATTAATTAATTTAAAAAAATTATATAATTATAAATTCTACCATTTAAAGTAATTTGATGCTGAATTACAATCTCTAGCCGATCCACACCATTTCGATTCTTGCAGTGGCGGACAAGGCCGACCACCTCGCCTTGCATGTTTAATTATTTTACGATACCGGTGCATTTCACCAATGCCACACGTTTTACTACATGGACTCCATTCCGACCAATGACTGACACGACAATCTTTTGGCGGACGTCCTTTTTTATTTCTTTGTCGTTTCCGCTGTGTTTGTGACTGTGGCTTTGTTGTACCATAATTTTCGGCGATATTATTTAAAATGGCGTTTTTATCGTTTTTCGGTATAACATTCGAAGTTTGGTTCATTCTAAAGTTTGCGGAAAATATGATGATAGATTTGTGATTTATATAAAATTTTTCTATATATTAAAATACACTTACTCATTTTTCATTTTGGCCAAAATACGCGCCCGATTTTTATCCTTCTCCGTCATCCGGAATGGTATTTGTGTAACTTCGTGTTGTCGCTCCTTTTCAATATCAGCCGATAGTTCATTATTCATTTCGATATGATTGTGTTCGATTTCAAGTCGATTTCTTACTGCCTTAACCGTTTCATATTTTCGATCGTCTTCAATGTGATTAAACATTTCACTTAGCTCGTATTCCTTCAACTGGAAAACGGAAAAAATGAAATATTTGTCTTATATATATACAGGATTCTATATGGCGCTATAACATAGAATAGCTGATATGGAAAATGGTGTGGAATTGGGGGTATGTAATATCCGTTTATGTATAGGAGATACGATAATTTGTCAATTTTAAGGAAAGAATATTGTCAAAATATACATTTCCGCTTCAATGTTTTGGTTTCTAGATTAAGATTTAGATTTTTTATTTTTTTCATAAACAGGCACTGTGTGTATGTGTGTGGGTGGATGTAAAAGAGAAAAACATAATCAATAATACATAATTTGGTTTTGTACGGTCTGGTGGGTTGAGTGGTTTATGATTCGTATGCATATAATCAAATTTTTTTAGCATGTGGATTATACACAGCCGCATGATCGGTATAAGCGAAACCGTAAATGATTTTAAAATTTTCTAAAATTGTTTGGCCATGTTTGCCTGTTTCCATCACTGTCGCGTGGACGAACTTACTTTTTCTACATTTATACTATCTAGCTTCGTTGCCAATTGCGTTTCTCGAATCAAAATAATCATGGGATGAAAACATGATACATCTGAGAATAAAGCGCATAAAATCAGCAAATGCCATAAATAAAGTTTTTAAAGAACCAACTGTCAATATTTCTACAAGAGTTGGCATAAAAGTTAGCACCCTATACTATTAAGAAAAAATGCCAGCCAAAATATGGAGTAAACTTATACAAACACAAACCCATATTGGACTGACCGATGCGTATTGCTTTATGGGTCCTGCAAGAGTTGCATATAACTATATTTTTATAAATTCCAAAAGTTTAAGCTCACATCGAAATTTTTTGTAAATGATACGTTTCTGGGAGTGGTTCATTCTAACCCAGTTTCACTAACCATATAAGGATTAACAAACTATTCTCATCAAGATGAACCATCCAACCGGATCACAGCCATGGAGTATTCAAATATCATCTTTCTCTTTGTTGGCTCGAAGTTTCATCGTTATTTTTGATAATTGTAATTTCCGATTAATTAGACTTTCACTTTCTCCAATTAAAAAGTATTTAGTAAATAATCAGTTGTAAAAGATTATTTGAATATGCTGCTGAAAATCATAAGCGAACTGTTGCAACGTTCTAATCTAACGTTTTAACTGTCTTACGTTTAAACTGATGCAACTCTAGAATATAAAGTTACCCCAATAACGGATAAAACGGACAGCACGAAAGTGTTTGTATTAAAGTGGGACCCAACAGTAGACACTTTTTATTTTGATGCAAATATTAAAGATAAAGAAATCATTACAAAACGAAGTTCTATCCAATGCGAGAAAATGTTTGATCCATTAGGCTTGTTGGCTCCTATTGTTATCCTGGTCAAATATGTATGCAATACCTCTGGATGGCCAAGTTAGATTGCGATGGACCAATGATCTTTTAGTACGATGGAGAACTATAAATGAAAGTTTAAAAGCAGATCACGTCTTCAGTGTACCAAAATTTTTAAAAAGTTCCTAAATTTCAAATATTGGGGTCTATGACTTTTCTGTTGCAAGTGAAAAAGCCTATACTGCTTTTGTGTACTTCAGAATCATGTTGGATGATGGTTGTATCTTAGTAAATATGGTTAGTAGCAAAACTTAAGTATCACCTATAAATTTCGATACTATGTCTCGAGTTATGCGGCGCAGTTTTACTTACCAGCCTGCTCATTCGACAGATAATCTGACAGATTGTTCGTCTCTTGGTTTGTGTGTGAAACAATTAAAAGTCTTTGATCTTTGGTTGAAAGGACCTGATTGGTTACGTTTGGGAAATGATAAATGGCCAATGCCAAAAACTAATAGTGAAGGCCCTTTAGCAAAAATAAGTCGTCAAGGTGTTTGAAGTAACATTAGTTGATATTCCGAACCTGATTGAATAAATTACGAAATCAAAGAGGCTATGCAATTCTCGCAGCTTTAAAGCCATTTGTCTCGAGACAGGGTTTACGGACCAATATATGTTCTGACAATGGCACGAATTATGTTGCTGCCAATAAACTTTTAACACAAAATTTTGCTAAACTAAGTGGCAAATCTAGTTCCCATTTGTTTCAAGAAAATTCATTGCAAGGCACTTCAATCCCCCTAGTACTTCCCCCGAGCTTTGGCAGAAATCGGGAACGAACAATTAGATCCATCTAAAGGGAAATATTGGAGACCATATATACTGACCTCAGAGGAATTCACAACGCTTTTAGAAGAGTTAGAAGCTATACTAAACTCAAGGTCATTGTGTATCTAATCTTCGTATGATTTGAAGTTCTTAACACAATTACATTTTTTAATTGGTACAATAAATTAATAGAATTCCAGTAGACAATGTACCAGTTAATGAGAAAAATGTCAACAAAGAATGGCAAAATGCTCAAGGAAATTCGCAACAATGCCACAAACGTTGGCCCGTCAAATACTGAAACAAAATTCGGAGAGTTGAAGCGACCAATCAACCAAATTTTCTTTCTTTCTTTTAAATCCGGGATTCCAGGCTGGCGTTATGTTTATAGATGAATGGTGTAGTAACTTAATATAATGTTATGTTCCACAAAATGTAAATAGTTATGCTAGTAACTAATAGATGTCATTCAAATAAATAATGATTAATTATAGTATGTAGTGTTTAACTGATTCAAAATACTATCACCACAAATTTTTAAAAGAATACTCCAAGAACGAACTCTCGCTTCAATTATTTCCCTTTGTTAATCTTTTCCATGAAAGCGTTTTCTGTAGGCCTTTTCTGTTCAAATCCAAAAAGATTTTTACAAAAATGACCATGTATTTGCAAATGGTGCATTAACCATCCAGTAATCAAGTTTTGATCATAGTTGAACCTCATTTACCTCTTTCCCATGTTTTGGAGTTAATACATCATTTAGTTATATTAGAATAATATCTAGGGTCACTTCTAGAATATCTTTTTTTATGAAATAGTACTTTAATAATAAAGTCAGTGCAAGACCACAAATTTCGCACTGGGGCATAAATTAATTTAAGATTCAGAATCTCTAAGCAGTCTATTTTAGTGACAAGAATACCGCGAACAATAGTTCCACATACAGAAATTGTTCCACATAGAAATTTTTTCAATGCTAGGAATTTACACCTACCTATGTAAGGAGGTTATTGTCTTCTTAATGCATATTTCAAAAAAAAAAATTAATACGTTCAGTTCGATCTAATAACGTTTCCAAATTACCACAACGTACTCCAATTGGCACGAACAAATGAAACGTATAATATTTATACCAAATTGGGAACATGGAACGATAAATGAAACGATAAATTAAATTTGGATGTGATTTCTAAATCTTTAAAAACTTGAACTTTCTCAAAGATAAATAGAAATATTTTATGCATACTATAACTAACTCCAAACTGCGATATTTAAGTAACAGTTAAGACGACGAATATCTATCTGCAAACGCAACTAAAATTACTCACTCCTACTACTCCAAATGATGGCTTAATGGAACACCAATGATACTCCTAGAAGCCACATATCAGAATCATTCTATTCATCATCACATAATGAGGCTCAAATCTAAGAAACCTTTTTAGTAACTCTTCCTCTTTTGGTACAGTTCCTAATTTCATGCTATAATTTCGCATTAACATTGAAATCGCCAATAATGATAATTGGAGATCTTTTAAGCCCCCTACAATTGTATCAAGCTTGTTAATGTAATCTACAGGATTCGTGAATTGTTGAGTCTACTCAAATTTAAATTCAGCAAATGGTTTCGTTGTCATGTTTATATTTTGTAGCAGGGTGTGCTCTGAGCTTAAGAGCCATCATTCGAATTAATTGATATATTTAGCATTGAAATTAAAAGTAAGAAAACATTTTGTTATTTAAGGGCGAGCTCTGTAATTATAGATGGACACAATTGTTTGGGTTTCTTAAACATCGACCAAGAACTACAAACCATGTCACTGGGCCACCAAAATCATAACCACTAACTATCTCGCAAATACCCAAGTATTTCTATGTTAAATTAGAAGATCGGACATTGAATGCAGTAAACCCTTTACAAACAATATAAATCGTAGACGTCAGTTTTCCTATTTTTTCTTTTTTCAAGTCATTAACTCCCATAGGTAGAAAACAATAAAAAAAATTTCCTAAAATGAGTGAAAAATAACGGATAACTTATTGGTTTTACGATTTTCGTTCTCCTTACTCGCGTATATCCTGGATTAAGATTTGTCTGCCATTCCTTATAAGTTTATTGTATTTTATACGATTTGTGGTGGATACGAAAATTTCGGGGAAATGCGTCGCAAATAAATAACACATTGGAGCAAAAAAAAAGTATGGTTAATAAATTTTTCGTATTTCCCACGAATGGGTGGTAGTGGCAATGGTGGTGAGAAAATAACAAGATGACAACTAAAATGTACACAGTATATCTAAAGAGATATGAGGATATATAGTCGGAAAATGAAAAATCGTTGGAAAGAAAATGTGTCCAAAGTTATAAAACAACATAAATTTTTTTTTATTTGCTGAAAAGTTTTTTTTTCGTGTACGGTATCTATCTAGCTGCCGGGATGAATAATGACAGGTTAGTTGCTACACAGAAGAAAAAAATATTTGCTGTTTATTGTTTTGAATTGTATTTTGTATTTATTCGTCTGCCAAGATTCTTGAAAGACAGACGATAGAATGATAATTATATAAATGAGCTTTTCTTATGAATTTTCCGTTTTATTTGTCGTTAGTATATCAAAAAGTTAAGACAACACCAGAAATTATAGCGGCTATCGATTTATCTTCGCAGACATAATAAATTAATGTCAGTGTTTGGCAATCGGATGACATGTAATATTTATTTGTTAATAGATTATAGGGATTATATAAAACGAGTTTATTCAGCTTAAATATAGTCCTTACCTTTATAAATTGAAATGTTGCTATTGGCGGTAGTCGTTTACTATTGGGATAGAAAAAACTACCGGCCGGATGAGCTGGATACCGTGACGTTATTCTATAAATAATACCTTGTGGCTCGGTCGGCCAATTAGGTGCTGTAAATGTAAAACCATTATCGGTACCTGCATCTAGTGGATCCATTTCGACGGTCACACTATCTATCCAAGAACCACCAACACAAAGCTATACAAAATAAAATTGACATATTGAAGTATTGCTAAATGATTATTGTACATATGATATGATAATAACTTACTTGAAACGAATCCACTCCAATAAACCAATCGGGCGATGGTACAATCCTTGTGATCAGCGACACAAAACTATGGTTACCGTCAACGAAAAAATTTGTTTCACTACGTCCACCGCCCGTATTTATTGCCGGTATTGTAAATTCATCGTAAATTTTTTCACGTTGATTACGTTCGTCCAATTCTAAATTATCCGTTTTGCCAATTTCGGCAAACATTTTTAAACCACCCGATGCCTGTTTACCCAACTGGAATAAATTGAATGTTGAATCGTGTGATCGACCTGCAAGCGATACAAAAACATAAAGATAGAGTCACCAAAAAAAATTAATTAGAAAAGTTACAAAAAAATAAAAGTGAAAACTAGAGATAAGATTATCACCTATAACAACCCTCAAACAGTATACTCGTACATATAAGATGAAGTAGCAACAACAAAAATGTAATCTCATTGAAAATCTTCTTAAAACAATTTTCCGTTTTATTATTTTTATTTTTTGCGTGTGAAAGCGTTTTCATTCCTTTTTCACTTTTTTAATCCCTTTTCCAAAGTGCGTACACAGATTTTGATTTGGAAAATCCAATTTTCAATACCTTTTTCAATTTTTATTTTTTTTTATTTTCACGTGTTTTCTTCATATTTCAGAAAGGAATTTATGTTGTAATACTATTTGGCACGGTAGTTTATTAATTAAAAACAAAAAAAAATTAACGGAAATTAAAAATTTGTGTTAATTGCTTGTGACAGGTAAACGAGATGAAGATAAGATGGCAATATCGGTACGGGGAAGTAAATTAGATGCGAGATATACATGAAATTGCGTAACAAGCCCCTAATTTATATATATATATATATATATATATATATATATATATATATATATATATATATATATATATATATATATATATATATATATATATATATATATATATATATATATATATATATTTATATATATATATATATATATATATATATATATATATATATATATATATATATATATATATACACCAATACATAAGTATGTTTCAGAGTTTTTGTTTTTATTTATATTTTATGTGTCATTTACAATCACATTTTATTATGCTCGAGGTGATAAACATAAAATTTGAACGTACATATAGTTAGGTTCGGGGTAGAGTATACTGTAAAATATATATGTATACATATTATCCGAGTTATAAATGAGGAAGAGGTGAGTGTATACACCAGGAATGTCAATCATATCGATTACGTACAAATATTTATATAATATTATGTGCCTTGAAGCATCTTTAAATTTATGGAAAATTATTCTGGGAAAATTTATTTTTAGTAGTTCGAATCATTAATTGGAAATGAATTTTATTTAAAATGGCAAAATAATAATTTCTTTAGCATATTATTCGTTTTATGTAATCATTTTTTATTTGTTGTAATTAACATAATATGCGCAAACCAGTTAGTTTTTAACAGAAGTATAATTTAAACATATCATGAACACCTCGAGGCAGTGATGTCCAGCGATGACCTGGTATGATTTTTAATTTTTATTGGTAGTTTGTGTACCATGAAAAAATCATCTGCAGTGAAAAATTTTTAAAACGAAATTCGTAAGGACTTTTAGGGATTGTCATCAAATTCATTATCTAATGAGTGTGGAGAACTATATGTGGGTGAACCGGCATCGACACATTTATAATCGTAAATTGCATTTATTGCGATACTCCTCATCAAACCAATAATGTTTCGGTTTAGTTTCACCATTCCTAAGTTTTCTTAGGTGGCACTGACAACAAAAATGTTCATTAATTCCCTTGGAGTGTTACTTCGTCAGGAAGGTGATTTTTTAATATGGAACGGTTGAGTCTCATTCATCCGTACATATTATGTAAACATATAATTTATACTTATGTTTAAAAAACAAATCACACAGTAAATGTTGAGATGCCTTTCGTTGGCCGTCTGTTTATAACCATATTGAAATTAGATCCAAGAGAAGTCAAACATAATTATTAGTTTCCGCACCACGCCTACCAACTATCGCGACTGCAAAAATGGATTTTTAACCAAACTCATTATATCGGTGATCACCATCGGAACAATAAGGAGCGCCATGGAAGCTGAAAAAATTAACAATAGCAAGTACCATATTTAATGTCAAGATGATTACGGCAAACACCAGTAAGTGACTAATATCTCAGCCACTGACATTTGTTTACTAGAGCTCGGGGTAATTAATCCAGAAAGCTGGTTTAGAACAATCGAGACATAGTTCAAACAAGCGATCAAATTATTATCGTCCTAACAAGCCGTGTTAATCGACGACGTTCTGAAGAAACCTCCTGCAATCAATAGATACAGATACCTTAAGAATTTCTTAATTGAGTGAACAGTACTCTCAGACGATAAAAATACTGACACAAATTGAATGCAACCCTAGTTAGTTTCCAGACCCAACAATGGATCTGGAAACTAATGGAAATTGTTCATATAACCATAATCCCACATCCTTGATAAGGAGGCAAACGCACTTTCCAATAAGGTTACTTTACAATAAGAGAGTCTAGGCATTATGCACATACTGTGACAAGCAGTAAGAGCACCAACGAACAACTAGCTCATACGCCTGATAGACTTTATTTCAGAATAGACAGACTCGAGCTACGAGCATTTAGTAGTTTGAAATTTCTCAATCCATTTGTAAACAAATTTGGGGTTTTACGCGTTCTTGTCAGAAGAATCACTAACGTAATCACAATATAATAGCATTTAATGAAAAGCAGACAATATATTTTAGGTTTCGGTTATAATTTTCAAGTCGTAAAGATTATAGTTTAAACTACCTGCAGTTTACTGTATGTATACCGTCGATCGATATACCCATACGAGATGTGAATACATGTACAAATTTATACATATCCTTGAAATTATCTTACTGCGAGTATGGTACAAAACTCGAGGAATAAGAAAAAACCACTCAGACATGATTTTCGATCTTTTCTTCTTTCGTTCGTCTCGCATATGTTAGTTTGTCTTGATTATAACTGTGTATGGTATTAATACATTTTATTGAATGACTCTTCAGAAAATTATAACGAAAAAAAAAAGAAAATCTGTTGAGTAAAATGATAGATGAACAAGATAAATTGTATGAATATGATGAGAGGAAAATTGTTACATCTACACACAAGAAGATATAGCGAATGAATGAATCTATGCGATGATGACAACGAAATTACAATAAATCTTATCGTGTGTCTGATTTCTTAAACACACACACACACACACATATACACACACATCTTAAAAATCGTGTTACGAATATATAGATTTATCCAACTACATGCGGCATTAGTATACATCAAGATTTTCTGAACTTTTGATGCGAGCACTTGGTAATCTTAAAATGATAAATCATAAGATTTAAATAAGTACCGAACATATGAGACACTAAATAAATTGTTTTCGAATATGTCTCCGCGTAATTATTTTACATCATCGCACACGGATCATCATCACTCGTTTAAAAATACTTAAAACACGTGTTGATGGAAGGCGACATTAAACTTTAAAAAATGTTTGGAATTCAACCATATCACCGAACCGACTCATCTGATTGTTATTTTTGTTTAAGATTTCGTGTTATTTATTTCTGTGTTTTACATTATATCGAAAATCTTAAACGTTGACACAGACATAAATTTTCGTGTTGTTATTTTCGTGTCTCATATTCATATTTGTGATTATTGTGAATAATTTTTCAGATTTTTTTTTTTATTTTTATTTATAGAGTTTTCATGAAAATGTAGAAAAAAACGCATCTTTCATAATCGTTTAGAGAAAAAGTCGCGATCTTGTACTACATTTTCGTGGTTAGATCATTTTTTTATAATTATAATTACAGCATGGGTCATAAAATCATACGTTGATGATATTAAATATTTTTTTAACTGTCAAATTCTATTTTACGTATACATCTTTCATCATTACATTGCCCACATTGCAATTACCCACCTAAAGCCATCTTAGTTCAATCGAGGTTGTCATGTGCTACCATTTCCATCTGATTGTATACTTTGACATTTTGTAATCAGCTAATCTTCATGGTGTTGAAAATCAATAGCTCGGTAGGTTGATTAAGCAATTAAACTCATTTGTAGGCAAACCATATATGGCTTGAGACATTTATCTGACTCTATCAGGTTAGTTCGAGGATGTCATTTACCAAGGTGCAGACGATTATAGTTTGCGAGTTTGCCAGGCAATTTCCAATTTAAAGATTACTCTACCGATAATCAGCTTAATGCTGATGGAACGGTAATTTTTAATCGACAACTTCTGATGATGCTTTTAGTCGTACAATGTGACAATGCAAATTGACAAAGGAGTGATAATGGTTAAGTATAGCACTTGAGATTTATGTCGTCTTCTATTCAATTATTAAGTTTTTAAGCTTGTAGATTTTCAAATTGCTGTCGGGAATCTAAGAAACCTTCATCAGGTAAATGACACAATTGTGTTGCCATGAGACTAGTATCCAGCGACGCAGGAAACTTTGTAGGAAAATTAAACTAGCTCCAACTTTTAAAGATCAACGCCAACTTATAATTTAGTACATATCTGAAGCCAATGGAATAATTTGGATAGATTACTTAACATTTGGCTTATCTATTCATTTTAAATAATGCTTCTATTATTAATTTTTTTCATTATATTATTGGTTGTTGAACTTGGTGACATTTATCAGTTGGACATTTCTAAATGAAGTGTTCCAACCTAGACAGATTCTATTGTGACATAATCTCGGCCACGAAGTTTAATCACTAAGCCCAACCGATTCTATGATAATTTCATAAAAGTTCAATAACCAAAGACAATTTATCACATGACTTACATGCATGTCCTTAAAGCCATGTACACGTATTTTGAAATTTGTTCATTTAAAACTCATCAACCTATGTAATCTGGCGGAGAAAAATATTTTATTTTTGATTGCACATCATCGCTTAGTGGCTAACCCTTTTTAATCGTTAGAACCACTTAGAATATGAAGGCCTTTCCAATAACAATCAGTTTGCCACGTCACATAGATTAGCTGTACCCAACCTTACGAAGTTCACTATATAGCAATACGATTTATAAATTAAAAATTAAAACCAAGTTTATGTGCAGAATGCATAATCCATCATTTAAATGTCAGTAAAAATTGTATCTCTAATTGCTAGTAGAAATACAGAAAAATTACTAAGGTTTGAAGAGTGGTTACATAAACTTGAGTAGAGAGCTAAGCGAGCTATCTTAGAATAATTTGATAAATTGTTAATGAACCCATGCTACATCAGCATAAATTGAAGGTGGTCTTGGAAAAAGAAAAAATTTACTATTCTCACTGAAACACACTTTACTATAGACAATCAAAAAATTAAATTTAAAAACTGTCAAGTATATCAAACCAATCATTCTGAAAACACTGCTAAAGATGGAAGTATTGTTATAATTGAAAATAACATCCACACCTTTACGAAGATTTGAAATATGAAACAGTTGAAAACAAACAATTAATTATAAACAATTAAAAATAATTGTATTAGTGTTGTTAGTAATAACTGCTCTCCGAAACACGCATTAAAAAAACTAATAACTCGATTTTTCAGTAAGCTAAGTACATGATTAAAAAAGATACATGATTGGAAAAGGTCTTAATGCAATTCCATTCGGCTTCTAGGCTAACAACGACTAAAGGTAAAGAACTCCTTAAAGGTGTCAAAAAATTAAGTGATAAAACTTTGTCAACTAGAAAACCAACCTGCTTTCCTACGTATCACAACCAAATACCTCACTTAACTGATTTCTTTAAAATCAAACATATCTATGGACTATATACAAAACTATAGAAGAAAGTCGAGACCTAAACTCAGACCATTCTTTAATACTTGAAATTAAATGAAAAGTTATTCAAATAGAAAGAAATTGAAGCCTAATAAATAAACACACTACCTAGTTAGGAATATTTTAGGTAGCCCTTAGAAAAAAAAATTAACCTAAAAATTTCTCCCTTTTTATCCAAATTTATCAGTTAGTATTTCTAAGCCAACTTTCAACAATATACAACAAGTGCAAGTACACAGGATAATCATTATAATTGAGAAACCACTCGAGAAGAAAAAAGTTTGCTTAATGATATTTTTAGACTTGTGCAAGCTTTTGACGAAGTTTGGCATAAAAAACCTCGTACCAATAATATAATACCGTATATGCGAGCACAGCTAATGGTATGACCATGAATGCTAAACTTATAGATAGAAAGTACCTCAGGAAGGAAAATGAAGAACTAAAACTAAAATATAGAAAAATGAATCTGCTGAGAGGTAGGCCCTCCCCTCTATCGTCATATAACAAGCTTCTACTTTGTAAGCAAATACTGAAACCAATATGGACTTATGGTATTTAATTTTGGGGTTGTACCAAATCGAGCACCGTCAAATTTATCTTAATAAACTAAGTCAGAAATATATTGCTCCAGGAGCTTATAATAAAATACAATAAATAAATTAAATTTATTTAAAAAAAAAACAAAAATTTTTTTTTGTTTAATCCTTTTACTTTTTTCTGGTGCTGAAGCTCATCCAACTCATTTGTAGTTAATTTAAAGCCCTACTTTACGCTTTCGCCAGCCAAATCGAGGATATATGATACAGGTTTCTTTGAATATCCAACTGCACATTGTGTTGCTGCAGCCACCCTGTACTGACATGGACGATGGTTCGGCCCAATGATTCTTTGAAATTCGAACCCGGTATCTGCCGAACCAAACACCACAGCTTTGAACGCTACGCCAATTGCTCAGGGAAACAAAATTGATGTAGCAAATGGCTTAGTTAAATGCATGCCTGGTAACATGGTACATATTTAATTTTTAAATTGCAACCATTAGAGCTATGCTCAATAAATATAAAGTCATAAATGTATATGTTAAGACCGTTTCAAATTCAAAACTATTACAGTACTGGCTTCTTTTTTGGAGTCTTACTTAAAAGTATCATGAAGAAAATGATCGATGATTATACCAACAAGAGTTTCACTCGTTTTGATCTGTCACGAAGTTAATCTTCCATTAGTAACTAAATTTGAATTTATCCTTTTAACTTCGGGTAATGCGACTGAATCTCTCATGGTTTCTATATTTAAAACCGAAAACTCGATGTAATCGATAATATAAAAAAGGTCATAGAGAAGAGACCACTTCGAGTTGAACAACGGACATGGTACTTCTTTAGCAGAACCATGAAATTCACTAAAAAGGACTCCCCAAAGGTATTCTTCCCTTCAATTATAAATAATATATCGGTATTTAACATCAACTTATTGCAGACCCACCTGAATTTAACTACCATTTTCTTCAGTTTAACTCAGAAAATATCAAATTTAAATCATGATAGTCTCAATGCATAACATTTGATTTGTAATTCCAGGCATAGCATTTGATTTTTGATCATCTTACGAGATGATAATTGTAGGATAGCTTTAGTAGCAGCTTTGGAACGCAGGACCAAGCTGAGGCAAAATAAATCAAAATAACTCTCGTTTATCAAGGCATCTATGTTCATCTATGTAACTTGCAAGCTTATAACTTTGCCTGGTGCGACTTGAGCAAGACGTTGTAGATTTCATAAAACAATATGGTCAAATTTAGTTAACGCCATTTTACATAGCACTGACCATTTTTTAAAAAAGGATTTTTCTCAACAAATGATTCAAACCGGAAAGTACCAGTATAAAATATTTAATATTGAAAACTTACGATTTTATGATCCATCCTGCGTTTATAGTTATATACAAATATTTAAACCACGAGTATGTAGTACAACCGCTAAACTTTTCCTCTATATGATTGCGAAAGGAAATTATCGAAATGTTGCTCAATTTTCTATTAATATTTATCTAATTGTTGGGACTTTTAGCCATTCACAGTAATTTAAAGTATATGTGAATATTATTATGACTATAAAAACTTTTGAACCAATGTTACGAACTGTTTAAGTTAAAAAAATGCTAATGACACAACTCGGTCACCAGGGCAAGTTTTAACTTTTCTTGTATCGATAATATATTTTTGATGAAAGAGGTTGGCTTTTTGAAAATATCAAATTGTCGATCATCCCAAACAATCCATTTGGCGGTAATGGCAGCACATTCCAGAGGCTTACATTCGTGAATGTGCAATGCCTTTTTCGACAACTCGATACGGGCAAAAGAAGGCCGTATAGTTAAGGCAAAAGAAGGCCCTATTGAACAAAAGTGAAGTTATTCTTAAATGTTAATGTAATTACTACAAATGTTACTTTTCATCAATAAAATTCAACCACAAATGGAAATAATGCAAATTTTTTCAGTCGCTTTTAGATCAAAATCCACCACGGTTACTGCAGATATAACGGAGAAGTTACCCTTCAATTCAACCTTTTTATATACCTTACTAAATACTATAAATGCTCGAAGGCTTTTCTTCACCACTTTGTATTCAAATTTTAAATCAAAAAAATCAATTTGTGCATTGGTACCAAAATAACGGTCAAAAGTTAATTTTTTATTTTTTATGGTGGTACGTCATTTAATGAGAGATTTGCTTTAACCCACCATGAAACAAAGTGACCAAGGTGACAAAATAGAAAAAAGTGATAATTTTCTACTAAATTTAGGTGAAGTCAAGATCGGTGAATTTACTGAAAGATGCCAGGAAACGTGTAAAATTTCTCTAAAAATTTGCATTTAGTGGAGCTAATGCACAAATTCATGAAATTATCTAACATACTTTTTCAAAATTGTCATAAAAAAATGTTTTTGTTAAATTTAATGAACGTCTTTTCCAAAAAAAACGGAAAGCTGTTGCTTTTTTATTATTTTAGACAACCAGAAGAAGTTTACCGGCGAAGCATTTATCATCGTAAAGTGACCTCTGCACTTTCTAAATAACCACTCATGAGAGCTGTTCTAATAAAACGGTTCAAAATCTATTCAAAAACCACAATAGTCAAATCATTAATATTTCATAAGCAGCTTATAGAAACAGCATAGCACCAGAACTTTGATTAAAGATAGTTATTGGAATCAAATCTACAATTGGATCTGTGAAAACGCCCACCTCAATTTGTACAACTACATTACATTATTTTATACCATAAAACATATAAAACATCATATCACTTCCACTCCGAAAATATATCATCAATCGAAAAATGCACTTGCCATACCCAACATAAACATTAAATTTAATTAATATTTGAATACAACAACAATGAAATAAAATTAAAATTTTAAATCCATCAATCTACTCGTTCTATACTCTACTGGCATTGTACACTGTAAATATTCAATTATTCGATTTAAACGTGAAGAACAAAAAAAATGTAAATCATCTCAAATCCCACCTCATTCATATATAGCCACAACCCGTTCCAACCCAGCACGTTAATATTACATTTACACACCAGATTCACCAATCCCGCATATTTAAACTCAATAAAAATAAATTAATTTTAATTTTGTTTCAACTCTTGGTGCTGTTGTTGTTGGAATTTTCCATAAAAATGGAATTGTTAATGCTGATGGTGTTTTCAGTTTTGTGAATTTATTTTTCTACTATACATTTCTACAATGATTGATTGTACGATAGATTGATTTAAAAAAATAAAAAATTTAGAATGGGTGGCTATAGTGTCTGAAAGCTGCTGGTGGTTACTCCTCATTCGTACGTATTCGTACAAATGTTGAACGGATTAAAAAAGAAAATTTAAAATCCGGAAAATATTTACTTTACTATGCACCAACAACTTCATCTTCCAAACGAATAACTTCTCATCATTTTTTGAACGCGGTAAATTAATACAAATTTTCTAGGTACTTTAAACGTCATCTTGTTCATAAATTTGATTTTTTGTTGTTGTTGTATTTGAACGTATTTCAAGTGGGAAATGGCAATAATAATAACAATAATAATAATCATCATCAACAGCATCTTGA
This sequence comes from Tipula confusa, assembly GCA_963556175.1. Classification (NCBI taxonomy): domain Eukaryota; kingdom Metazoa; phylum Arthropoda; class Insecta; order Diptera; family Tipulidae; genus Tipula; species Tipula confusa. Next base: position 1,360,531 of record OY744476.1, read on the forward strand.
GTTAAAAAAAAAACGTACGTTGATTTTTCAACCAAGAAGGAAAGTATGAAATTCTATGTATACGGTACGAAAAAAGGATCAACATTTTATTGTAATTTTTTTCGTTTGACCGCGTTTCTACTTTGGTACCGAGAAAATGTGGAAAATGGGGAAATAACCCTGCCAAGAGTAAATATTGACCAGGCATATACACAAACAAAACGATGAAATAAAATTATTGATGACTTAGCGAATTTGTCAGATCATTAATTCTATTGTTGTATTATATTTTCTTGGTATCATCATCGTCATCATCGTCATCATCACCATCATCTTTGGTATAATACAATATACATATTATGGTGTGATGTCTCTTTGCCATATTAGATTTGGTCGTCCTTTTAATGTTCTTCAAGGAAATGTAACAACGGAAATATACATTTTACTGTGTTGCTCTTTTGCTCCTGCTATATCGTCCTTGCTGCTCTTCTATAAAATTAATTTTTTTATGTTCATCAATTTTCAGAATGATAATTTTTTTTGTGCTTTATTTTATGTTGGGTGCGCTGTGCTTTTTTTAAGGGTGCGATTTTATACGATATTTCAGTGGAATACTTTCCCGATGAAGTGGGAAAATTAAACGATTTTCACTGAATAAAATAAAAAATCTCATTTTTTTTTTGTACTATAACTGTTTTGATTTGAGATTTTGGTTTTTATTTTTTTGTTTTTTTATGCTGGACCAAATTGTGAAAATCAAACAAGTGGAATGAATTGAACATGAACAACATTTGGTCAGTCATTCGATTTATGTATTATGTTCGTATATAAACAATTTTTTTTTTTTATTTTTTTATTTTATGGAGTTGATTGAAATGATTTGTGGTTTTTTCTTACGAGAAGAAAACCAGGTGGGAAATTTTGTTTTATTTTATTCAACATTACGGGGATATTATTATTTTTTTTCCTAATTCTCTTGTTGTCCGAATGATTAGGGTATATTAAAGGCTGGATTTCTTATATAGAAACAGTTAATATATACAATTTAAGCTTGACTTGAAACACTTATTTATTGCGGTTGGGCAATGGAATTTAAATGAGATCAATAAATGTGAGTAGTGGGGTTGGCAATAAAAAATCATGTTATGGTTGGTAATTGACTACATAAGATTTAATGGTCGAATTAATTAAAAAGATCTTATAGAAGTTATTATTTTTTTAGATGCTAACTTTTTACTGAAATGTTTCAGTAAACTCTAAACCATTTGTGGGCTTAGTTTTGGGATGACTTTAGTTTTAAACCATTATAAAATTATTTGTTGCTGACTTCTTTTGACTATAAGAACTGATTGATTGATTGGGGTGTTCGACTAAGCGTTAAGCAAAGTTCCTAGATTTGAACGTAAAATCGATCTAAAACCATTATTTGAATTAGAATTAGGCTTTGAATCGAAATATGGCTTTGCACTACAAAATTTTTAATGAATTTCGATTTATTGAATCGATGGAAACTACCATACTGAAATAATATTTATTACTTGGCTGATTCAAACCTTGGCAGTCTTACTTAATTTATCCCCTTTAGTTTTATTGATAAATTTTAAAATTTAGTGTCTCTTTTCTAGTTCTGAATTTTCATTTAGAGAAGCGGTTTTGTCTCTCAAAAAATACTGGTTTTGAAAGCAAACTTGTATTAAAATAGTAGTGGATCAGGTCTATATTTGCTTTTTTTTATTTTTTCTTGTCACCGATCTTATATAAATATGTGATTGCATCGTTTTTATTTCGAAGATGTTTTAAAGCAAATATTCGAAAACCAATTTTGTTAGGCTTTCAAGCAGCTTAATATAACTCCGAACTGAGTAATTAACTCGTTTGAAGTAAAAATTACTCCATTGGGTGCCTCATCAGGGATAGGGAAAAGCTAACCAAATGTTGCAGGAACTGGACAAATCTGTCACACCTATAAGCGAAGGTGACACTGTATACGCCGAAAGCTGCATGGCTTGGAGAAAGTTTTGTTCCTAATATGCGAACTCTAAATCAGGCGCCATTTGTAAAAACGTCCTTTCTACGGTAATGCAGAGCTCTATAATAGGTGACTGTTATTTCTCGTACAACTCGTGGGAATAAAAATTAACTAAAAAACTATTTAAAAAAATATACATCATTTAAACCTAGCTTGAAAGTGACAAAGTCAATTAAAAAAGGAAAAGAAAAATGTGGACCTTTTCTCAATAAATATTTAAATTGAAAAGATGACAAACCTATGCTTACAACAAAATGTTGCAGCTGATGAATAAAAATCAAAAATTGAAAACGGAAAATATAACCAAAACCAATGTTTAACCTCAAGTTAGTAATGGAACTAGAGTTACAAATGGAAAATTAGCAGAGAAGAGACTCCTTTATTTACTTTCAGAAACAACAAAAATATTGAAGGCATACAAATATTGACCGTTAATATAACAGCAATAAGAAAACGTTTCCGAACTAAAACAAATATCACCTAGTATTTCTTTAAAGTAGAGTCCTGGGACCAGTATTCTATTTTTTTATACAACCGACTTGCTTAGCACAAACGAGGCAACAATAACTTATTTCACGGATGATACTGCAATTCAATTAACCGGGGCTAATGTAGAAGAAGCAACTGGAAAACTACAAAGGACTATATGAACCTTGTTACTGGACTTAAAAGTTGCGAGTGGATAGATATAAGAGTTATAAATAAGCACAAAATGCGTCTGTTTTACTAATTTCTATAAATGTTTGATTACAAAGTCATAAGGATTATTATAGATTTGAACAACTATACTTATATTTCTGCCAATCTTCTAGATTACAATTAGCAATTATTTCGAGATAACAATAAGTCAGCACGTTTCAATTCGTTCACTCCTATGAAGCAACTGGAAACAATCATACCATGCAAAATTTACAAAAATTGACTATTTTGATCGGTCTAAGTTCAACATCAAACGATTAACACTGTCACCCACTCATAAAATAAAATCAAGCCATCATTGATCAAAGAATATATTTCGCGTAATGATTCGGCTGAGTAAAAGATCCAACATTCAAGAACCAACATCAGTAAATAATTGCAGTTACACAGTCAAACTGAACATGTCATTGTTGGAAACTTCACATAAACAAGATTTTAATATCGATCCATAAGCAATACTCGCAACTCATTGCTTTCTATTTTGTTAACAATAATCCTTTGAAGGAAGTTTAGATTATTTTGGAATAGGTTCAGCTGCAATAAGTTAAATTTTATTTTACACCGCTTCCATATAGTAAAAGTTTCCCTTTAGCTAGGTTCCTGGTAGTAAAACCCATTAAATTAAAGCAAGCTGTGAGAGTACTTTACAATGTTTAGAAACCAAACTGATAGCGTTTGAGGATTTAATTACTATTCAGGAAGTTTTCTAATCTATAGATGGATCAGTTTTTCAACAGATATTATTTTAAAATGTTCAACAAATAGCTTGCTTCCTGACTTAAAAGTAAACGCATTTATGCGTTTTAGGCCAGGTGGAAAATCGATGGCTTGCAAACATTCATTATTAATAGATTGTATGTGTTTTGAAACTTTGGATGATTATTGTACCATCAAGTCCTTTCGCAGATCTTGTTTTTAATATTAAAATATTACATTTTTAACACTACATTTTGCAGGTGTAAAATTAAATTTTGCAAGAAAGAGTATTTAAGGAAAGCAAGCATAAAGTAGGGAAAGGTTATTCTAACCATACCCACGACTTATTAGCTTTTAAAAAACCTGTATTCGAGGCTATCGCAAACGTTATGCAAAAGTTTAGTGGGATCCAGATAGTCGAATATGCTTACCAAACTCCAAGCTAGAAAATGAATCGTGTTTGAGTAACTGATCTTAAAGAGCTAACTATACCCTGAAAGAAATATCGAATACAGAAAACGTCGTCGTCAAGTATATTTGTGGAGAACTTGTTGTTTTACCGCAGTTAAAGATTTTGGGACTGTTTATCCATTTGCAAATTAAGAAGAAAAGTTCTATTAACCAATTTCCCAAATATTTTGATTAATTAAAACAAAAATTAATCGACTACACCTCAAGCATTATATATACTTTTAAATGTATTTTAAAATCCGACACGTGATTAGAATGATACCTCCTACGCTTTCGTCTTCGACATACGAGTTCTACACATTGGAAACAATTTTATCACGCATAATCTGCTATAAATCTTTCAAAAATACCATAATAACAATAAAAATCACTTAAAGATATTTTTTTTTGTATTTTCTTTAAATTCACGTAAACAAAACAAAAGCAGTAAAATGTAATTATTGATTAAAGTAAGAAGTAGAAAATGGGAAATTCCATCAATCTTCATGAAAATATTTTTATTTTTTTTTTTTACTTAACAAGTACGAGAAGCAAAAAAGTAAATACGTGCGAGTTCTAAGTAATACGAAATTTAACTTAGATTTTTACTTTCAATTTTATTACTTTTCTTCGGTGGTAGTACCACCACACTAAAGTACATGCAGTACGCACAAAACAACGATCGAAAAATACGGCAGCGAGATGAAAAGATAAAAGAAAACGAAGAAAATTGTTCTATTCTTACTACATTCAGGATGATTTTCTTTTTGAACTTCTTATTGTTCTTCTTCTTGTTGATTTTATGTATTTTCCAACCAAAATGAAAATATAAAAATTGAAAGAGATTAATGATAATAAAATTAAAAGGAAAACTGAATAGAAAACATAACATACACACACACACACATACACATATAAGTAAACAAATAACAAACCAAAATGAATGTTGTATAACAATAAAATTAAGAATAGAATTTTCTTTTATTTTTCCCCATTATGGGTTCGTGTTCTTCATTTTATTATTACAATTTTGATCTACTTTTGAGCAACTCAATAAAAAAAAACACAACCAAAACCTAAAATACACAAACCAAAAAAAAAAAAAAAAAAAAAAACAAACGAACGAAGAAAAATGTTTGTCTTAACAAAACGTATCGAGTGTGTATGATGTTCGTACATGTTTTCGATCCGTTAATTTATTAAATTAAAAGATTGTGCGTCTTTATTTTTATCACCCACGCACGTTCGTATGGTGTGTGCGTGTGTGTGTGTGTGTGTGTGTGTGTTTGCGATTGGTGTGATTGCGAACATCTTGCGGTTATATTTCGAAATTTGCCTACGATTCAATATATTTGAATTGATTTGCGGAATCGGGGTCAATAACCAAATATCCAGATCAATTTATTCGAATCTGATTTACGTCAGATGATTTGATTTCAGAATGATTGATGTTGCTAGGGGAGATTTTTTTTTATTTTATTGTGATTCAATTATGAGGTAATAATTGCATGTCATAAGTCCCTTGCAAAATGGATGTCGAAAAGAAAATTGATTGCAATGCATTTATGATATATGGTGCTAAATTTGGGGTGCTAGAGGCAATTTATATTTTATATATACAGGCTTTTTTAAAATTATTCAATCTTAAAACACGTATCTGTATATAAAATACATAAATTAGGAACATTGATGCGAAACAAATGTTATTAGTAACTTAGTTCTATATAGCTTGTCACTATATAGCTTGTCACTATATAGCTTGTCACTATTTATAGTAAACTTTGACTGCATACTGTTCAATTATGGCTAAAAATTGTTGCTAATTTTTTTTATGACCTTTACCGAAAAGGTTTGATTAACTTAATGGTCGAAATAAACGGTATATATACCGACAAGTCTAAGGTTTTGTGAAATTGAACAAGAAAACTTATTGGTTATAAGTCTACTGTATTGCTGCGGTAGGAATAGAAAAAGAATAAAGCCAAAAATGAAGCGCAAACACGTTTCACAATTGCCCGGAACAACAAAGTTTTTCTTGTGAGGAGAACCGAATCTAGAGAAGTTACTTTGGAGACGGGCATGAACTGAAATGACAAATGGATACCTCCGATTAATATCGATTCGGTAATTGACATTTGAAAATAACATTTCTTGCATTTGTTAAACGGCAATGAAATGTTTTGTCTCCGATACTCTTTAATATCTAATCTCTTTAATCTTCAAATCTCGAGATACTTCGAATTTGAATTTTTTGCTAAGCAAGCAAACATCTAATATTATTTTTAGTATTAATTTTCAGCTTTGATAAAGAGAGAGTAGTATAATGATTCCCAACTGGAATCTTCTCAACTGTTTACGATAGTCACATAACTTACTCTTTTCACATCAAATTTTTCTCGGTCAACCAATATAAATATATAACATTAGTTGTAAGCTAGATAATTCATTAAAGAAATCTTTTTACTAAAATCATTATAAAATTTTGCTCAAAATATTTTCTTGATTTTGTATATGTACCATCAAAATTTCGCTCAAAGCGTAAATGTTTTTGACACGTTTTTGCTAAAATTGCAATAACTTAACAAGCAGTGATTTTACAGAAATTTTACAAAGCTTTATTTCCAAAGGTTTTAAATTCTCTGCATTATTAAGTTTTTCCAATGAGTAGCACTAAAAGTTCGTTGACTGTCTCAAAGTTAGCAGTTTTTTTTTTCTTTATTAGAACATTTTTCTTTTACTCAAAAAAGTGATAAAAAAAACAAAATATAACTTAAAATTAACCCCACCATCAGAAAGAAGACAAAATTTTCTTCAAGTTATCACCAACATTTTTTTTATATGTGATATTTCATAAAGATACAAGTGGTTAAAAATTTCGTATTTTTCGAACAATTTTGGTGTTGCGTTTTCTTTTTGGCGGTGTGCATTTACTTTCAAAAAAATATAGTTTTTGCTCAATATTTAAAATTGCTTATATGATGTATTCTTAAAGTCTGAAAGGGCTTATCATATCTATAATGTGAAAGATAACATTTTACTAATAAATACTATTCAACCGCATTTCAACCGAAAAAAATAATTTACGATTAATTTGGCATAGATTTTATCTTCGGTGATGTTAACCATTTAAATTAGAAATCTTTTACTTTCAATGACCTGCCCAAAAGATTTTATAACCTGTTGCTCAAAATTTTCGTATCAATAAATCGATCGGAGGTACATTATCTAAAATTTTGATCAGTTAAATACTATGTAAAACTGCAACTCAATACTTTTCAAATGTTTGCTCAATATGTTAATTAATTTATTTTTTGAAAAATTAATTTTGCTCAAAATATTAAGTTACCTGACTTGTACTAACAAAATAAACTTTACTGAAAATAATATTCAAGTATCTGTATATATTACCGGTTATGCTCAAACACTAATTGCTCAATTTGAAATTCATCAAATTAAGTTTTAGCCTAAGTTTAAGTGGCAATTTTTATTGTAAAATACATATTCGTCAAATCAAGATACATTTGAAAATTATGCTCAGTATAAGTATAATTATGCCTAAAATCATAAAAATGTTGCTTATAAATATCTGAATTATGTTCAGTATATCTCATACATTTCATTATTTCTAACTTATCAAAATGGGAGCAACAAGTAGATAAAACATTCACTTTTACACTTCAAGCCTAACGCAAATATTTTAGAAAGACTTTGTAACGACGAAATGTAACGAATAATCGTAAATTGGACATCCAAAATGCTTCCGATTAAATAAAGTTTCCACTGCGTTTCGTATTATAACTTTAAACTCCCCAGTGATAAACCCATTTTATTGTCATAAGTATAATTAAATTTAACTCACACCGCATTTTGTTCCCGAGTGATTTTCTTTTTACCTCATATGGTGCGACGTATCGTAAACTCACCTAAAATTAAACAAAAATAAAAAAGGTGATAGTTAGTAAAACTTTCAAGAACTAGAAATAATATTGCTATAAATCTGTGATATAGCGTATAATAAACAGTTCAATATTTTTAACGATACAACGTCTGTCAACTTAATCACATTTTTAGCATGTTAACTTGCAATAAAAATTCTGAGAATGAAAATTTTTTTTTGTGTCAGTAAAGTATTTTTTCGTTTTGCACTTTGCAGAAATTAATTTCAAAGCACATACACAAACTATGTATACAAAGAAAAGCATTAAACGAACGAACTATCGAGTTGTGTAAAGTAAATTATTATGTTTCAATTACAGTATTTTCCCATGAGCTTTTTCTGTTATTAATTTAAGCGCAGTTAATCCAATAAAAGCACAAATAAAGCTTTTCTAACTTTTTTTTATGTATTTTAATGTCTTGGAAATCGAAGTAATTGCACTTTTTAAATTTAGGTCAGCCATTTGTACTATTGCTGTATATTATAGTTTTCAATACATAATAGTATTTGTACATTGTATACATATTTTAGTTGAATCGAAAAACGGTAAAGTGAAAAGCATAAATATTCAATTTAAACATTTTCCATTTTTTTTTTTTTTTTTTTTGGAACAAATCTATTTTCACATAAATAATAAATGAGAGTATGAAAAAAGCTTTTCAATTGATGACTAATGTATGGACATACGATTTACGTGCAAATTGGTTACGTGCTACTGGCTGTCAAGGAATTTATCTTATTTTGTCGAGATGATTAAAATGATAATTAATGAATTTTTGGCCACACATCAGTGTGTACTTGTTGTATTGTTATCTGACTTGTAAATTAAAATTTTTTATTTAAATGTACGCGGGGGTTGTGACTGCGGCAAGATTTGTATTGTAATGTGTCTTTTGTATATAAATATAATTACGATCATCTTTATTCATCTTAAAATAACTGAAAATAATATAATTCTGCGAGTAGAAGTATAGCAAAAAGTGTTATGAAAAATTGACGCTAGCTAATAAATTTCAATTAAAACAAGCCGATTATCTTATAAAAAGAAATAGAGAAGAAAACCAATTAGAAGACATATGAGAAAAACTCTATCATTTTCATAATGGACCATGTGGTATACGATATATCTGTACATAAAACACTTAAGCCAAACAACAAAATAATTTTTTTTGGGACGTAAAGTTCATGTGGTTTCGAACGAAGAATATTAAATTTTGTACAAAAAGCACCTGTTACATATTTTGATTTATGTTTTTTTATGTATTTCGTCGTATACAATGTGCGGTCACTGGTATATGTATGGAAAATGCGTAGGTGACAAAACATTGTATGCTAAAAAAAAATTAAAAATTCACCACATGAATATATAAATTTTTCCAACCTGCAAATTAGGTTAACCTCACGGTTGAATAAACTGCACTGTATAATTTCCCCATTTTTTATTATTTTTTTTTTTTTTTTTTGTTTGGTCGTTGTGCGCGCTTGGTGGAAATGAAATTATTTTGTTCAATTTGAAATATTTCCAAGAATTTCTTTTCGACTTTTTTTGCTGTTCATCAAGCATCAACGTACAAATTAATTATCATAAACACGAAATACATGTTGACAAGTGAAATGTATATCTACGATTTGGAGGTTAGTTTCAACGAATTACGTTTTCAGCTTGTGTTGTAAATCGTACGTTGCACTCAATAAAAGATAATCTACTAGATGATGATAACGTTTTCGTAAAAGTCATATTATATATAGTGGTGGGAGATGATTACTATTTTGGCATCAATATTGTTTCGTTCATAAAAGTAGTAATCTCCTTTTAAAACAAATTAAAGTGGATCAAATGGTTTTACGAGTTTGTTTTTGATGTTTTGAGAGGGTGGCAATTTATTGGCGCCAAAACACTGTAATGAGATGAAGCATACGAAAAGTGTAATAATTGGTTATATTCTCAAACCAATTAAAAAATAATGTTAGTCAGACGGTGAGCATGCAAATTGGTTGGCACATGCATTCTATGGAAAGACTAATTTGGTTGAAATCATTATAATTTGTAACCATGTAAAACAGTTTGGACGATGGTAAATCCGCATTTTTAAAAGTTGGTATGGTAAAAGGAAAATGAGTTTGACTTATTGAGGTTTCCAAATACCTCAACTTTTTTGGAGGTATATAATTGCATATTCTTAACCAATGTATTAGATGTCGTAGCACTAAACTTGATTCGTACCGCATTAGATATGGTGATGTGCGATCGAAAGATCAAATGTACAAATTGCAATAAAGATAATCATTAATTTACAGCTTATCCAACTCCACTAAAGGGCGGTATTTGCGAAGGCACATATTTCTCAGTATATCACAAATCAGTATATCACAATCAGAACTAAAATTTCTATTGTCTCACACATTAAATGTGCAAACTGCCTGGGACTACACTTCCAATTATCGATAGTGCCCGAAGTGTAAAAAGTTCCTGGAAAATAGGAGTTATCCGAAATAGTTGGCCGCACTGTATTCAACAAAGCTACGTTTAATACAGAAGCTTTTTCAAGGAATGCAGCTAACTTTTCTCTATCAAAATCACGCCAAAGGGAAATACAGCCATGCTATATATCCATCAGAAAATCTTTTTAATGAACCAGAAATTATTAGAATGGCAAATGAGATTATCAGTTGGTTAGCGAGATGTAAATCAAAATTAAATCAATTTACAGCTATTACTTTAATAGTCTATCGCTATTTTACTAAAATGCAGAGAGTAGTCAAAAAAATTATAATTTTTCAATAAAAAAGTTTGTATTAGTGAAACCTGGCTGAATGATTTAGATGAATCATTCAAAATACTATTGTTAAAGACTGGATCGCGAAAATTCCAATGGTGGATGTGTAGCAATCTTAATTTAAAAAAAATATTTTTCCTTTACGGCTTCCAGCGCTTGCAAAACGCGCTTTCAAAGTCTTAAAAACTGTTGGTATCAATGTAAACGCAAATAACTCAAATATTTTTGAAGTTAATTTTAATGATGCTCTCCGGAAATTGTATCGTTATAAAAAAAAGTCCATCCATTAACTTGGGGACCTTAATAGTCAATACTACGAAACTGTTCTAAAGCCAATGAGGCATATTAAGTGAATGCTCACAAACATTTCAATTCATAATCAAATACCCTGATGAACATACGTACGCTCTTAGCTAGCCATAAAAACTCACTATCGACTATTGATTTGGTACTAACTAACAATATGATTCCTATATTAGTTCCGATGGTTGACCCCAACCTTGTATAATTATAGTGTTAAACTTAGCATTTTTCATAAACGTTCAAAAGCATTATGAAGGTTTTCATGTAAATTAGTAAGTGTTTATCAGAGGAGCATAAACAACGTGAAAAAATGGAAGCGCAGCTGCAAAATGGGCTGATTGAGCCGTATTTTCCTTTAAAGCTAAATTTTATCAAGGGCAAAGCGATTCATCACGTCCAACGCAATCACCTTTAACTAGTAAGATTTTGAGTAAACCTGCCTCGCTAGAACAACCAGCAAGTAGTAGCCTTTCAACAACTTCATCTATAGAGTCAGTTCAATGATATCATTTGATCATGATTCATGACGGTACATTGGTATCTGCATCTGATAAAGGTGCAGATAATTGAAATAACGAAAATTGGGGAAATATGGATACGTCATGAGATCCGAGTAGTCCATTAACCTATGGTCTATTACTTAATGTAGGTTTAAAGGTTGCTATTAATTTTTCAGAGGTACGAGGAATGAACAGCTGTACCAAGAATAGAGGATTATTATAAACAAAAGTGCCAATTGTATATCAAGCGCGCCAAAATTTAATATTTCTCCTCAGTATTAAATCCTTAAATACCATCAAAAGTTGTCCGGAAAAGATTTACAGAAACCAGACATGTTAAGCCTAACAGTCATTACAAAATGGAGCTGACTAACATCAATGACAAAGCAATTTAATAAAAGATGCGGTCTCTATGAGAGTACCTATCACAACTTTAAAAACTATTGGAATGAATAAACAAAAAACACAACATCAAAGAAGGAGAATTGGTGGTAATTATATATACTATCACTATTTTCGATGAACTCGGAAGGCTGGTGACGGTAGAACCAAACAACAATATTATGAAACTAAATATTACAGAGGTTGGCCGATTATTTGGTACAGCTGTCAAAAAATAAATCCTTGCAATGTACTGATTGGAAACGGTGACAATATAAACGAGTTTTGTGAGTTTTTCCAGGTATTGTTTTAGGACACATATTTGAAATTCTTACCCAACGCAAGGCGATTACGTTCAGTTTATACAGCATTTACCAGAATTAAATAATATTTAGTAGTAAAAAACCTTAAGGGGTGCGCGACAAGGTCTACTTCATTAAGTCTATATATAGCACATCATTAGGTATAAACCGGTTTTAAAAAGACCTTTGATCGCTTTGTTTAAGTACCAATTTTACAGCTAGAAGCAGGACAATTTATCCAAAGTCAGGAATTAAATACCCCTAATATTTTAATTGAACTTAACTGCCCTATTCAAGGAATATAGAAGTTCTAAAAAACAAAATTGTTGTCATACACAGGTAAAGTTTTTTCAAATTCCACAAAAATAAAACGGCGATAATATAGAGAGACGACTTAACAGTAGAGCTCGATAAATCATATAAATTACTTTCTGATTCCCAAATTGACAGAACGAACATAAATCAATAATTAATTAAAAAATGTAAAACCCGAAAATGGCTTAACCTCAAAACTGTAAATAAAAATTGCAACATACTTAATGAGATTAAAAACGAGCCATAATATTACCCACCATAATCAATAAAAAAAACTTTTAACACCATAAAAATAAAATAATTTAAATCTAATAAAAGTCCTCCTTCCCTCTTTTCACCAGCCCATCATCAAATCGAAAATTAATAATTCACCTCAAAAATAAATAAATTTCCAAAAAAAAAAAATACATGCGGTTGGCGAATTTTCACAGTAATTTTAATTTTTAAACATTTCGAAAATTTTGTGGAAATTAAAATTAAACAAAATAATTAATAAAATTTATTTGTTTTTCGTTTTTAATTTATGTATGCACCAATAAAAACAAATGAAAACGAATTAAAATTTCGTTTGTAATTAAAAAAAAAAAAAGTTAATTAATTTCGAGAAAACTACAAGGAAATGAGAAATTGTATCATGATATGAGTCATATTGAATGGTTAATTGTTATCTGCGTTAAGATTTATGACTTAATTTACACTTTTACAGTGACAATGATCTGAAAACGGATAAATTTATTTTTTAAAAATTACTGACAAAGTATTTTCGTTTTAGGTAGACCACACCGAAAATATATTATGTGTATTTAAAAGAAGAATTAACGCATTTTAATTATATAAAAATAGATGTCGTGTTTTTTGAAATTAATTAAGAAAAATTAATTTTAATTTTAACAACAAATTTTTTGATCGTGAGAAATCTACTTTCGTATACGTGATCTAGTCGTAAATGTTTTTCTGTTAGTAAATTGTATGCTTGTTATCTATCATGTGCATGTCAAATGGTATTTAACGGGGGCCATGATATCTGTGCACATGTGACTTATACTATCGTGTTTTTATATCATGTTTATATGGTTTACATTTTAACATAGTTTATCGATTTGAGTTAAATTATTTTCGATTGATAATGACAGATGTACCAAATTAATTTTTTTCTATAATTATAGAAAATTGAGCGTTTTTTTTTCAATGTTTTATTCTTTAAGAGAGCCACCACCTTGTCTTGATCACGTCTTCATATTTCAAAAAATAAAATCAACTGCATTACAGGCCAAAGCTGACTCTTTACTGAAATATTTTACAAGATCTTTCAAACTATATTTTTACAATTGGTGATCGTTGTACAATCCCCAGCCCAACGAACGATTTTATACACAATTAGTCACGGCGTTGTGGTCAGCGCACGAGGGATCGAACTCAAAACCGCGGTGTGTCCAAGCCAACACCTTAACCATCACTATACGACACTATACGACTGGTCACCGTCTTCATAATACTAATATTTAATTGTTAAACTAGATTCCCATATTAAATATGTAACATCATATTAAAACTGTGAACTAGAACTAGAACTATATATATATATATATATATATATATATATATATATATATATATATATATATATATATATATATATTTTTTTTTTTTGATTGATTGATTTATTTTGAATGTACTGCCAAGCATTAAGCAGGATATCCCGGAAAGCGCCGGGCCCACAGTACACCCGTTTTTACATATACTTGGAAGGATGTGGAAGGATACTAGTGAAATTATTGAGATCGACCCGGTTACAGACACCTTGGCGGCCAATAGTTAGTAAATTTTTTGTGGATTAGGGAAAGGAAAAGTATGTTAGTTATGACATAATTGGTCCAAATTCTCGGTAGCCAATATTCAAACTACTGTTAGTGTAAGACAATCACATTTTTGTTGTACTGCTCTGCATTCTGCCATCTCTTATCAGCAACTCCAGTGTGCCACCATACATCTGTAATCAGCAGAGGTTTCCTGAAAACAAAATCTATTAATGAACTAATGCTCTTATCCATAGGCTGTATAAAATAGAATTAATTTTTAATCTGAAATTACAAATTAATAAATTATTAAGAAGCGAATATAAAAAGAAGCCATTTATAAGCCAGAAGAATCAAAAACCAAATAAATAAATATTTGCTCGTACCTATTTAGCGAAACCTGCCAAGTTCTGGCGGATAATATTATGAAACAGCGAATCGTTCTTTTCTTTGGATAGAAGCTACGTAAGAAATATTTCTATTCGACACCTCAATAAAGAAACTTTCGTTACATAACAATGCCAACTCGGCACAGCGGAGAAGATGAAGTAATGGTTTGGGGTGTTTTAGCTATAATGTCACAGAAGGTCTCACAATGCTGCTGGGAAAAGTTACTTCACGCACATATTTGGAGGCCCTTAATAAATATGCAATGTCTTCCGGGTGAAAATTGACAAGAACAGACCTCCCACTGCAGCAAAACAATGCTCCAGTCTACAAAAGCAAATTTACAATCAAACCTCCCAAAGATTTGGATCAAGCAACAATAGACTAACCACAAATACTCGATCCCAATCCCATAGAGACCCCACCAACTTAAACAAAAATAACAACAACCTCAACAACACTGCAACTATGCCATGCAACAAAATCATTCAATCCCATTGACCATCCTGTCATCCACATTCCAACCACCCATACTCTGTGACTCCACTCCTCATGCAACAACAGAAAACAACTTCACATTCCGTGCAGCGGACAAATGAAAGTGAAACCGGGTGACTCTCCACATTTGTTGCACATTCACATTTCTCTGCGTTTGGGCAATATATAATCGAAACAAAACGCCTCATCCATTCTATTTTATACTGCGCTCATTGGCCATGGCAGCAAAACCATCAAAGTCAAAAATACATACCTCTCTTGTGGGCCAAAAGCGAACTATTGCCAACAACCACCAAATGTATATTTCTTGTTCACTCCAATATAACAAGATAACCACACAATTATATAATAATATGATAATACAAAAATACAGAAATTCAGCAATTTATCTAATATAAAAACATAAAATACACAAAAATATAACAATACTGAAGCACAATAACAAAATAATATAACAATACTACATACAAATTCTAAAATTGACAACAATGAAATGACACAGCAATAAAACAATACAACCAGACAACAATACAACAAAGTAAGGCATCCGCGTAACAGGTATAATATACTGACAAAATCAAACCTAACCACCCATACGCAACACCAATACACATCCACCTCCAAAACCAGACTGGATTGCACTGCAGTACCAAGCTCTCTGCAGTACCAAGCCACATCGGAACAACTCCCACTGCACCCTCACACAAAACAAACAATAATGAAAGAAAACGCATCACTCCAACACAACCACACACATGCAACGGCCCGAGCAAGCACAAACACACAAATACAAGAACACCATTGCACATGTTCAAACGCACACATCCGAATCCAACGATCGCACGGCGCAAAAAACAACTCCAAACCATCCGCAACCACCACCTCTAAGAGTACCAGCAAGATCCTAAAAATCCAACCCTTAACCAAGAAATCCAATAAACTATCCTCACACATACCGATTATCTCGAATACAAACAAGACCACCAACACCTCACCTCACGCAAGACCACAGCTCTTAAGATCACCCTCAATGGATGCGGAACCATTAATTGGGCCATTATGTTTCCATTTAGAAGCCCTCACACATGCATAAATGTCCGGATTCACACATTCACACAACCGCCTTACCTCAACCTGCGGGGAACACTCCTCTGAACAAAATCCAAAACACCAATCCAACCTGGAATCACCAACGAAATCTCCTAACCAACACCGCCTACAACCGTCCGAAAGAAAACACACACACATAACACATCATACCTATCTGATTAAAACTACAATCAGTCCATTCAAACTACAATGACCAAAAGTCGGCCATCAATCAATGAAAGCCCGACAGCCAAGCCGTAATTACACTGAAAAACACAAATCGCACTAGTGAGACATCACCAAATGAACACACAAGTACGTACGATACATAACGGGTGGGCCATTTAAAAGTTTAAACCTAAAAATGCAACAAAACAAAAACGGTTTGAAACCTTGCCAAATCCATCCCCCTGCCGCGAAGTACAACCGCTCCGACCAGAGACGTAACATTATTTCACTCATTCGGCCGCCGTGGCCGGCCCCACAGCACGCCACTCGATCTCGATCGGACCAACCCTCGAGAACTCTTTGAAGCTCATTTTCATATTGGTGGGTACGTCAATAAGCAAAATTGCCAAATTTTGGGGCTCAGAAAACCCACACGTGATCTTACAGAAGCGAATGCACTCATTACAAGTGACTGTTTGGTGAGGCTTGTGGAGCGGAGGCATCATTGGCCCATATTTCTTTGAAAATAAGGACGGCGCAACCATTACCGATAACCGATTTTTTGCGCCCGCTCTTCGTGGTTTTGATGTGAACGATGTTTGGTTTCAACCGGGTGGTGCAACTTGCCACACATCTCGATTTATTGCGTCAAACGTTTGATGGCCGTTTAATTAGCTGAAATGGTGATGTCAATTGGCCGGCAAGAAGCTGCGATTTAACACCATTGAACTATTTTCTGTGGGGCGCGGTTAAAGACAAGTGTTATGCCGACAAATCAGAGACAATTGAGCATTCGAAGGCCAACATTCGTGATGTCATCGGCGAGATACGACTCCATATACTCGAAAAAGTGCTCGAAAATTGGTCCGATCGGACGACGGGGCACCGTGAGGCCAGCCGCAGCAGCCTATACCATTGATACAGCCTCGTGAGCAATAACCCCTACTATTGCACCTCTACAAACAAGGAAACAATCAAGAAACCAACCGATTCATTGAAGTCAAATATAATAAGAAATCCAATAAATGTAAATTAATAATAAAACCAACAACATAACATCTCAAAACTAAATCCTCCCGAATGTAGATAGCCCAACAACACAACTAAAACCAATATTTACAACTCCAATAAGAAACAACGATCATATCACACTTCAAATTAATAATCAACACAAAAACCAAACACGCATCCACTTTCCCCCGCAAACGAAAAATACCAAATTCAACAATAAAAACTCACACGAAAAACCAATCACTCTATTACAACAACACAGGTATGGAGAAAAAAAAACATTTTCAATACCGAAAAATCAAATTTCCAATACCGAAAACACTCTCCTACATTAGATCCAAATATAACCCGTACATATATATAACAATTTATACAAAATTTATTGATACACAAATATAATAATATGTAGATGTATTTACAAAATAAAAAGCGAGTTAAACAAACGGGACCTATGTATTCAGATTTCAAATACATGTGAGACATTCAGAACCATCCAGATATATTATATATTACACTTATACACTTAAGAGAAAATTAAAAAATGCTCCAACAAAGAATACAAAATACACTAAAATTTACCAAAAACAACAAATTAAATATATTTCCTTTATACTAAATTCAATAAAATAAAATAAAATAAAATAAAACCAACACAAAATACCAACATTTCCCCTGCAGCACGAATTAGTATAACATTTATTTACTTTCGTTATATACTTATTATGTACTTTGAAAAACAAAATAAAAAACGACTACGAATGATGAGATAAAGATCATAGTAAAATTATTTAATTATTTAATAAAATTCGTGTTTCAGCGAGCCTTGATGGCCCGTTTACACAACTATGCCGGTCTTGGCGAGCCTTAATGACTCGTATTTGCACACCTGAGTTGGCTTTGATTGGTACCTGTACTCTGGGAAAACGACAGAGTTCACAATCAACTTTATAGCACAAACACACACACGCACAATACTACTCGAACCAAAAAAAAAATTAACTTAATAAAAAAAAAAAAAAATTTAATATTTGAAAAAAGAAGAGAACGGAAAAAACACGTCCGATCTCTTCAACGATCATTGATCGACCCTATATATATATATATATATATATACATAAATTCAAATAATAAATTTAAAACACAACTTGAACTATAGTTAACTCCAGCCATTTTGAAACGAAGTTGGTTAACAAATTATTTTATTTCAAAGTATCTAAGCATCCGAGTAATGGTAGTCCAATTAGGCGACAAAATCATAAATATGTAGTTCAAAGACCGTTTGGTACACTGAAAGAATATGTACTTCCAATTATTTCCGTCATTCATAAATGTTCACTTTTCAGCTGCCCGATAATTGGGAAAGTTTCAGATTTTGAGGATACCGCTGCACTCGTTTATGAAGCAAGGGTAATTGACAACTTTCCATAGCTATATTAACAATGACCTTGTGTTTCTGACTAAATGGTTTTATGATTGTTAGTTCACAATTAACTTCATGGTATTTAGTTTGCCGCCTAAAACTAATAATGTTTTTTTATTATTCACTATTCGACTTTATGTTCCAATTTCTTTCAAAACCTTTACATGGCCCAGGCACCCAAATAAGGTAAAATGCAAAGACCAATAACAAGCACCGCCAATGAATATTTGTAAACAGTAGAGACCACAACCACCACCAAATTTTAAGCTGTTAAAAGTAATTTCTATATAGAAAAAACCCTAGGACTTTGGAACATAACATTTGTAAAATTTATGTTGGATTAATTAGGATATGATATAGAAATAATATAGAATTTATTGACCACAAAAATAAATACCTAAATAAAAGTTGTTGGGCCCTGAATTTTTATTTAACATATTACAAAGCAACACTAATTTCTGTGAGCAGGAGCGATGTTGTAATCATGTGTTCAAATCTAATCAAATCTAATCAAATCTATCTAATCTAATCAATTCTAATCAAATCTAATCAAATCTAATCAAATTTAATCACATCTAATCAAATCTAATCAAATCTAATCAAATCTAATCAAATCTAATCAAATCTAATCAAATCTAATCAAATCTAATCAAATCTAATCAAATCTAATCAAATCTAATCAAATCTAATCAAATCTAATAAAATCTAATAAAATCTAATCAAATCTAATCAAATCTAATCAAATCTAATCAAATCTAATCAAATCTAATCAAATCTAATCAAATGTAATCAAATCTAATCAAATCTAATCAAATCTAATCAAAGCTAGTAAGTTAATATTATTTTAATTTACAATTAATTTGGTTTTAGGAACCTTTTTTTAAGTTTTATGACACAAATTACTGTAGCATCTTTTCGGGATCGTTAACAAAATAATTTATTTTTTTAACTTAATGCCTATAACAAGTAATCATGTTATACCTCAAAGAAAACCAATTTTTAATAAGGCAGCACCAGTCCTTTTAATGTAAAATAACGTAGCCTATACTTTACTATTGTAAATAATGTACAGTAAAATGTTGCATATATTTATCAGCAATTTGTCAATTTATTAGACAACTGTCATTTACTAGAAAAATTATTTGGCTAGACCGTCACCCATTAAAATTATAAAGTTGCCTATGTTACACGTCCACCTAAATTCGAGTAGGTATAACCTCAATTAAAGCATAAAAAATAAAATCAATTTATCGCGAATATTATGACATATTTTCATGTTTTTTGATTCAACAACAACTAAATATAGATACATCATTAAAATCATCTGGTATGCTCATTAAAATGTAGAATACAACAACAACAACAAAAATATTTGTTTGCCTCATTCAGCTAAATCATTCGTATACACATTCAGCGAAATATAATAATGAATAAACGGTGATAAAAATCACTGTGAAATCGTCGTATTTATCGTTATGTTGGTCGTTATAACAGCCATTCCATATACCAACAACGAGCATAATGTGCTACATAAATTTTAAAAATGATAAAATATCAATATCTACCTACACGGCACCGATAAAAATCGTAATTACCATAAAAATGTTAACCAATAACAATCAAACATAATTGATAAAAACCGACTGTTAGGAAAATATAAATTTTCCATCTAGCACTATAGTACACCGGTCGAAGCGACAACCGCACCAAACAACACAAAATATTGGCATCCATTCAAAACGTAATTTAGGTGAGTCAAAATATATATAAGATTTGATTACCTTAAAACATTTCAACATTTTCGAACCAGCAAAATAAAAAATTTCGTTTCGTTTTTCATACAACCATACATTTTCACCGTTGATGATGGCAATGGTCCAAAAAATAATTTCATGTGTTTTGTGCTGTATGTACCGAATTGGATTTTTGATGACTCAATTCATTTATCTTATATTATCGTGTAAGTGTGTGGATGAGATGATGTCGTTTGTACAATGAAAAAGCATAAGATATGTAACACACACACATACGAGTTGATGAAAAATTTAAGTCCGTCTTTTGGATCTATATAATATTATCCTCACTCACAAGAAAAACATTAAGTAAATATTTTATTAATGATGGTAATAATATTATCGAGACGAAAAGACAAAAATAACAAGAAAATAGTAAATAGTAACTGATCGTGACATGAATAGCTGAATGCTGATAGATATACACTGATAGACAATTAGGTTGATTTTTATTTCAGTAGGATGGTAAGAATTTTTATTTGCATTATATTTACCATGTACTAGAACATTGTTAGGATACTACTGTCTGTCTTGTTTTGTTTTATTATGGGCAATATTCTAATACTATTATAGTTGATATACAAGACGATACCTTTCTGGTTATTGCATTTTCTGAAATTACTGATTCAAGGAGGTATGCATGACAACATATGTAATTCACTTTTGTGATTTTAAATAAGAAGCTCGATACCAAACTCGTAAAAGTGATAAGGGAAATTACATCGATTTTATGACGGTTCGTGCTCAGAATATCCAATTTGTGAACCACGATAATTTTTGACATTATAAGTATTGTTGTTGCAGGCACCTATATATTGCTGCAGAAACATTAAAGCTTTTAAAGTTTATTCCAAAGTTTATAATCTTTTAAAAAGGTTCAAATAAGTCCTTAATTTGCAAAAAAAATATTTTTATTTTTATTTTTTGTGAATTGGTTCAGTTTAACTTCTTAACATATTGAATTTAAATCAAAAATATGCTACAAAATTCTAAAATTCATCAGTTCATTCCGCAGAATGCTTATAGATATACTTCTATAAATACCTTTGGTAACTATCAAACGTTTAAAAGAGTAGAGATTACAGAATTGCAAAGACTGCTGGAAATGTCCTACCAAAATATAAATCTTTTGCAAATGTTGTAAGTGTCACGATTGAATTTTCTCAGTGGATTAGTCAGGATAGGTGTATTGCTATATTGCTAAATTCACCTGTTGATGCAACATAAATTATTATAAGTATAAATTATTATAAACGTGTATAAGTACATTTGTCAGCGACCGACAATAAGGACGATTTTAGTTGAGGAGATAGCAAGAGTCAATACAGAGTGGAGTTTATCAACTATATAATTGAGAAATCCACTACTTTCACAAAAACCAAAAGAGTATAGTACGCAAAATGTTGGCGCTTGAAACAATCTTAATAAGGATAATCAATAACAATTATTGTATAATGATTTGACAGCAGAAGGATGTTAGATACCCTCAAACGCTTAATAGCACGAAGGGGAAATTTTGTAAATGAAATTTTGTATAGCATAGTGACGCTTTTGCTCGATCCCGAACTATGCCATTGTTTTCTATTTTTCTTTACATGACCACGAGAACATCAGAGCGGATGATTTGTCGTTGATGTTTTACTACTTTTGTCATGAATTCCTTAAATGTCCGGCTAAAATGTTCTGCTTCACAGTTCGATGCCGGGTGGAAATGTGCGCGGTAGTTAAGTACATTTTTTATTTCCAAAAACAATTGCAATTCTCGGTTCTCAGCCTTTGGCCCTCTACCTTTTCTGGATTAGAGAACTAGCCATTTATTTATCCATCTTGATTGGCTCACTTATTATGTGGCTGTCAGTCAAAAGATTTGACGTTTCTCATCATATATTTCGTTGACTTAGAAAATGTGCTCCTCTTCACCATGAAATTCTTTATTATGTCCACCAACAAAACTTGTAACAACCAAAGACGATTGAGAGAGCTCAATCTGACTATATCTGCGTAATTGATATTCATCAAGCGTCTTTGAAGTAAAAGCTATTAGATGTTTAGAACAATCTATATATAGATATGTGGCAAGTCTGGTCATTCAAAAAACGCATTCCTTCTTCTTAGTCCTTTCAAAGGGGCTGCATTTGAGAAAATTTGTTAATAAACCTATTGAAAGCTCCAATTATCCACCAATTATTATAGATTTCATCAGAATGAATAATGTTAAAAGACAAACCATCTAGAATCATAAAATATGTTACCTGATTTCTAGAGGTCCTCGAGTTCAAATAAAATAAACCTAGCTCATATTAGTTCTCACTCAGTCATCATTCGCAAATATTTTATTTCACCGCATTAATTGATATGACATAGTGCAAAATATATCCAATATTTAGATATTGCTATCACTGTAAAACATCACAAAACAATTTCATTGATAAAATCTGAACTAATACAATTTGCATTCAATTATTTAATTGATGATCACATTTTTGCAATACGCAGATTTTTAATGGCTAGAACGTACGTGAGTCATATAAGAATAAAATGAAACAACAAATATAATTGACGACGCTCCGCACAAGTTAAAAAAGCTGAAAGATCAATTGGCTAGTTATCAATTTCATAAATTTATCGAACCACACACTTAATTATTTATTGGTAGTTGAAATATTCGAAATATGGACATATTTTATGATATATGTGCGTCATATTTATGTATGGTCTGTTTCATTCATTAATAACCATATTAGCAACAACAACATGAATAAAAAAAAAATTGGCGCAACAACGTGGTTAATTTCATATACATACATATAGCCTTGATATCGAAATTTTCCATAAAATATAATGCCAAAGTCATAAAATATCTGTTCATAAAGCGTTCATAGACGCCTACACAAGTCTAAACATTATTTCATTCATAGAATAAAAAAAATTATGCTTCATTAAAATCACTTAAGACACACAGTTAAAATTAGATTGCAATCAATCAATCAATTGGGCCGAGACCGTTGAATCACTCCACCCGCGACTTTATAAAAATCGAAAACGTGCGCTAATCGAACCAAATTAATTAATTTGAACACACAAATCGATTGAGAAGCACTCCTCAACTATATATATATGTGTATGTCTTTTATAGTTCAATGTCATTCAGTGACATCAAATTATCGATCGTGTACATATAATGGCAAGCCAATAACAACAAAATTGAATAACATGCTTGTCATTTATTATGATTGACATATTTATTTAGCTCATGAGATTGATTGGTTTGAACTATGCTGAAATAATTTTTTTTTTTGTGGTTCGAAAAATTTGATCGATATATAATTTGAGATGTGTCGTTTTCTTAAATGTCTTGATAACCACCACCCAGTTCGAATAAAATAGACGAAATATTCGAAGTCGTATATGTATATACAAAAAAAATACATAAATAAAATTAGAAATCAAAATCATGTAAGACATACACACACACACACATAGAAATGTATATGTAGTTACGACAGAAGACAAAAGGATAATCTCAAGGAAAATCTATAAAACGGAACGCAACACAAATTGTAATTCTCAAAAAGAATTTCGGATTTTTCTTTTTTTTTTTTTGGTATCGTTCTGGATTTGTACAACTCGGTATAAAAAATACGTTCCAACCTTAATACTCGTGTACGTAGGCATCTTTGAAGAATTTAATAAAATAACGGTACAACCTATATACCCATCAGCAGATATATTCGGAACAAATTGAATAATACATTTCCCATTTTATGTTTAATGCTATATGTCGTCTTATTCTTCCAAACATCTATACATATGTGTGAATTAAGTTACACAGCTATACACAAGATATAAACATTCATATGACAACAATAACAACGGAAACACCATTACAGCAGCAACGTACACTGGGAACGTATGTAAAAAAAACAGAAATTGATTTCTCCATTTGGATAAATTGAGATTTTCATTTTCAATTTGAATTTTATTTATAAACGAATATTCGACTGTACGACGAAATAAAGTGGGTGGTTTAGTCATCAATATGCAAAGGGTTGGATTATATAGCGTTTTCAAACGATCAATGCATCAAGTCAATGTTTTTCCTGTACAACTCTTAAACGAGTCTTTATAGTAACATTTTACCTTTGTTCGTAGCTGTCATATTAATTCTGTTAGCTAATTGTCCATAACACACAAAACGCTTCTCTAAAAGATACTCGTTCGGCCATTTCGAAAAGTTAGTCAAAAAAACTGTGTCTGTAATTTTCTCAACTATCCTCCTCATAACCCAACCATAATTAAAATGGTCCAAAAAGCAAGGTCCCGTGACGATAACTTACCCAATTTAGTATACTTAGAAACTTTCCTGATAAAATACCACAAACAACGGATATACATAACGGTATCCTAAAAATATGCCCGTTTCCAGAATATTGGATAATCGGCAAAGTAATCCCTATTTCTAAGCCAGGAAAGCCTTCCAATAGTATAGAGAATGAAGGTTTCTATGCTACTCAAGCAGTGCTGAGACTGAAAACTGTATTAAAAATGTCAAACGTTTCAGTCGTTTTACGATCGCGATGTTTTTGCATATAGTCAAATTACACGGAAATCATCTGCATATGCCAGAACCTGGTTGGACCATCGGAATGATTGTCATCCAACATTATGTAAGATAGTGATTTGTATGCTGTGCGAAAGAAAGCTATGCCGCGATAGTTTTCAAATTTTGTGCGATCTCTTTTTTAAGAATAGGGGATGGACACATGTCATTTGTGTCCACTTTCCGTTGATCAGGCATAATTTCGCGTTACCATAATAATAAGATCGAAAAGAAAGTTTCACAAAGTATCCCCTCCGAATGTCAGGAGCTAAAAATTAATGCAAGAAACCCCAGAAGAACGAGTTCTTTTTATTCTTTGCATGGCCAGTGAAAATTTCTCGAAGAGTAGGACGTCTATGCTTAACTACCCAGTTTGCATTTAACAACTTTCAAATACAGCTTTTTGAATATTGAGTAAATCCTTCTAGGTGTCGAGTGCTGCATCCAAACGAGAAAGTACCTAGGTCTGAAGGTATGATGCAGTCTGGTGATGCCTTTAAAATATTAGTGTGAACTATACTAATTACTGAGTTGTTGTACTCCTAAAACTTTAATCTTCCACCATACACTCTTTTTCCGTTTACAAATTCACTTGGCGGTTCTCCTTGCAAAGAGACTTATACGAAAACTGTCTTATAGTTTTGCAGTAACCAATTGATGATCGCGGCCTACAAATTTGGCGGCATATAACCCAAGGCCTTAATTTTAGAAATTAACACTCATGGCATAATAGATTTAGGGACGTCTTACGCGGGCGCGTCCATGTTTCTAAGTAGATGAGTTTATGAAAAAAAGCAGTGCTAAAATTTGTACTAAACTGTAATTGTATGTCCTAAAAGTGATTTATATAACCATCAAGAGCATCCTAACCACAGGAAGCAAACTTATACAAAATTCAACATCTACAATTCCGGGGTGATTTCTACAAAGATAAATTCTGCAAATCTGAAAGAAGAACCTTAGGAGAACTATACAGTGTTTAGAGAATTCTAAGCATTCGGTAATTTGAAAAACTCCTTGAAAATTAAAATATAATGTTTCTGACTGACATTTAGAAGTAGAATGAATTCTGTAATAATTTTAAAAATAAAATACGGGCAATCCTGCCTAATTAATTTTTTTATTTTTTGGTCGTTATGTTACTTTGGCCATTTTTAATACCAGAATAGATTACAACCTTTATCTGATGATAGTCATATAAAATAATAAAAATAGAAATGTTGCCAACACATAGATGTTGTGGTGTTGGCATATATTTTCGTAATAGTTAATTTGTTTCTGGGAAATTTTGGTTTTTCGTGGAAAACATTTTTAATAAGTTTCTGTATAGAAGTTTTCAACACACATATGGGGTGAAGCAATTTTATTTGTTTGTGGTCAAATTAAATGAATTTTTTGTTTTTAACATGAATGTTTTCTTGGAAAAGTAACCATTTTCAAACAATTGTTTATGTTTTCATCACGTCGTGGAAAATGAAAAAATTAAATTAAAATTTCACCTTGATATGAAAGTTTCGTTGTCTAATCCATTAAAAATGTTTGTTACTTTTGTGGTAAATTTTATTTTAATGTTGATATCTTTCAAAAATTCAATTAGTGCTCCTTGGCTTTACGCAATTCCAACAAATTAAGCAATGGCAGAAGTTCCTTTTCTTCAAAGGAACTTAAACCTAAGAATAAATTTCTGGAAATATTTTAGTAATACTCCACTTATGTTACATGACTTCGATCCCCAGTTTATAGACTTGGTTAAGAAACAGAACATAAAATATCGCTTTTGTTTAACTTTTTGCAAAATTAACAAGGGAACATTAACCGTCATACGACTAAAATATACCAAATATAATCAAGTTACTTTACATCACAAATTAAGTGGTAATACGCCTTTAAAGGTTTTAGGACGGTAGCCTTATAAATTTACTCCCAAGCAATGAGTATAGACGTAATTAATTACCCTGCGACCGCAAAAAACATTAGATGTTGGTCATTCGATGTAACGCGAGCATAGAAAGAATTTGCAGTTATAGCTGACCATATGCAAGTCTCAAATGGTTGTCGAAACTCCATGATTAAACTAATACAAATGTGCGTTGGAGTCTATATCGGTAGACATTTTGATGTTAATAGAACAGCCTTGACCGTTTATGGATACCTCACAAATGGGTAATTACAATATTTGTTGATAGACCTTCTCAAAAAATAAACATCGATTTATTGGAACCAAAACTCAAGATTTAAATCTGGTAAAATAGTTGTTTTAGTAATATTAGACTGGACCTACTCACCGAATTGCCTTTGCTACCTTAATTATCTTAATTGGGTGTCCAGAACATTTCTTTCAAACTAAGGGCTTTGGTTAGGTGTAATTTGCAAAATAAGCGTTTCTATAGTATTCTTACCTGCAATTTGACAAATTTAAAAATAAATATTTAGTTTTATAATTTAATTTAATATAATAGTGGCGTTAAAATATGATTTAAAATATTAAAATTATTAACAACAAAAACAAAAATTGCTACCACCAAATAGCCGTCTAAATTCGGTGCTTCTTCTATTACAGAATAAACTACAGAACCATTGGATTTTCCATGTTTCGTTACATCCGACGAAGAATTTACTGGAAATGAATTTTTTCCGATTTACAACTTGTAGGCGCAAATATTACAAACTACATAAAATGATAAAGGTGATGGTATAAGTGCGAAAATACGAGGAAATTATAATTTTCAATCCTAATCGGTTTCTCAGATTTCTATAAAACATTGATTGTGATTTTTCGAAGACAGACGAACCCGAGTAAAAATAAAACAACAAACTGCAACCACCTCATCTAGGAATGCTCCGGCCTTCAAGAAGACATTTACGTTCCTCTATAACGTTTGACTCCCCCTTGATTTCTTTGGGTGAAGATTCATAAAAACATTACAAACTTTAGAATTTAGGCCATTGGTGAACAGTAAAGCAGACTGACAACAATTGGTATCGGAGAAAAGAAAAAGAAAGCAAACGTCTAAAATGATTCTTGATTTAGAATGTATAATGAGGTCATATTTCAGTTTGAACCTGGCTATAATTGTATTAACTTTATTTTGGGGTACTTTAAATTTTAAAAAATGTTTTCTATTACCATTGATTTATGGAATCCTTTATTCCTTAAAGAATTACTCGTGTGATCTGTGTCGATGCCTAATGAGTGTTATTACTAATAAAAAAAACTTACAAAAATAAAAACAATTGAGACACTGCATCCATATCTTTAAAATCTAAGCTCTAAGTAAGGCAGGCTAAAAATTGGACAGATCTGATATATTTTCCAATAGAACTTAAAATGAAATCAAATTTGTGACAGGTATCTGCTTGTAATAGATTTAAGTTACGGTACAAAAAACAGGTAGTATATTAAAGTGTAAGTATCGCTCACAAATAGAAGTACCCCTCTATGTGGAACTAAAATGTCTCTTCTCGAATAACCCGAAATATGAAACTTAAACTTTATAATCGCTTCACTGTGATTGAAGCAATTATAAAATTACCTTTTACAAGGTAAGTGTTTCTTTATTTTCTAAACTAGAAAACCGAAGGAACGAATTCTTCAAAAAAATCAAATTTAATTAACTAATAGCGATAATAAATGATCTGAGTATTTTCACCAATACTCCAGTTGTATGGAAAATTTGCCTACTACCTCTGATTTACGTAAAGTATTTGGGCTAAAGCAGTTTTAATTTCAAAGCGTAAAAAGTTCAAACGGTTTAAAAGACAGTGCTCATGATATTTTGAAAATAAACGAGAGTGTGGTCAAAGCATATCCACATTTGAGTTAAAATATTCATTTTCATCCTGTAAATGTAAGGATACACCAATGGTTACGTTAATAATAAAATAAAGAAGTGACATTTTCATGAAGCTTACGTTACAGTATAAATAGACAAGTTCATTCAAATTGTGGTCGTTTTCTTCGGGACAACATCTGATGTAACCGATACTCACTATTTCACAAATGTATATTTTTGTGATAGCGTGCTGTAACAGAAAATATCACTGACAAAGTGACACAAATAAATAATTGACTATATTTTGTAAATAAACAAAACAAAAAAATTCAAAGAATTACGTAGTGACCTGGATAAATTGGAATATCGTTGAACATTACCTTGAGGCCAAGCAACCCAATGTAAACACTAGGCACCAATATATCATACAATGTTCGCAAAAATTCAATTAAATTTTTGAAAATGACGAATCACCTCATCAATCAATCAATCACCAAATAAACATTTTCACATCCTAATTCCTATATATATAAATATATATATATATATATATATATATATATATATATATATATATATATATATATATATATATATATATATATATATATATATAATCCGACATATTATAATAACAAACAAACAATTTGCTAACTTTTACTTGTACTACCACCAAAATCAAATTTTTAAAGACTAACCAAAAAAAATAAAACAAAAAACAAAAGTTAAAACAAATATTGTGGTAAATTCAGATAATAATTATCGTCTCCTAATGATAATGTCACACACAAAAATTAATTATCCTTTTTATATGTGTGCTAGATCTACTCGTCCTGCTGCCGCTTTAATTCCAACTCAAAATCTAACAAGCACAACTAATACTCACACTCGCACCCACACATATAATATTTTTAATTCACACAACATTTATGCTAATGTGAATTTTCCACATTTTTATCTAGAATTCAAAAAAAAAATCCTATTTCGAGCCATAAAATGGAAATAATCTTACCAAAATCTAAATAATATTTTGTGCTCCTACTCGTACGTATATCAGAGAGACACATAATTTTCCATTTGAAGATAAATGAGCAAAAGAAAACAAAAAAAAAACGAGATAAATCCTTTATTTTTGATGGTTGTACAGAAAATCCTTTTTTAATTCATATGTGTAACTTTAATTTTTCGTATATTATGTATTTATAATGATGATGTGCTCACACGTACACACACACAGAGAGAGAGAGGCATCACTCACCACCCACCAAGTAAGTAAGTAAGTTCCTAAAAGTTTAATGTGTTATTAATCCAATGAAAATTAAAAAAAGCTTTTGATTGTGCCTTGTATATATGATGATTATGATGACAAAGTTAAAAAAAATTCCCACTTTCGAAATCTTTTAATTTAATATAATTTGCGGTTGGGTGGGCACGTGGGGTGTTGTATTAACTTTTATTCCGATATGATTTATCTTCCTTGTTCCTTTATAATATTTAAAATTGATGTTGTTAAATATTTTTAATTTCTATAGCGTAATCAATTTTTTTTTTCATGAAGCTTAATCAATTTAATTACGCCAAATAAATAGAAAAAAAATCGCAAAATAATAAATTTTCTTTTGCCACGCTCGCACAATACAAAGGAGCTTATATAACAAGTATTCGGTTGTTGAAATATAAGGAAAAAAAAGTTTCTAGCAAAAGCTTTAAAAAATATAAATTTAATTATGATAAATTAAATTGTATTAAGTCTGTGTTTTATATTTTGTATTATTTTCGAATTTTTCTTTTTATGTCCTGAAGGATGATTTGATAATAAAAAAAAATAAAAACAATAGAATACAGTATACAAAATGGTAATAAAAAATTTTGGGGGGAAAACGGAAAATTATGTATTCAAATCCTTTTTTTTATTAGTATTCTGGTTGTCTGTAAAATTTGAGTATTAATTTACAATCAGATTAATATTTATTTTTAGAAGGAAATCATACCAGAAAAAATCCTTTTCTTGAGGATTTGAAAATGATCCTCGTTCTACTTTTTGTTTTGATATACAATTTGAATGGGAGTTAATCTAATATGTATGTTAAACACCCAAGAATCGTCTTTTGTTTATTTGTGATAACAGTTAATTATAGAAAATAATCTAACTCATACTTTTATGAGAACTTACTAATACATTTCTTAGAAGAAGGTATTTGCAACCTTTTAAAACTTGACAATTTCTTATCATTAAAGACGTATTTTCATGTAGGTGGTCGATCAATGAATTTTCGATCTCTTCATTTTTAAAATTTACTATTTATTTATTTTTTAATTTTTTATTTTCAATTGTTTCCTTAAAATATGTTGTTTTTCTTTCGATTTGAAAACATCTTTAGACGTAGATGCATAAAAAAGACCCAAAAACATCTTTGCAACTAGTCTAGCTTAATTATTTGAAAAAATAATTATGCACTGTTTAAAAAAATCCTTGTGGCTAAAATAATATTAAACCCAACAAACAATTTATATTTAATAATGGGCACTTTAATCAACTATCTTATTTAACTAATATTGTGTTAAATAATTTGGAGTTTAATCAGTTTTTCCCATGCTCCTTGATATATTTCTGGATGCTGATGATCTGAAGAATTGCTGTCGCAGATATAAACCCACGAGTATTAAACTAATATTTAAAAAGACGACTTTTCACGATTATCATATAAATAACACAAGTACATATTACTATTAACTTTCGGTATTTAAAATTAGTTACGGTTAGTTTTAGGAGATAAGTTTACCTGTTTTATGGTTTTTTAAGCCTACATTTTACAAAACTTAAACCTCTTTAAACTGTATAACGTCGAAATCAAATTAACGGCATATGTTGGATTATATAGTATCCTTGACGTAGGGTATTTAGTCGTTGACCAAATTCGTTGTATATAATGATTTCTTCTGTTGCAATATTTTGATGTTAACCAAATCTTAATATTAGTCAACTAATATAGAACATTGATTGATTGATTGATTGATGAGACTATGAAACCAAGCTTTTCAAGTGTTTCGGTTAACGCCGGTCCTATTACCACAGCCTTTTTACATTTAACAAACGGTAGAATAGCAGGGATTTTAATATATTTACGGCTCAATTCTTTTGTATTTTTGTGGTGTATGGAAAGGAAAGGTATGTCAGTAACGACAGAATTGGTCCGGCTTCCTGGTAGCCAATATTCAAACTAGTATTAGCATAAGACAATCACATTTTTATTGAACTAATCTGCATTCTGTTTTCTGTATTCTGTCATCTATTATCAGCAACTCCAGTGTGTCATCATTCAACTGTAATCTGCAAAAAAAATCCCTAAAAACAAAATCTATTAATGGGCTAATTTTTGCAAGGTGTATGCTGTAATAAATTGCATTAGTTTTGGCCTGAAATGTACAGTTAATTAATTAATTATATCATTAAAAATAAAAAATTATAAAAATTGATTAAACATTACAATCAATTGAATTAACCGTTTTATGATAAATACGTCCATTAGTCAACGAATATAGAACATGATGCTAAATTACAAGATAAATAATTTATTTTCTTAATTATAATACAACAAAATATTGTATGAAAACCACAAAACTACAAGAAATCAATTATAAAATAAAAGTCTTGTTGTTACCAACATCTCCAAGAAAATAAGAAAAACTTTAAGCATTAAAACTTAATCTGTGTTATATATTCTGATATAATAATGTACGATTCGTCTCCCACTCCATTCATTCATATGTATGAGAGCATGTACGATTTTTTTTCTCGTCTTAAGATGAGACTTTAAATTAATTTTAATATACTTATTTTATGGAAGATGAAACTGAGTTGAAGAAGAAGTTGAATATAATAAGAAACCGACACCCTATTCAAATAGAATTAACACCCAACAACATGAAAATAAAATTATCTCTCTTACTAGAGTACTAGTTAGTATACTGGTATGTCGACGAGTCGACGTTGTCTCTAATTTTATCGAAGTGGGAGAGATTTATATGTCATAAAGTAATGTTCAAGATGATGATGAATATGTATATATATGAATGTATATGTTCGTATAGTAAGACATACTTAACAAAATAATTAAATTAAAAAACAAAAAAAAATTCCAACTTGACTTTTCATTTTCATGTCGTGTGAATTTTTTTTTTTTTTTTCGATATCATTTTTGTTCCTCATCCTGATTATTTTGATGAATTTGAAATTAGTTACCTAATTTAAGATGAATATTTTATTTATTTCGGTTCTATATTTACATACAGACATAAAGTAAAAGGTTCAGATGAATTTTCTTTTTTTGAGGATACAAACGATAAAAATATAATTTTTAGCTCATTGTTCTGGAAAATTATAATTTTTAATTAGTTTTTAATTATGAATCAAGAATACTCTAAGTGTACGTGTTTCTGTATATAAATTTAAATTTAGACTGTGATTACGTCTGTACTGTGTACATTTAGTCCTATATAAATTGAATTAAAATATATATATCCCGCATATGGGATCCGAACTCGAATCGAAAATATTATCATTTGAATGTTTATGGTGAGTTTTCCGTTTTTTAAACGATTTTTTTACCATTCTAGAACGAGATTATATTTATCGGCCTTACACACATAGAGAATAGATACACAGATTTGTTTTTTATTTTCTGTATTTACTCTTGCAGCTACCCACTGATTCAGGGTATATGTAACTTTATTTTGTACTTTTTTGTCTCCTAATTTTTCTAATGAATATTTAATTAGTACACCAGAATGAGAAAATTCTATTATTATCGGCTTAATCCTTGAAAATTGTATGAAGATGTAGGTTGTTGTTTTTGTTGTTGCCTACTCATGGTTTGACATAAATTAGATTCCAATTTTTTACTTCAAAATAACGGTTTAGAAAAACACTTTGTTATTGGATTTAATTGAAATCTAAATTTAAAGAGTATTCCATGTCAAAGAACGTTTAAGCTGGTTTTGTATTTCTAACTTTTTAACCTGCGCGTAACTGACCTGATTTAAGCTTTTGATTTCTCAATTTTCACGATGCTTTTTTTAGCATGCATATGGGCAATCCTAACTGCGATACGGTTCTTTCTAGTTTTAGAATATAAACGGCATTAATTGCAAATCCTTTGCCTTTAAATCTTCTATAAAGTGCTTCTTCTTCTTACGTTGGGTGGAGACCTCTATAATTGCATGTTTATTTTTATCCTTATAAGTAAGCCAAATAGACAAAGACAAATAAAAATGCAGTTTCGTTTATTTAATTTAGTGTCGAGGTTGTGCATACAAGAGCCCATTTAAGAGCCTCTAAAATAATGTGGAATAATGCACTAATAGAATTTTACAAAAAATGAGATTTGCACGCGTA
Organism: Tipula confusa; assembly: GCA_963556175.1. Classification (NCBI taxonomy): domain Eukaryota; kingdom Metazoa; phylum Arthropoda; class Insecta; order Diptera; family Tipulidae; genus Tipula; species Tipula confusa. The sequence continues at coordinate 1,394,829 of OY744476.1, forward strand.
AACTCAATGAAGGTGGTGCAGGGAGAGGCGCATTCATTGGATGATACATATGTTTTAAAAGACATCATCGATGAAGAAAATTCTCTAAAAAAAGACAGATCGGTATTTTTTTGGACATAACTACCATGCAGTTATAATAATGTATATTATATGGTTACAGCGCTACAAACACAAACAACCAGCGAGTTCAATTTAAAATGGTACATGCGAAATTGATTAAAGAGTATAAACGCAATACTCTTGCAATACGCGAGGTAATTAATCGGATGGCGTTTGTGTTAATTTTTTAAAACTTGATGCAAGTAACTTGGAATGTTTCTATTGCCAAAAAAGGTCACATAAAAAGCTAATGCGAAAATTTGATAAGTTGCCTCAAAAGAGGATATATCAGAGGAAATCAATAGAGATGCAAACAACGCAACAATTGAAAATTCACATAGTAATCATTTGTTTACCGTGACACATAAAGTGAGACACAGCCACGTGTCTTATATTACCAACAACAGAGGAGATTTTGTTGATTTTATCTCAAATTATAGTGAAAGAATTCGTGTTGCAGATAAAATAGAATACTGGTCAATATGCAAAAGTCAGAATATAAACACAAAGCAAATGACACCTGAGAAATTTTCAAATTACCAGTTGATCAAAAAACGGTCAGATCTAGATGGGGTTTTGAACGGAATTCGAATGTGAATAGCAGCGTTGTACGATACAAAACTCGATTGTACGATACAAAACTCGATTAGTCGTTCAAGGTTTTTTGCAACGTTTTAATGTTGACTAAGACGAACTATTTTCACTACCATTCACGAACATTTTAAAAATGTAGTATGTAGCTTAAGGAGAAGCCTGTATATGGATTAAAAAAGTCGGCAAGAGTATGGAATTTGGCACTTAACAAAGTTATGGTTGAAGCTAATTTCGTGCAAGAATCCAGGCTTTTTTACCAGTCTTAATGAAAATGACTTAGCTCCGTTGATGACATAATTGTCAAATTATATCTTTTGTTAGTATCAATTAATAAAAGTCCTGATATAGCAGCAAGTGTAGCAATATTAGTTAAAAACAACAATGAATCCAACTCAAGAAAATTGGGACAAATTGAAGCAAGTTGTGAAATATTTTTAAGACTCTTAAATAGAAACTCATTTTAAACGATGGCCACAACGTACAATTGATTGGATATGCAAACATAGTTGGGCCGAAGATCGATCAGATAAAAAATCGAATAGTTGTTACATTGTTAGGGCTTTCGGGTCAGTTGTCAGTTGTCAAACAACACATGAAACGTAATATCATTTGCATGATGTAGCTATGGTTTTTATACATTAAATGTTATGCTATGGTTTTTATACATACATTTTAAATGTTTACACAATTTTAAAGAATGTATCTTTTATAGATAACCTTTGTTGGCTTAAGCTCACTAAACTTTATTTTTCGGTCGGAGGTTCAACATGTAACTCGTATAACTGGGACATAAAAACCATTGCATTAAATTTCCTAATAATTTTGATGTTCTCTACCATTATCAAAAAAAAATTCCACACCATTATACTCATTAATCATTTAGAAGCCACACGAAAACCAAACACGAAAAACAAAAATGAAACAAACATTTCTCTAATATCCTTAATAGGTCACGTTTTAAATACCACATATTATAAATCCTTAAAGACGAACGAACGAATCTAAACTTTAGTTGCTAATCAAAATATATGACTTTTTAGCAAACAACAACGCAAAACTACAAATTGGTATTACCACTGTGTATACGTATCCTCTTAATTCAAATTAATCGTCTTACATGCACAGATTCTTAATACGATATATATATATATATATATATATATATATATATATATATATATATATATATATAAGGATTCAAATAGCATTGACCTTATGTAAGGAGATGAGTATACAAATTCAATTTTACGACTTAAACATTAGAAATCAATAATTTAAATTTTATTTTAGGTTAATTCAAAATTAAATATTTTAATAGTTTGATTAATAGTCTCTAAAGCAACCAACAACGCTTTACTGACTTACCTTGTTATACCGTCATTAATCTGACGAAATTTAATTGTAAGATCGTTTAGGTGTTGCCACATACAACTTTTGATTAAATCACATTGAAAAAACTTTTGACAAACTTGTGTGCCACTAATAAAAATTCTATGGATTTTTCCCCAAAAACGAAATTTAATTAAATGTCCTTCAAACCTGAATACAACTTTTTTTTTTTTATTATCAGACACATTCTTAATGATAAATTTAATCATATCTCTATTCCTTTAGGTATGTACAGAGACATGTCAGTAAGTTGTCATCAAATACAAACATTTTGTTTTTGTTGCTCCTTTTGTAATTGGATAAAATTCCCAAAACCATTCAAACTTATATTGTTGTTGTTGTTGTTACTTCGTGTGATTCAAATTTATGTATGCTTAACACACGTATGTGAATATGTATATAGAATATTGTATGGATAGATAGATAGATTCGAGTAAAGGCATGGCATAGCTAAAAAAAATTCTAATTCAATATCCTGTCACCTGGAATTATAATTTTTCATAATGTTTCCTTTTCTGTTACATTTTTTCTCGCTCTCACTTTCTTTCTCTCTTCTATTTTCAATTCACATCAGGATCAGAAGAAAATACATTTTTGTTTTTGTTTTCAGTTTTGATGGATTATATTATATTAGAAGGAGTGATTCAATTTGAGTTTCAATTTAAATATGGCAATACTTTGATTTTGCTACCACAACAAATTGTGTGTGACTTTAATTGAATGATATTGGTATTGAAGTTATGTGGTTTTGAATAATGTTGGTTTTACGAACGTTTGTAGCACAAAAGGACGAGATATGTAAACTTCAACCAAAGGACGAGATATGTAAACTTCAATGAATCACCCTTTCTGTATTAGATGGATGTTGGAATATGAACTCCGGTATCTTATGGTAAATGTATGACAAATATTCGAACTTTTCTAATTTCTCCCAAACAGTTCGTGAATATTTTCGTCTTCGTCGTGTCATCTTCATCGCATCATCTCTATTATGTAATATTTTGACATTTTGATTTATGTCATCATATTTTTTTTATGTTGTTTGCTCCTAGTCGAGTTGTGTATATCCTTATATTTGTCTAAGATTTTTACTAAAATTACTCTTGCCGTCCTGTGTATCTCGGTTGTCCTCCAAACATTTTATGAGTTGGGATGGTGCAAGAACCATTTTTTTTTCGGTAGACTATAATCTTTTTTTACAGTTTGTCTTTCATTTTCATCTTTAGATACATGTACACATGTATATATCATGTGTATATATGTAGAAAGGATCAAATAACTAAACAAAATTTGATTAGGGTACACGAATAGAAAATATGGAGAAGATTGAAAATTCTATTGAGGATTGACTAGCGACAGTAACAAAATATAAGGAAATCAAATAAACGTATGAAAACTCTTTTGTGTGTGTGTATGAGGATACCTTTGTATCGAATGAAAACTTTAAGGTATAGAAAATATAAATAAAAATTTAGTCAAACCATCTGCTATTCTTTCATATGGAGATATCAGATGGGGATTTGCTTTTGTGATGAACGTCGATTAATCTGTTCGTTGAATTTATTTATACGCAATAGGCATAGGGTTTAAAATAAGTTGTCGCAAACATGAGTACATCAAACGCGACGGGTGGCGTAACCATGACATAGCTGACGGAATAGAACTTATTATTCATCAATTTAATTAAACCAGGCATCATATCAAATAAATTCTTTAAGATCAATCCAGAAAATATAGGTAATATGAACTTACTATGACTTACAATTTTATAAAATCTTTGACGGAATATTGGGTCCAGAATAAATCATAATAATGAACTATAATCCAAATGGTTAATGCCGTTTGGTATAAAAATGAACCTGCGAGATTTCATATGCCTATGAATAATTTGTAGAATTCTTGTGTTATGTAATACATACCTTTTTGGGCGATATTACTAAAGTAAAAGTAAATTTAAACACTCACATAATAAATAATCTTAACACAGCACCAAGAGATTATCGCACTTCGATCTAAAAATCTTGCAATAATTTCAACAAATTAAAGATTGGTCAATACCAAAGACCCCGAAAGAAATAAAACGAGTTGTTTGATTACCGGAGGTTCAGGGCTTACTAAACAAAAAGACGCTAATTTATTTTCTATGTAGCGTAACTAGATGGTATAACCATAACCCTGTTTCATGTTTGTGTTCGAAATTCAAAATTAATTCTCTTACCGTTATAGTGAATTTAAATTTGTTTCTTTTCTAAATTTAATTAATTTTTAATTCATTTGTTTTCTAACGTTGTAATATTTAAAAATTTATTTCACTTTTATAATTTTGCACTGCACATCACTAACATTTTACTTGCAAGTTGCAATTGTTAAACAATTAACAATTTTTTGTGACCAAAATACGTTTACCAATAAAACCGAAACTTGTTTTGTTTTGTTTATGCGGAGAGTTTACAAGTGTTTAGGTAAAACAAAATTAGTGCTCTAATATTGAATGATTACTCAAAACGTTTTGGTTAATATTTTTGTACATTATATCGAACGAGAAAATTTGGTAAAAATTACAAAACCAATCTTTGCACTCATGTTTTAATGCCCTACGTAATCCAACCCATACAAGAATATGCTATTACTAGAGTTTTGTTCTATTTTCTGAACCTGGCGCAGTATTTTTGCAGTTATATTACAAAATGTAGTCACTATCGTCAGATGTATAACAGCAAGTATAATAATCAAACGGATGTGCAAAGTGGCTCATGTTTTAACATGTTTTACAGACAGCCCAACCAGTCCTTAATCTGTCTCTGTGAATATGATAATATGATCTGTGTAAGTGGTGACCGGGTGATGAAACCAAGATATGTTCACAATCATCAGCTTTTCTCTTAGTCTTTTGAATACGGTTATCCGAAATCTACGATAATTTAATCACTATGATGTCGCATAAAGAGAATTGCAACCGTAGTGACAAATGCATTAAGCAGAAGGCCATTAGAGGAACTCTAAAATTTTATTGAACTAAACTTTATTGAAAGTACAGATACAAGCGAATCTAAAAATGTTACAAGTTATATAGTGACTATTTAACCTGCATATACTTCAGATTTAAAGAGTTCCTAAATAAACTAAATGTTAGGTAAGAATACACGTCATCCTCTTAATCTAACGGCCTAATTGAACTAACGAGCACCGTCGAGGATCTGTACAATAACAATGTACAATTAACATATTTTTTTGATTGGTTAATCATATGTCGAGTCAATATTCAATCACAATATTCGAATAAACCCTCAGGAGATTGTATAAGCTACAACTTACTAATGGCACCAAAGGTTAGGTTAGGTTAGTGAGGCTGCTACCGCTTTCTTAGACTGGTATCGGACAAACCTGTGATACCACAGAATTTTATCATATATATTAGTATATTAGTGTTCGGGAGTGCTGCAAGTCAAGCCTTGGTCACACTTGTCTTGCTGTCTTGTAAGTGAGAGTCTTTGTCAACATCTCTAATACCAAAGTTTCTGCTCTTTTCTAAGTGCGGTTTAAGCGCGATAATACGCCTTTCCAAAAATGTCCTATCCGGTTTCAGTTGAAGAATCTTACCTTTCCTAATAAATGTATCTGCTCTCCAGTTCCTCTTGACGTCCAAGTCATTAGGGACCCTGATAAACATTAATCATATTAACCAAATCATTAACCACCGTCACCACTCTCATCAATAATTGGTAGTTAAGAAAATAATCAAATACTATAATAATAATAATATGAATAAGAAAGGCCCTAAATGGCTTCCTTGAGACACACCAGACGATGCGAACAACATTCTGATGATGTATCATTAATCTTAACAATAACTGAATTGATTAAATTATTTTGGAAAACGGCCAAACTAATGATCGTTCAACGACCTGGAAAAAATCAATACTGACTTCAGCTGATCCATTGCTTAGAATAGAAGTATATTAACGTATTGACCATTGACTGGAATATTTTGGAATAGAACACAGTATTGCAATACCTCGATAATTAGTTGCATCACTGCGGGACCCATTTTTATAGATCGGTATGACTTTTAATGGTTTCCAAACATCAGGAAATCTGCCTGGTTTGAGACCTATGTTAAATAAAAGGCATAACGGAGCAACAAAACCATCAGCACAAAGGTTTAATAGAGACACTGGTAAGCCATCCGATCCAGGATTCTTTGAAAAGTTCATGTTTAACAAGGCCTGCACCACATCTAACTCGGTAAAAACCATTTTTGAATTATCACCAGATACCATTGGAATATGTGTTATCTTTAACAAAAAACGCTTCCGAAATATTCAGCAAAGAAATCACAACTTGTTTCTGGATTGTTAGATGTTTCGCCTTTGAATTCCATAAACGATGGCAAGCCGTTATTATGGTTTTTAATTTTGATAAATTTCCATAAATTGTACGTAAAGATTTAAACTGTAAAAGATCACGATGTAACCCTGTTCGCCAGTACTTCCTGTGAGATTTAATATGCAAGGCGTCTAATTGCTAAGATATTTTGTGAACCATGGGTCGTTACGTGTATACGACTTTTTAATCATTATTTTAGGAATATATTTCTCAATAGCATTAGTTAACAATTCATTGAATATATTTACAGAACTGTTGATATCATAATTTGATAAAGTAATTGCCCAATAAACTTTTGATATTAAAATATTACCACGGTTCAGGTTGGCATGTAAATAATCTAAAGCAGTACAGTTTCTAATGAAATTAAAATAGTTAGAGCTGATAAATAACATTGTACTATAGATTTCAACAGAAAAAAGTTCTAGCCTTATGAAATTAGAAGAGTTATAAGAAATACAAAAAGCAACTCGTATTCTCATCAAATTGCATGATATTGAGATAAATTATCGAGACAATATTCAAAATAAAAATAAGAACGAAAACGTAGCTCTGAAATGGGACCTCGGAGTTGGTGCTGTAGAAACTACCAGAAGGAGTATTTCAGTTAAATCGAAACCACGACTCCGGTGGTAAAATAATCAAATGCAATATATCATATTCGAAAACGGAGAAAACAGATTAACTGACTTCATATTTGTGTCTAACAGATAGTAGCGGACAAATGCCGACAGTAAACTAAACCAAGCGTTTGTGTTTCCTACACATAAATTATTTAATTTGTTTAAGTTTTTAAATTTAAATAATGCTTGAATTATTTTTTTTTATAAATATGACGTATTTATTGAACCTATATGAATAAATCTGTATATTTTATACTTCTAAACTTTGATTAAATGTTACCAAACTTTTGTATGCGCATTGAATACAGTATTTGCATTTCATATGTTTTGTAAACAGCTTAAACCCCCCTAAAAACAAGTTTCACATTTGATTTAGAAGATATAATAAATCTTAAATTTTTCGTCGACATAAATTCATAATTATTTAGAAAATATTTTTGTTAATTTGGGTACAAATAGTGTATCCAACCCTCCGCAAATGAAAATCATAAATCTTTATCTAAAACATATTTTAAATATCACACAAACATTGTTTGATAGTATGGCAATAAAATATTTTCCCTCCACATCTTAGAAAACAAACATTTTCACTTTTATCTCCCCTTGTACTTGTATGCAAGCACGCACGCATACACACACAGATTTTCCTAATAAATAATAATAACAAATCATTTTTCTTTCATATAATACAATTTTCTTCGTCTTATAATATTAATTTCCATGTTTGTTTTCATTTGTTTCCTTATAATGAAAATGAAAAGCAAAAACGAGATTTTCCTAATAACCCAACAACAATATCCAAACGGAAATATTTTTACAAAAGCTTGGAAATTTTTTTTTTTTTACAATCTCTAGAGTTTCCAAATTTTTTTTTTTTTTTTTTTTATAAATCTAATAAATCAATCAAAAAAATATCAAAATAAAATGAAAAATCTGGAAAAAAATTTTTATTCGTTTTTCATCTTAAATTGATAAAACATATAATGGAGAACAAAATGTTCATAGCGTAGAAATGATAATAATTATATAAGAGATGGCTAGAGGGAAGAATAAACAAAATTGTGAAGGAAAAGGGAAATTTTTTTAAAAATATTTATTTTGTTCGTTTATTAAAATTGTTGGAAATATTTGCGCAAAATTAATAAAATGTAATAAATTAAATTGGTTGAAGATACAGTATGAAAAATACATTGACGGGTTGAAACAGTACCGGGTGGTTTCTAAATCAGTACCATCGGTTTTTCGTAAGTAACGTTCCTTTTCACAAAATTATAATAGTACCGGCAAGCTTTAAACAGTTGGCCATAGTATCTTCTACAAAAGGATATATTTGTTATTCGAATCTGGTAATACGAAAAATTAGGTAAACGTTTTGTTTAAATATTTTTTTTATTTTAATAAGTTATATTAGTGAGGTTCACCCTTTGTGGGGTGTCAGTCACAATAGCATGCTGCGAAGAAGACAGAACTCACCTCGTGAAATTATAAATTCGTCAGGTCATAAAAGAAATGTAAAATTGACTTCTGCGATATGTAGCTTCAAATAAGAAAATTAATCTTGAAACTGGTATATATAGGCAGATATGGTCACACACCACGGCTCTAAAGAGACCTTTTGAACCACTTGTCACGAATTGGCGAAGGTTGTAGATGGTCAGCACAACGACCGTTTGTTTACACACAATTAAATCACCGGTATACAAGATGTAATTATTTAGTTTTTCTATTTATAAATGTTTAGTCCAAAGCAGTCCATCGATATTCGACCGGTGACATTTGAACGATATTAAAAATAATAAGAATAGGCTATGCGAACCGCAAGAATAATGGACATATTTAATGAAATTTTCCTAAACCGCAAGCTAAGACTGTTGCCACAGAAAATATACTGGTGGTTCATGTTAACTTGATGGATCAAAATATTTAGGATAAAAAAATCTTAAATAAAAATTCCTACGATAAAAAACCCGAGCATGAAAAATATTAGGATTAAAGATCCTAGAACAAAAAATCCCTAGATAAAAAATTTATATAGGCTAAAAAAACTGAAATAAAATACCCCAGGATAAAAAATCCTAGGAAAAATCCAAGGATAAAAAATCCATGGAAGGAAAATCATATGATGAAAAATCCTGGGATAAAAAATCTTAGTTTTTAAAATTTCAGGATGAAAAATCATAGAATGAAGAATACCGGCATAAAATTCCCAGGATAAAAAATCCAAGGATGGAAAATTCCAGCATACAAAATCCTAGGATGAAAAATCCCAGGTTAAAAATTCCTGGGATGAAAAATCATTGGATAAAAATCGCGGAATAAAAAATCCTGAGATAAAAAGTGCTATAGGAAAAAAAATCCTACGATGAAAAATTCCAGGATAAAAACCCAAATATAAAAAACATAGGATACAAAATGAGGTAAAACATCCTAGGGTAAAAACCCCTGAGATAAACAATCCTAGGATGAAAAATGTTGGTCCTGAGAAATCCTAAGATTGAAAATCCCGGTATAAAATATCATAGAATAAAATGGATTAAAAACCCCGGTTTACAAATTCTTGGGATAAAAAATCTTGAGAGAAAAAAAAACTCCATGGATAAAAAGTCCTAGGTTGAAAAATCCTAGGGTAAAAATGATAGGGTAAAAAATGCTGAGATGAAATACCCCAGAAATAAAAATCCTATAATAAAAAATCATAGGATAAAAGTTCCTATGATATAAACTGCTTGGATGAAAATTCCCAGGATAAAAAATCTTATGATAAAAAAGCCTGACGCAAATAATCTTAGGATAAAAATCCTAGGATAAAAAATCCTATAATAAAAAATCCTATAATAAAAAATCCTAGGATAAAAACCCTATGATAAAACATCCTAGGATAAAAAATCTTAGGATGAAAAATCTTGAAGATTTTTTACTTTATAGAATTTGTTATCCTAGTATTTTTTTATCTTTGGATTTGTATCCCAAGATTTCGTAAACCGGGATGTTCATCTGTTTTATTCTATGGTTTTTATTTCGAGGTTTTATATTCTAGGATTTCCTTGGACCAAAATTTCGCAGACTCTACTACTTTCGTAGATACAAAGTATATGAGTAAAAGTTACTTGTTTTTTGTAAACTAAAAATTCTTGTCAAATTTGAATAGATTTTTTTTTTTGGTTTTCGTCTTTGCTAAAATTTTTGTTTATGTTTTTGACTGATGTACGTAATTTTCACAAATATGTAATTTGTAAACAAATACGTAATTATTTTAAAAGCCATCGAAAACCTATAAATTGCATCCAGCGCATGTAGAGTATACTATCTCAATTGTAGACTCTACATGAGCGTATCCACCATTGTATCGCACTTTCTCTAAAAATTTTAATTTTTCACAGGGTGCGTTTTCTTTGTATTACATTAGTAATTTACAAATTAAAATAGTTTCTATAAGGTTAGTCTTTCTGACATCCATCGCTGGGTTACGTCTCTATAAAATTCCTAATAAATTTCTTGGAAATATTGCGAAAGTTTACAGTAAATATTGTCTACGAACTTAAATTGATTCCAGCGTAAAACGGTGGTATATTGGTGCCATGTATTATGAATGATCATTGTTGCTTAATTCTACGTCAATATAACTTTATAAATTTGTAATCAATCCCACATAATTGTATAAATTGTAGTTACCGTCCCTCTTGCCACTGGGTGAAGTCCATCATTTTTTTTTTTTTTTTTTGATTTTTACGTAAATCTATTTCCAATATAAAAATATCAAAATACAAGACGACGATGGCGAGTTTCTATTAATAAAATTTGTTATTTATACTGAAAATATATAATACTCACTCTCTATGAAGTGACTGTCTGCCCTAAATGTTCATCATATCAATAATAATAATAATAATAAAAATAATCGAAAAATAAGTAAATTTATCAATTTATGCCACCCACTCCCACATAATTCTCGAAACAAAATATCGAACGAAAATCTATTTTAATTTTTGTGTTCTATGAACTCGAATAATCAATAAAATTTAGATGACCAAATTTTATTAGAGATGACACACGAGCAGACGCAAAAAAAAAATAAATTAAAATTGGGAATCAACCCAAAATAAATTAGATTGATCTATATATTCGTAATGGCTCGCGATACAGTTGAACTCGGTATATATAACGAACGAGTTACTGGTTTTTCGAAAAACATAATATTGATGGCATTATTTTAGAAATCTGGTCAAATCGAATTGAGTGTAAATAAAGTACCATCGACTGAATAGTATATTCATTCTTTAGCCTATCTGTACAAAATAGATAGAGTGATTAGATACATAGTTCGAAATAATACCAATCACTCGATCAATCAATCAATCAGTCGAAGAATATGTATTTCACTTATATTCCAATTTATTTTCGTAAAACACCAAAATTCTCGAACGGTATAAACATATATCGTGTATCGTGCCGAAATGTCATCAGTTACATAGAATGGAACATTCAAAATTGAAGATAGATTTTCTTAATGAAATATGATCATTAGTGGTGGAAAAATAGGAAAAATGTACATAAATACAAAACTAGACAGCAAGACATAAATTATAATTGATGAAAATATAGACGTTACGCGTTCGTTTTGCGTCAAACGTGAATTGGTTAGGAGGAAGTAATTAATGAGTTGGTTCGAGTTTTGATTTGTGTAGTATTTTTTATGTAATTATTTATGCGGATGATGATAATACTTTGCTTGTGACGAAGAAATACATATTGGGGCTTTCAAACAAAATTAAAGGACCGAAAATTGCTGTAAAAACTACTGAAGATTTTGAAATTCTAATACGGCCCGGTACCACTCTTTTACCGAAGTAATTGATGATTTTCTAGCACAACTCATGCTCAATTTATTGAAAACAATGAATAATGTTCTCTCTTAGGCCATTTATTGTTTGTGTGTATCGTTGGCATAAGGTTTTGTATTCACAGGTGGGCCTCTATAGCATCAAATTTTGGAGTGTTCCTAGATCGAAATCCAATTAATGATTGCTATTCGCGAATTTATTCGATTACCAAAGCTTTCGTGCAAAATATCAACTGGTTATGGTACTGTATGATATATGGCACCAATCTGTTTAATTACATTTTCTGGACATCCACATTTTCATTTTAATCCAATATCTCACCAGTATCGAACCATTATCCTATAATTTTTTTACTTGTCACAATTGAAGGACAATTTTACCTTTCGTATTGTACGAAAATATATGAAAATATGTACGCAAATATCTACGAAATGTTTAATAAAATAACAGCCGCTTGTAACCGCTTGTAACCATATTATTTACCTGTGGATTGAATCTCAAAATTTATTTAATTAAAGCAAAACTATGCTAGCTTATTCATATCATTAACGATAACTACCATAAATGATTTTAAAATTCCAAAACCTTACAGACAATTGATTTAAAATGATTGTGAATTCAAGTTAGTTTTACAAAATTTTTAGTGGTCAGCGCAGAATCCATCGAAAATATCTGCCCTGCGAAAGAGTTAGCGTGATACTAACATAAACAAAACTACTGTGATGCGTATAGATTGTTCGAGATAAGCACATAACACATAAACACTTACCTACATATACATATTTTTTATATTTTTGGCCCCCGCGCTCCTCGAGAATATATAATGTCAGAGAAAATTATGAAAAAGTTTTCAAATATTTGTTTATGTGTTCTATGTTCAAGTCGATTTTTCCGGCGAACCAAATTTTATTTAAACAAAAAATTTATAAATTTCTCAAAACAGTTGAAATAAAATGAAAATTACAAAAACAATTTTATTTTAAAGTTAATTGAACGAATGTCCTTTTTTCGTATAGATGTGTGGATGAGAGTGTATGTATGCATATATATCCACTCGTATTTGTGTTTGTGTGTGAGTAAGCTTTTATATGTATAATAAACTGATTGATCAAATTTATTTGCTACGGTTCAATAGATTTGAAAATGTTTTGTGTTCTATACTGTATTGTACTGCGTTGCTTCTGGTGAAGCTGCTCAATATTGTAAAATTTAATTTGAATTGACATGTGAATGTTTTGTTGTATTTTTGTTGTATTTTTGTTGTATTTTAGTTTGTTAACTTTTTTTATTTATATATAGTGTTTGATTTATTTAAACTTTTTACGTGTAAAGGTTTTAAAGGGTTTTTTAATAAGGTGGTCGAGTTTTAAATTACATATAGAGAAAAAAATATACCCGCCAGAAATTTGTTTTGTATCAAGGTTTTTTAATCCTAATGTTTGACTTTCTTTAATAACATATAGGCAGTAATTTAAACGAATATTACTTTCTTGCGTTTCAATAATTTTAACGTGCTAAAATAACGTTTTATAACACAGTATGTTCAGAAAAATAGATAAAATTTGCCCTTTTTGTACAGACACTACTCATTATGCGGAGGAAGCCCCACCGCGAACCTCTGATTCGAAAAATTTATTATGTATGATTGCGACAGAACGTCTTAACTAATCGAACCAAAAACATAATATAGACAGAAACAATTTGCCTGAATCCTAATTGTCCTATTACAAGTTATTTGAAATAATAATGGTATTATAATAATGCATACATTGAGGTGAATTATATAAAAATATGTGTCAAACAAAAAAATATAAAAGTAACTCATATTATTTTTAATAGATGTCACTACCCACCTTCTTTATAATTCAGTGGAATCTGACGACATTAACTTCAGTTTCGTTTTCGGATCAATTTACATTCATTTCAGGAAAGCAACGCAGAACATTTCCTTGCAACGTGGACTTTGATAAAACGCTCTGATATACGAATTCGTGCTCTTCATTAAGGCCACCTTTAACTTAAATTGCGTCTCTAACACACTAACCCCGACGATATTGGGTGCCTATTGTCTTTATTTCACATTTACAATGAAGATTACTGCAGTAACTTTGCCCGTCATATCGTATTTCTCGTACCATTGTCCAATATTTATTGGTTTAAGTAAATCGATTTCTACAAAACGATACATTTTATCATTACTGATACCGCCTATGAACGTTATCACGTAGAGGTCGTTCGCGATAAGTGTGAAGTCATCTTAAATCATTTCGACATAAATCGGTGCCAGTGGGGCTGCGAGCTTTAGTTTGCTTTTAATTGTTATTGGAGCTAGGCAATTTCAGTATGAAATTTCAGTATATATTAGGTCTTCCACTGGAGGAACATCACTTGTTGTGATATTGTGACTGAGGAAACCGTGAGGGATTCGTGTTTCTCTATAGTCTATAATATATTGCTGGACAGTAAGATTTAATGGATTGTTATGTTTTATCATGCGATTAGTCACTGTTTATAATAATAGTAAGTATATTGATTAAAATTAAAAGCACTGAAATCGAAAAAAATTGCATACAAGAAAAAATAGAACCTTCCCACAATTATTTATGCAAAGTAAGTTTTTGGCAATAACTAGAACAGAATATTTTTGTAATCAGCAAGAGGCCGGCGAACTCCATATTTGCTTATGAGATTGTCAAGCGAAAATTAAGTGAGCAAACGATGAAGATAAAGCCATTGATTAAGCTGCTCATCTAAATCTAAATGCGTGTTCCCACAACATCCTACCACACCAACCAAATGGAGGATTAGTTTCAGTTTGTCGACATACTGCCAAAGTTGAAAAAACCAATTGTTTACTTGTTGTTTTATACAAGAAAAAACATTTGTTCATAATACAGCCGATTTGGGGTTTTACAAAAATGTCCAATCTGACTTAAAGAAATTGTAAAAGCATATAAATAATGCAATGTCAAATACTTAGCCTATTACTTATTGACAGAAGACTGATTTAAAAACATAACATATCATAGAAGAAAATAGAAGTCACATAAACATAAATTTTGAGATTATCCGAGGTCCCAAATTTATCATGAAGCCATAGATGGAGTTAATGCATGTAACTATTACTTATTGGTGGACATACCAAGCCCACCGATTTAATTTACACACACCATCACATATATTATATATTTTCCCAACTATAATTTATTAAAATATTTTCATTTATTGAAATAACGAAAAATGCTGTGAACCGTTAAATAATTATAATCAATAAAATTATATTTATAAAAATAATTAATACATTTTTTTGTTGTTTTTGTATTTAATTAATGATTGATCGATTTTTATTTTTTCGTTATGCTATTTGCTTTAGTTGTATGTTTGTTTATTTGAATTACATATTATATGTTTTATGAGTAAATTTTTTTTGTTAAAAACGACAAATAACTACATAATGCTAATAATTAATTATTTAATTATTTCGTTTTGTAATTTTTGGTTATTATTCGTTATGATAAATATTTAATATGTCTATATCAAAAAATATAAGAAATTTATGGCGACAGTAATTTGTTATCGAATTGCAATTAGAAATTAATTTTTCTAAATTTTATTCTTTCTAGTCTGTTTTTGTGTCAAAACTCTGGCAACTCTTTTGAGAAAATTAACGGTAAGCAACAAGGATAGTTTCAGTCATCTTTGTTGAAAAGACTCTTTTTTACCCTGATGGGATCCGATATGTGTTTCATTTAACTATTGATGTGATATGTAAGTCTATGACTTCCTAAGAGAGGCTAATTTCATACCAGAAGTCAAACACTTGCGGCATAGAATACTTGCGGCATAGAATTAAGAAAGTTTCAATTACACGTATCGTTGAGAATGCACCACAAGAACATTACGAACAGCTGTTGCAGTCTGATAACGACGATTATATTAATAACATAAGTCCGGCATTCTGATTTCTACAGATGCTCAATGGCTGAATTTAAATATACCACCATGCCTCGAATAGGAACTCTCGGAATATAAAAAATCTACGACATTAATGGTAATAGACCGAAGCGACGAAAGTTATTTCTTCAATTTGAAATTTTCATTTATTGAAAATGCTGTGAACCGTTAAATAATTATAATCAATAAAATTATATTTATAAAAATAATTAATACATTTTTTTGTTGTTTTTGTATTTAATTAATGATTGATCGATTTTTATTTTTTCGTTATGCTATTTGCTTTAGTTGTATGTTTGTTTATTTGAATTACATATTATATGTTTTATGAGTAAATTTTTTTTGTTAAAAACGACAAATAACTACATAATGCTAATAATTAATTATTTAATTATTTCGTTTTGTAATTTTTGGTTATTATTCGTTATGATAAATATTTAATATGTCTATATCAAAAAATATAAGAAATTTATGGCGACAGTAATTTGTTATCGAATTGCAATTAGAAATTAATTTTTCTAAATTTTATTCTTTCTAGTCTGTTTTTGTGTCAAAACTCTGGCAACTCTTTTGAGAAAATTAACGGTAAGCAACAAGGATAGTTTCAGTCATCTTTGTTGAAAAGACTCTTTTTTACCCTGATGGGATCCGATATGTGTTTCATTTAACTATTGATGTGATATGTAAGTCTATGACTTCCTAAGAGAGGCTAATTTCATACCAGAAGTCAAACACTTGCGGCATAGAATACTTGCGGCATAGAATTAAGAAAGTTTCAATTACACGTATCGTTGAGAATGCACCACAAGAACATTACGAACAGCTGTTGCAGTCTGATAACGACGATTATATTAATAACATAAGTCCGGCATTCTGATTTCTACAGATGCTCAATGGCTGAATTTAAATATACCACCATGCCTCGAATAGGAACTCTCGGAATATAAAAAATCTACGACATTAATGGTAATAGACCGAAGCGACGAAAGTTATTTCTTCAATTTGAAATTCATAAACCAATATATGATCGATTGACCAAAGTGATGGCGTATATGTTTCCAGATTCTTGTACAACAACCAAAATGTAACAAATGACGGAGTTTCCAAACCTCACACTAGCAAGTATCTCGAACAAGGAGTGTCAATAATGTTCAATTTGAGTGTTTGCCGGAGCTGAAAGTTAAATTGCAAAGGAAAGACTTTGCTGATCAACCTAACAAATAGAAAAGTTTATCACTATTATCTCATCCAAAAATTTAGTATATTCATTCTCTTGCATTGTGATCGTCGGAAAAAAAACTCACCAAGAAGTAGCATTTATTAGCACTATACGATTTTTTAGGTACAAAAATCTGATACACTTGGCCAAACATAATCAGAACAATATAAAAGTATAACCGCGACGGCTAGAGAATCTATATAGGCTTACCTGGAGGTATATGTAAACTGGAGATACATGTAAAATAATATCTAAATTTTAAAATAATAACATAACAACAGTTGTACTAAAACTATACCTAACATTATCCCCACACACCATCAATCATCAACATACTCACTTAAAGCTTTAGTTTCGTTCATTATTAGGAACAAAAATAAAAGAAATTTTACCCAGTTTAAATTTCATTTTGCAAGCACAAAAAAGCTCGTTAACAGGTTACATTATGCTGCAAGATAGAATGAAATACGAGTGAAAATGTTAATGGTGAAAAGTAAATGAAATTAAAATTTCGCTTTTCATTAAATTTTCTTTCATTTTTTTGTTAACAGCAACAACAACATTTCAAATATAAGTAGCTATATGTTCTTAAATTTATAAAATCCAAACTATGTTGTTGGTGTTTTAAGCATTTTAAAAAATGATTTATTATAACTACAGAGTGTTAAATTTATATTGGCTGTTGAATGCTCAGATTATTTCGTATAATCCAAGCAATTAACCGAAAAGTTTTGATTTAAATAAAATTGTGCATGAAGTTAATCCGTTTGACTAAATTATAAAGATTACAACTTTAGGAGATAACCCCACTTGGATCATAATAATAGTTGATTCGTACAGGTCATTACTGGCTCAAACGGTATCAGTAATTAGGTTTTCATTATCAAGTCCACGAAAAATCCACTCAAACTCTTTAAAGTCTAGCTTCGAGTGAGTGAAACAAATAAAGACATACATTCGATCAGTAGGCTCAAGCATTTAGTTGTAAATAACAATTTCGGCCAATAAATGTGAATATGCAATAAAAATGAAACAATTGGATCATTTTTATAATTTCATTGCTTTATAATGCACAACTCCAACAGTGGGGATCACGATTGGTTACAACGAGAGGCCGAGCGTTATTTAAATAACTTCAAAAAAATAATTTTTATCATGTTTCAACCTGTGAACCGACCTTCTCGCCTACTGATAGAAAAAAGGTCACAGACATCAAAGATTTCTTTGACACCAAAGGAATCGCAAGTAATAACATTAAAATGAAGCAATGTTTGGACTTGAAATCGAATCACTCGTCTGTCTTAATCACTCTGGAACCACTTCAGATATAAGGTAACAAAAAATCTAAGCACAAAAATTTAATTAAAGTCGAAGAGAGATATAGAGCAGTAGAACAGCTTAATAGATGTATGCAATCGCCCGCGTGAAACTCCACACCAGTAAACAATAAAAAAGAAAAGAATGGGGAATGTTCAAATCTAGTCAAGAAAATTATGATAAATGAAAATGAAGACAGTAATGGCAACGATATAAACTCACGGAAGATAAACGCAAATTAAACAAAGCGGTTAAAGAAAGTAATTAGGACCGATGAATGTCTTCTGGCATTTTTCCCTCCATCCGGAAAACTACTGAGATACGTCCTATGCATAGAAAGGGCAGTATATCAGACTATTCAAATTATCGCCCAATCGCTATCGTCTCAATGCTTTCCAAAGTACTTGAGACTATAATCAATTTCCAGCTGATAAAATATTTGGAACTTTACCTTTTAATTTCAGATCATCAGTATGGTTTTGCACGTTGAGGGCAATTGGCCTTCATGGTTCGTCAATTTTATGGATTTAAAATTTTCTTTCTTGTCGCAAAATCTAAGTGGTGAAAAATGGCGTGACTTCCGTTCCTCAGTGATCTGTTTATGTTCCTCAGTGATCTGTTCTTTCTCCGACCCTTTTTCTAATTTTCATCAATGATCTTCTATCTGCAAATCCAATATGCTCCTACGCCTATGAAACCTATGACTGTATGAAAGATCGCCTTATGCGAGATCGCAATTCTATTCTTGAAAGAGGTGAAGCTAGTAGGGTGGAATTTAATCCCAACAAATTTTAATCCTGTGTTTTTTCTAGCCAAACTGATGATTATTCGCCGTCTTTTGAAACAATGCCCATGAAGGCTACGTCCTTCATGGGCATTGTTCATGGAAACTTAATAGACGCCCTGTGCTCCGATACAATATGGAATTGTAATTTTTTGTTAAGAGTACATGAATGTGGAATGAACTGAACGAAGAGACGTTCCCCTTGGTATACAATTTACAGTAATTCAAACTTAATATCAAAAGTAAACAATTAGAAGATTGAAAACCTTTATTTCTTTTTTTCCTTCCGTTACCTTTTTCAGCTGTGTGTTTGTTGTTAGAACATTCATATTAAGGATATAAATTTATCCTATATTTAAGTGTCATGGACATTAAAAAAAAAGTAATACGACTATCAAAACTTAATTGGCACATATGCGGAAAATCAAGTTTATCAATTGAAAATAAACTATCGCTTTATGTCACAGTTTTTTATTGGCTAGCTATAAAATACTTGCCATGAACATACATTAATAAATTTCCCAGCGATCACGAAAGTGTTCTGCGCCAAACACATCATCAAATGATGGCATCTAGTTACTTTACCAGAATCTAAAGCAGTAACCAGAAAGGAAGAGAGCAGTGCTCAATCGCATTGGCAAAGCCAATGAAACTAAAATCAATAGAACTAAAGATAATAGCCTGAAACACTATACAACGAAACTTAAGGTATGGTAAATACAGGTAACTCCTGAAAAAAATTAATCAATTTATCTGTATTTGCAGACTAGGTGTAGCAAACCAATAGGTCAAAATTTATCACAAAATTACATTTTGTTACAGTTACATTATTATTTTTTTTTTATGAATCTTGAAACAACACTCATTTTCTATGATCGAGACAAGAATATAAATTTACTAAAATTTAATCTTACTACGCCCTGTAACGTTCCAGCTACATATATCTGATCAAAAATGACTGTCAACACATTTCAAAAAACAAAACAGTCACAAAAAAATTAGAAAATTATTATGATTCCCTCAAGCTACCGACAAAAAATGTCAAGCAAAAATATCTTCGAACCATAATCAACATTCAAAAAAAAGAGAAGATTAAGCAAAACAAAACCAAAAACAATATCACCTGAGGAAAATCTAAGTACATAAAAAAAAATTCGCCTTTTTCAATTTTCCGTATTTAGTCTTTTTTTCCTGAAGTTGATAACAACAATGAAAATTACCAAATTATAAAAAAAAGGAAACACACAAAAAAAAATCACAAGAAAATGAAATTTGAATTTGATTTGACACAAATTCAATTTCCCTTAAAAAAAACGAAATCACCAAAATAAAAAATAAAACATTATGAGTTTATGTAGCGAAAAATTAATTTTCTTTCAGAGATAAGAAGAAGGATCTGACGAGATAAGGAAAAAAAACAGTAAAGAAAATTAATAATTTTTTCCCCGTCTTCCATGGCGGAGGAATCTCTAAATTAGCTTTTTATTTAGGCCTGGTCAAATTTTTTAGCAATGATGGAAATAAATCAAATTAGGAATACACAAATATTTTTGCAGCATGACAACGAAGTAAACCGATTCATAAGGAAAATCAATGGTGTTGACAGATCTATTTTCATAAATTAACTATGTCACACAGTGTTCGTCGATATGCCGAAAATAGAAAATTTACACTGTTTGTATGTAGAGTAGACATAATATCTAATTCAAATTCTGTACCATTATTATCTACTTAAAAATTCAGATCGTATATTTTCCAAAGAAAAAGTATGTAAGAAAATAAAAATAAAAGAACACAACCAGCAACAAAACGACGAAGAAAATCTAAAATATTTTCCTACAAGTTTTTTACACACCGACGATACATTTTGTGTGTTGGATGCATAAGTACTTTCACCCCTTCCGGGAATATAAAAACAACTCACGAAATGAGAAAAAAAGGAAAAGTGGAAAAACAACTTTTTCTTCTCCATTTACGGTGAGGTTTGAAAAAAAGAGCATTGTGATTGGGTAGAAAAAAATACTTAGCAAAATATTGTCTGTATGTGTAATGTGTGATGGTGCAAAAAATATGATTTTGCAAAACTATACTTTTATGAACGAAACATTTTATGTATATCTCTCGATGGTGACAAAAACACCAAGAACAATCCACAAATTGACACTTTAAAGCTTGCCACGGTAGAGATGCATATTGAATTTTAAATTTGATATTTTGGTTTTATGATCGTCTAGTGCAAATAACCCCACGTTGTGTCTTCTGAATTTTAAATTAATGAAGCCAAATTGTTTTTAAATTCGATTTTCTATGATTGTGTTGTGTTGTGTATGCGCTCGTAAAAAATAAATGGTAAGAAAGAGAGTTCATCGAATTTGGTTCTTACTTGGGTTTGTTCATTTGTACTTTGCTTTGATATAATATTGAAGTTACTGATATGTGCTTGTAGTATGTAGCTAGTACTCACCTGGAAAGATAAAAAAATGTATATTAGTATGATTTTATAATTTAGAACTTTAGGTGAAATAATATTTTAGTTGAAATGTATATACGCATATATGATTTTGTATTTAATTTTGAATTTTTTTCAGGCTTCTGTACAAACATTTTTTTTTTTTTTTTTTTGTGGATCGACGTAAAAATTACGATGTTCTACTTAAATGTGATAGATCATCTTGCGACCTACATCCCAAAGAATCAGAAATCGCGAACATCTTTAAAGATAAGGTTGATTGTTTTATAATAAACATGTCCACCAATAACAATAACAAGGGAAGTCGGCTCCTTACAATCCAAAATACCGAGAGTTAAAGGGTTTGCATTTTTATTTATTTCATCACCTCTCGAGCTAGAAGAGTTTTAAGAATATCATAAGGCGCATAAAACTTCCAAGTTCATAATACCCAGATAGAATTCGCATAAAGAATCTAAAGAAGATTTAGACGTAATGTATAGTAACCCGCTACAACGAAAAAAGTCTAGTAATCTATCAACAACAGACCGAGAATAATTGCATAATTGCTGTATACACAGCGTAAAATGTTTCCTATCTCATTAAAGGGAAATACCTTCTAGCCTATTACCAAAAAACCTCAAAAACATTGCAATGCATGAATCAATTTGGCCCCACTTCTCATTTTTAGATTAATGGGGTAAAAATAGACCAAATGTATTAAACCCTCACAGAATCATTCCACTAATATTTTAACGTTAACATATTTAGAGGTAATTCCAAAAGAAACATTACCCAACATTCACAGCCACCACATTAAAGTAAGCATGTAAAAATGTCTTCCATCGTAAACAGGAACAATTTCCTTATTGAATTCTTCGAAACATAATTATAGCAACTATTAGAAATTCGAAGAAAGTTAACATTCAACTTTATTTTATTGTCAACGTCACTTGATTTTATATTTTGTTTTTGTGTTAGACCATGTTGTTGTTGTTTAGATACTCATCTTTTTCTAAAGTACCACTCCGTTCACCAAGAGGGAGGCCCCTTCCATTTTATTAAGTATCATGTATTTAATTTTTTTAATGGCACTGCATCTGTGAACTACCGCATTGTCATTGTTACCCGGTGATTTTCAAAAAAGATATTTTATATCCTTTTACCACCTTGAGAGAAAAATCCAACAACAACAGTGTTCAAAACAAATATAAATAGAAAGAAAAAGTAGAACAACAACAAACAACGTAATAAAATAATATTGTAATATGGTGAAAATTTAAAAAAAAAAAAGTAACAAAATTGGCAAACAAAAAACCCAGGGAGGTAAACAGAGGAAAATAGTCTATAAGTGGAGAGACGAGAGATGTTTGTGGAATATATTAAGAAATAAAAAAAAAAGTTATAATTTTTTTATATTGAAAGGGAAAATTGTGAATTTTATGTATTCTGGTTTCTTTAAAAGCAATCAATATAAGTATATATACCCAAAAAGAACAACGCTATCTGATAAATTAAAACGTTCACTTATATCAATGCAAATTGAAAGCAATCAGGAACCACAAAAGTGACAATAGCAGATCAGGAAGCAAAACGTCTTGTATTCCAACCTTGGCATCATCAGTTTTTTTCAAGTTTCAATTAATTGTTTTAAATCATTGTCAAAGGAATGTTAAGACTACATCAGTCAGTACCAACAGAAGATAATGCAATGAACCGATCACTAATCCCTAATTCGCCAAGAATCCTTAATCTTTTATGTCTAATATCAGCACCCACCATGGCGAAAATTATTTTTTTTAAATTTTGGTTAAGAAAGTTGACACTTATAAATACACTTAGTACTACCATGGTATGTTAGCCCATTGACGTGCTAGATGTCGCTACTGGTATGGTTTTAAAATAATCAAAATATTTGTATATGTATAATCGCCTAAATGTCATACATTTTTACTAAATTTTGTTGATATTCTTTCGCCCCGACATCTGGAACATCAATGGATAAACTGTTTTTTTCGTATGATGGTAGTACGTACACTGATGGTAGTACGTATTCTTTTGATATTGTGGGGAATGTCCACTTTGCTATGCCAAACAGAAGGAATACTGATTTCCGGCTTTTACAATCTGAGTAATACAGCGACATCCCAATTATCAAGATGGCAACAAGTCGAGCAGTGGACCCAACACTTTTGGAAACGATACCATAAGGACTATGTTAACAATCTACAACAAAGAGCAAGTGAAGAACAAGTGAAGATAATATCAAGAGCGATAAGAGCTGGGTAGTATCGTCGAAAAAATCATCCAGATAATCATGGAATTTTGCGATTCGTAATCATTAAAAGTGCAGCAAACATGCTACAAGGGCCTATGCTAAAAATCATGAAAGGCTGGACTCCTTTAAGATTATAACAATTCAACAACGACTGTAACCTCTTTAAATACACCTCCCCTGAAATGGAGCATGCCTTTAGACCTAGATCTAATGCCATTCAGGAAATATATGGTAACTTCTATATGTTAACATCGATGTGATTCTCAACACGCGGTAGATTATAGTTTCAAATAGTTAGAGCGAATATGTGCATTAGGGGTATGTGCAAGTACCTTGAAAATATGTCCGTTTATGTTGATTAAAAGCGAGCCACTGCAGGGTTGCGTTTCGAACGGTTATAATTTTTTTATATATTAAAGGTTATCTAAGACTTTTTACAACATTGTAGCCCAGTCAGTTCCTTCAACCAATTAAGCTTGTCAGTTTTATATTTCTCTATATAGTTTTCGAAATAGTTCTATAAAGTTCTTTTAGCTGTGCATAAAACAGCATTTAAATTGAGACTCCAAAAGTTCTTAAAAACTTACGATGGTGTAAAAATGTGAAAGAGATCGAATCTAATGGGGCAATTTATTAATAATCATTAATAAATTCGGTACGGTAATTCTTAGTATCGTCTTTCAACTACACTGATCACTCTCGCTACCTTATTTTTTTTAAAGCTGACAAAATTTGTTATAGCTTCTAGCTAATTTTGGAGTCTCAGTTAAAAATATTGGTAAAATACCTATAGGTACCAGTGATAGTAGTCCCAGGATCCAGACCCATATTTGAATCTAACTGAATAAATCTCTTAAATTCATTATGAGGAACATAATTTTACTCTGCTGGAAATTTCGCTCTAACGTTGATAATGGCGATGAACAATTATACTTATATAAAGAAATTTATAATCGACTATTTAATGCATGATAGAGTTGAGGATTCTGAAACTAAAATGGGTTCGGAACTTAGAATAATGGAATAATTTTCGGGATCTCGGGATTAAAAAAAAAATCAATCACGTAATCCGGGATTGACAAAATGCTGCGAGATTCCAAGCATTAATAAGTACTCGATATTAATAAGTATTCGAAAGTAACACTACCTTTTTTTATTTTAATCGCATAAACTTATTTCATTCACAACGATCACAACATCAATCCTATTCTCTTTAACCCGCAGGCTGGCCTCTAACTACTTAAAATCTAACACTTTTTTGCCAGCCGTATATAAAGATCATCGACTCATCCAAATCAATTAACCCAAATAAATATTAAACTGTTTAATTCTTCAAATTAACTTTGTCTGCCTGTCTGTTCGTCAAGGTTAACGTCATACACAAATCGTCGAATTGGTTTTGGTATATTTACATTGATGTTTCAAGGATAGAGAATGAATACGATACAACACCAACGCAAAATCTTAATTTTATCAAAATCAAATTTTCGAATTCTAAGAAACCAAATCAAATTCGATACTCTTTTGTTTTGGAATTTAAAATTCGTTCGTCAGATAATTAATTCGATTGGTTTTTCTGGCTCGTCATCAAAAATCTAAGAAGTTAAAACTTTGACAACCTTGAAAATATTTTCAAGGTGAGTTCCAATGTTATAATGAAAAACCAATTTTCTATTGAAAATTAATAATTTGGGAAAGACGCAGACAACGACTATAACAATATTTGATTGGAGATATCAGGCGAGATATGACTGCTGAGTAGTAATAATGGAACATACGCATCATTTTAATTATTCTGGTGAAATTGGAAACCATAAATTAACCTTTTTGCATATGTACGCGAGTTCATATTAAAGCGGAACAACAGTAGTATGTCTTCCACGTTAAAGGTGTAAACTGTGTTGAAAAACAAAACCGGCGAAAAATTTGTGGTTTCATTCCTCGTATATACTCTTTGTACTTTTATTTGTTAAAAAAAAAAAAGTTGGAAAATTTTTTTTTAATTAAAAAATTTTATATGTCAGAAACATTGTATTTTGTATGGCACGTATTTATTTATTTTTTGGTTCAACATTTGATTTTCATTACACTTACAGGTAGTATAATTAGATTTTGTATGTGGTGTGTGTCGCTCTCGACTTTTGTCTGTGTGTGTACATTTATGGAAAATGTCTGTTTGTTGGTATGACATCCATGAATTTTATGGGTTTTTTGTTTTGGGGAAAACACTTTTTAAAGTTGAAAACATTTTATGGGTACAAAAGAGGTTCAGATTTTTAATCAGTATCAGCTTATATTTTCCTGCACAAACATACCTCCACTAATTTTGATCAATTCCACATTTTTTTTTTGTGTTCGTAATATACGAGTATACCAACATTTTTTTTTTTTTTGTGTTTGTATGAAAACCAAAAAGTTGTTACCATAAAAATCCAATTCATTCAATTCAACCGTGCATTTCCATTTTTATAGAATTTTCATGGAAATTAAATCTTCCGTACCTACTCGTTTTTTACATATGATACGATATACGTTTAAACGTTGAACAGAAGACACAATAAAGCAACATATAACACCAAAGAATGGAGATTAGAAAGAAAAAAATTACAAAATAAAATGAAAGTGGCTGTGCAACATACTACGTACCGTACGTTTCACACGGTTTTCCAATTCGGGCGCACGATCTTTAGATTTTTGCTGTTACACCTACACGGTCTAAGCTATGTAAAATATGTAAACTGTCATAACGTAACACACAGTGTAAAACCATTTATATTTGTGACGAGTTCAGAACTGAAAAAAATTACGGCAACAAAAAATAAAGTTACGAACGTGAATTTTATAAATATGTGTCACGTTTTTTATTTTATAATTTCGGTGGGATCTCGTATATATGTGTGAGTGTGTAATAATGCTGATATTATTGTTGTTGTTGGTAACACCACTTATACGATGCGAGTCGAAGATATACGTAACGGGTGATGATTAAAAAATGAGCTTTTTTATTGTTGTTGTCTCGTATGTAGAGGATTATGGCTTTAAGGATTGTTACGATATTCTCATTTTGTACTTATTGATATGTTAGGTGTGATGTTGGTTAACGAGAAAACTACGTAAAGCGATGTATATTTAGAGCAAGCTTTATGTAATTAAACCACAAGTGGTGTGAAATTATATTCCAGTTTTAACCAAATTTTAAATTTTTACACAACGAGGTTGAATATTTTTTAAAATGATTTTATTGGCTAACAAAATCTTACTTGCAGCTTCTTTTTGATTTAAGCAAATTTAGAGATTCGACCTCATGTTCTTAAAAAAAACATGGAGAAGTAGCCTATCAGAGCTAATTAAGGCATGAAAATCAGAGGAACATTTCAAAAGAACTATGCGAACGATACATAAACAACGTTCACGTCAAGTTGAAAAATTGCATCACATCCTTGGTCATGTTTTATAACCTTCTAGAAAATTTGAATTTGATGGAGAATGTTTGCAGCTTAAAAGGACTACTTGGCAAAGAAAATAAGTGTAAATGGATGAAATAGATAAATACAAATTGA
Source organism: Tipula confusa (assembly GCA_963556175.1). NCBI lineage: Eukaryota > Metazoa > Arthropoda > Insecta > Diptera > Tipulidae > Tipula > Tipula confusa. The sequence goes on from OY744476.1 coordinate 1,422,322, forward strand.
AGCATATATCTCTGAGTAAGTATCTGCAATGGTGATATATAGGAACTACCGGAGATTTCACCATAATACATCTATATCTGTTTCTCGCCTAGAATTAAATGCAGCGTTTCTATTTAAAAAATAAATAAGACGCATGCATTTGTCCAATGAAATTGTATGACGCTTAAACTGAAGGCTAACAATTTTTCGGTTATTTTTGTGAACAATGAATATTTATTCCAATGTGATGTTAAAACTATTTAGCTCTTTTTAATGGTGATCTTGAGGATGAGATTTATATCACTTCTGAAACATTTCATTATAGAAAACCTTGGTAAAGTAACGAATATTTTAATATTCGAATCACGAAACATGATGACTATTTCTTATTAGAAAAAAATATTCACAAAAGTTCGTTGAACAATTTGATTTAACGCAAATGCGAAAGATGCTGATGTTCCAGTAGGCCCAAATTATTATAAAGATCCGATGAATAGTTTCCGGAACAAGACAAATTTAGATCATTTAGATCAGCAATTGATTTTATCGCAATGTTACATTATTTAGTTGTGTAACAGGCGACGTAAAACTAATCAGATACGCCGATGGGAATTTGGCAGAATTTTACTTCAGTCAAATTAGGGTTACATATTTCTACTTGGTGGTGCTATTTAGTTGGTCTTGTCGATGTCAAAATTATTTATCGTCAACGGAAGCCGAATTCGTTTCGTTAAGTAAAACTTGTAAGCAAAATGGTTACAACATTCACTTCATGATTGTTTCTGGAATGGTGATAAGTACCCAACGACGTTCGAGGATATTCAAAGTGTTTTACATTGGATTCAAACGGAAAAATTAGTTAAAACATCAAAACACATTGATCGATAACAAAGAAATATCATGTTCCCACTGAGGAAATGTTGACCGAAATATTTACCAAAGGCTTGCCACTTGATAAGTTTGAGAAAATAAAAAATACATGCAATCTAGTATAATATTGGATTTAAGGAAGATTTTTGGTAATATATATTGAATTATTATAAAGAATGTGACCAGGCCTTGACATTCTGTCATTGCAATTAAAACTTCATTCTAGAACAATTTTTCTTTTTCTGCAAATATGTCTTATTTTATAGAAACACCGCAGTCTTGAGTTCGATCTCCGAGTATCGACGAGTATCGTGCCCAGGCGAACATTGCAGTGGTTGACAAAATAAGGTAACCACGCCAGAAATGGTGAACAAAATCCATAAAATGGTATTGGATGACCGTCGAGTCAAAGTGCGCAAACTAGCAGACATAGTAGGTAATTCAAATAGTGATGTACATCCTATATTGATTGTAATCTTGGATTGTACATCTTCAGAAAGAAAAAACAATCAATTGAAAGTAGTATGCTATCTTATTGTATAGCGTTTGAGTGTAAGATACCCCTCGGATTATTTTCTGTTTCTAAACTTGAAAAAATGGCTCGGTGGTAAAAAATTTACCAAAAATGAACAGGTGGTGTCTGCGGTTGGTAGTTATTTTGAGAAGATCGACGATTTTTACTTAAATATCGCTTGAAAAAGAGTTGAGCTAAAATGAGCAAAATATGGATAAAAAATAGATCTAGGAGGTTCGGTGACCATATACCACATTAGAATGAAGATTAGGCCATCTTGTAAATTTGTTTGCTCCGAACACTAAACAGCGGCTTCTAGCATGGCTTACCATTTGTTCATCGACGATGAAACCGTTTAACCCGGCAACCAAACAAATCTTCTAATTTTAGATTGTTCCCAGAAAATCCAAATAACTAAAAACGGATTCATGTTTAAACATCCGGCTGTACAAAAACAGGTACAATTCGTATTATCTAGTACCTGAATTATACCTAATCAAAGGGGTATTACACAATAAATTTAAATATTTATATATATATATAAAGATGACGACCAACAGCTATAGAAAAAATCTGTTATGAGTGCTACCAATTAAAAATTTCATTGAAATCGACTAAAATACGGAATCGAAATTTACGGCACCTAATAAAATCAATTATTTTTAATTATTATGAATCGATTTTTTTTTTAAACAAAATACCAAGCATCTATACAGATTTTCATCTAATTTATTATATCAATTTTCTAATGTTCAGTAATTTTGAATTGTTTGTAACATACAACTTTTCGAAATCAACTTTTTTTGCGTTATGCTTGGTGTTTTATTTTAAGAATTCTACAACAACAAAATATTATATACCACACAAACAAGCAAAAAAATAAAATTGATTTTCATGAAAAACGGAAATTTTAGAAAATTATTTTCATTTTTCTGTTACATAAAATTAAAATTAATTGAACTACACAAAAAACAAAAAATATTAACAAACTAAAAAAAAAAAAAAAAAGGATGGCAATTTATGGTTGTTTATTGGTTTTGTTGATAAGGGTCTCGGTGGTTCAGGGATCTTTCTTTTTTTTTGAATATAATTTTTTTTTATTGGAAAATATGCGCGGATGTTCCAAACCGGAACAGTTCGATTATTTGATTAAAATGTTAAGAAATTTTAACATTTCAACCTACAGAAATCGGCACAACTTTATTATCTTTATCTACTATTTAGGAGCTTCGGCCGTTTCCTATAAAGACTTGGTCATCGAGCTACTGCTTTTTTTTGTAATTGCCTCAATCTTTTTCAGGTTAGTTTCTACGTTCTCAAACTATATCTAGGCGATAAATACTCCACGATAATTCTAGATATCGGCAACCGGCAAGAAAAATTTCGGTTTTGTTTTGATATTTAACAAATTTATCATCCCCAGAGTATTATCAAAAGCGTACCATTATTATAGACATCTACACTAAATATAGCTACACACTTTTTTGTCGCGATATTAAATTCATTTTTTTACGATAATTTAATATTGTTCATGTCGTTATTATTATTTTTTATTATCATTATTAAATTTGTATACAGTAAACGAAATAAGTGGTGAGTATGTATATGTAGCCACCCCACAATATTTCCCGAAATAAAACAAAGATGTTATAATATGGTGACTAAAGTGTTACTATTAACTCAGACCATATATACCCACCCAATATTGACTTGGTTTTGAGGTTACATCACCGTTGTCGTAATACTCGGGTATATACACAGTAAATATATCGATTGGTTGATTATTTTATTGACATGTCCCTTAGAGACATGCTATTACAAAAAAAAACATAAAAAGAACAAAGCACACATAAATGAAAATGGGGGAAAACTTTTAATTTCCATTTCAATTTGATTATGCTGGAATAAAAAAAACAGAATAAAAAAAAGATACAGGGGAGAATACTTATGCAAAATGAGGCAACCGTTTTTGTGATGATCCAACCAAAAAAAAAAAAATTCGTAATCATGTAATGAGTTTATTTTCAATCTTTAAACAGAGCAGAAGCTCGAAATCCCATTTCCATTTCCAACCTTGTACGTTTTCTATCATAAATTTATTTCAGATGAGTTGATTTTCATGTTCAAAATCCTATTATTACATTTCCCTAACATCCTATTTATTTATATAACATATATACTATACACACATAAACACATAGAGTGTACTGTACGCGAGGTGGATGCGGGTTAAAATTGAATCGAGGGAAGGAAAACCGAAAATGTTTGTTTTTCCATCTCATGTCATAATTTTTAACTATAAAATAGCAAAAATAATAAACTGCGTGAATATCGTCGTAAATATATAAAGATACAGAACATACATATTATCCTTATGTTGCTTACACCATGCTATGTACATTTGTACATACATATATTATGTTCATACCCACCAACAAAATTGTGCCATACATAAATTTTATGATAGTCAAATAAATGTCAAATGCGGTTTCCATTTCTCGTCGACGTTTTTTTAAAGATTAGATATTTTACAAAGAAGTGACAGTGTGTGTGAAATGGCGGAAGAAAAGATGGTAAAGATTTTGGCTTATGGGGAAGATAAGAAAGATACTAGCAAAGAAATGTGCAATTATTAGAAATTAATAAGGGGCTGACTATAGTGAAATTTTAATTTGGTAAAAGACAAAAGAATGAAAAAAATAAGACAACTTCATTCAGGAGCAGAATCTAAAGCAAATTTAACAGTCTAATTTCGTTTTTTATTTAGTCGATTTAAATCGACGAAAAAGGAATTACAAAACCCGGAATTAATAATAGACTTTTTCATATCCTTAATAAAAATGCAGTAGGGTAACCGCATAATTTGCAGTATGGTAGTCGACACATTTTTCGATTGCAATGCAAGAAGTTAGACAATATTGTTGAAATTGTCTATATCACAAAAGCATATCCTTTTATAAATCTGTTATTAAGTTTATGTGTACACGTTTTATAGATACATGAGTGGCTTTAGTATGTTTATATAAATCGTGTTGAATTCCGAGCTATAGTCTAATCAGCAGAACTATCAAAAGAACTAGGGATAAGTAGATAAGGTTTGCTGTAAAGTATGTGGCACTATCTTGTTTAAACAAAAAGTTATTCAAGTCGATTTCACCAAATGTAGTGCTACCTATTACCAGTAATATTAATCACTTTCCATTCCATCAACCGCTAGTATCCGATAGTAACTAGTATTTTGTCTTTGCTAAAGTAATTACTTGAAATTACTTGAAAGAGATCCACAGCAATTGCTCACTATCAGCTTTACACATGTGTTTTAAGGAGAAATACTACCCACGCTCCCATTCAATTTTTAAACAGGCACCTTATTATCCACTGAAATTATCCAAGTACAGGTTGGAAAATATAACAATCGAAACTGCTGTACCTCCTCGTGGATAAATAAAATTTGTGAGCCGGGGAGTTAGCATTCGGAACAGTTGTTAGATGATGACCAAATGACAGTTTAACAAATGCAAAAATTACACCACAAAAAAGCATAGGCAGGCCACTAAAAAGCATTATAAATCTAATAGATGTCGCCCACATTAAACTGAATATTAAAAAAGAGCCAAACATCGATCATAGATGCAACCGCAAACATATTCAAACATGAAAGGGAATTGAATGACCAAAACTTCTGTACTATCGTCAAACAGTTCAAATTCATTAATCATATGATCAATGTTTATCAAATTTCGATTTAGAGGGAACATATATGTGATGTATGGCCAAATATTTTTTAGGAATGCCAATGAAATACCGTAAAGCCTTTTGGCGTTAGATTTAACTGACAAATTTAGTTATGTATAAGCCGTATCAACTTTATTATGAAGAAGGAATGCTAGCAACATATAGGTGCTCTGCGTATTTAAAAGACATTTAATAATTTTCTTTCACTGAACTATTGGTCTGAAGTACCATTATTGGTCATATCTGTTCGCGGTTTTTTTGCAACACTATATACCTGAAAGATGATTGGTTGTATCTACACTAGTTTTTGTCCAGTTGCAAAATCAATTATTGGTTTAAAAACAGCAAGCATCAGCTTATGATCACATTTCGCAAATTTTGCAGACCACCGGTATTGTTGCTTGCCTATCGTTCTCCTTTTTTTCCTAGCAAACGATTTTTATTTGGCATGCTACTTTAATTATAAAGCATGCTACTGGTTTTGCAAAACCAGAACTATACAGTACTTTAACTAAGTATTAAGTAAAAAATATAGAACCTAATAATATTTTAGGTTCAATCGAAAGTTTATAAAGTTCGAAGCCTATACTGCTAAACTCACGTTTAATCCAAAAATATCGTTAGGCTCCTGTAGCTCAAGGACCACCATTGAAAATAACCGCTATAAACCGCTATAAATCTATAGATCGAAAATTGACTCAGCTAAAATTTATTAATGTTTTCTGTTTGTTGCAATAAAGAAAACTGCTAAGGTTTGGATCGAGAAGTATTCTGAGTGAAAGCAGGGAGGGATGCAAAGAGAAATGCGGTCAATAATGACAATAAACAGCTATGACGACCTGTTGAGGGAGAAATAAACAAATGAGATGGAGTAAAACAAAAAAAATGGTTGAAGTACTCTAAAGCCAACCATAAATTTCCCAAATAAAATCGTTTTTCAAATTTATGACTTTACTTAAAAAAAAAGCAACTTAAAATGAATTAACCCGATAATGACTTTTCGGAGCAAATTATATGCATTACATTAAACTCCATGTCATTAACCTATATAACCTCGATTCGACTAATTATGTTTTCATAACCTGTCTTCGCAACAATATTATCCCACCTAAAATTTTCACTTGAAATAATTTTTTACTGTAATTCAATCGTTCAAGATTCAAGTAAGTATATACAACAATACTTTATACTATACATAGTCAAAAGCATGAATTGAGCATACATATTACAATGAAACATACATTAGCATTACATTAAGATGAAGATGATTTTTAAAAACAAAAAGTAACGTAATCCAGCAAGAAAAAATTGGAAAATCAATAAAATTAAAGGAAAATACTGTGTTGATGGCTATGGTATGCTTGAAGATTCAAGAATGATTTTCTTTTTGTTGTTTTGGCTTTTCATCGTCGTATTATTATTAATATTATTCTGCAACTTATTTTTTGCTGTGCTTTTTGTGCCAAAAATATGAGGGCAAAGCACGAGTTTTTATTTTATCATCATCATATTCACATTTTTCATATTTCGGGAGGAACTTTCATATCTTATTGTTTTCATCTCGTGCTTGTGTATGTGTGGGTGTATGTTTGTGTAAGTGCACACAAGTAGTTTTTGTAATGAAATATTCCTTAGCTTATGAAAGTCAGTGTCTGAGATTTTTACCGATTAAATTTTTTTTATTTTCTTGTATATTCCGATGAATTTGCAATATTTTCAAACTGAATTATGCTGTGCTACGAGACGAGTATAATGTGTATTGCACCGCCAACAAATGAAAAAAAATTTTCCCGTTTTTGTTATTTTGGGAAATTAAAAACAAAAATTAAATTTTGCCAATTTTCCAAATGTGGAAAGAATGAAAAAAAAATATTTCAACTGTAAGTTCGAAAAAATTCGATTTTATATTTTGTAAAAAAACAAAATGGGGCGGTGGTGTGAGGGAGTGTCGCGACTCATTGAATTCGTTTTTATTATTTTTAGTGCTTACCGCTTTTTGTTTCTACTATTTCATGTCGATAGTTTTATTTTTTGTTTGATTCTGAAGTTTGATAAAATAATAGTACCTCTGTGTACCAATCGATACATTTTATTTGATTTTTTAATAAACTAAATTGAATGTATTCGAGTTGGATGTAGTCGAATTGTATATAGTCACTGTTATTGTAATTTTTTACGATGATTCAAAGTTGTAGCTTTTATTTATTTATGTGACAGATATAAAAAAGGATAATCCGGCTCAAAACTTTAGCTTTCGTTGTTAACCTGTCACTAATTTATCACTACAATATTCGAAATTGAAATGGTAAATATTAACTGTCAGTTGTTTGTTTGTATTTAAAATATAGTTCCTTTAATCACAGATCAGTAGATGGCAAGATAACTTTCACAAATATGTATCGTTCGATTATCATAACTTATATTTGATTTTTTGTTTAATTTGTACGGTTTGAAATTATCCATGTTACACAAATGTAAGATTTATAAAAAACAAACTCAAGGCAACTAACATATTGTGGACTCCTTTAAGCTACCCGGCTAACTGTCTAAATTATACTACAATTTGACCATTACAACTTCAACATTTAAAATGTCAGTTCTTGTTAGAAAATCGTTTAATTCGATACCAACACAGGTTGTTAATCTACAAGGTACAACTGAATGCATTAATATATTAAACTAAATGCTACAATTAAATAGTGAACTCATTTTAAAGCACTTCCACGATTACTGTAAAAGGTAAAGTATTTCTTGAAGACCATTTATTTCGAACAAAATAAATATGCTGTGCCAATGTTGTAATGGTTAAGACTGAAGTGCTTACATCAAATTAAAGTTTGATTTTGGTGCTCTTACTTTTATGATAACTCCTTAACAAGAAATCGAGAGTAGCTAAATCGGGTGACCGCTAAAACTAGACCACATAACCAGATTTTAAAATTAACTTTTGTGGAAACATTTCTCGTAATAATTCTATGGTTTTGCCAGTAGTCCGGCATGTGGCACCGTCCTGTTATAATCAGTCCCGTCCTTATAATAACAAGCTCGTTACAACTGAACTATTCAGTTTTTTGTAGAAGTTCAGTCCAAAGACCCCTCCAACCCAAATTGCACCCCATACCGCCACTTTCAAGGGATAGTGCTTGATGAATTATTTCTGCCCAGAACCGGCTATCTTGTTTGTTTACATGTCCAAATGATCTCTATTGGTAGCAGATTTCGTGTTAGTTGATTTTTTACGGGAATAAATCCAAGTCGCATTATGCAAAATTTTAGATAGTGTTGATCTTCGAAGTCATGATTAATTTGCCACGTGTCTATTTTATGACTGTCAATTATGAACTATCAATATTTATATTCGTCTAAACGGCGGCAATAAAAAGCAATCTTTTAGATAAACATACTGTAGTTGTGTTCATCGCCATCATTTACGTTTGATTATGTTTCTTACTTCTAAGTGGATATATTTTCAGAATAACATTTGAGGGTCTATTTTTTTTAGTGATATTTTCATACAGCATTTATTTAAATGTACATATGGCTTTTGCTCTACCACCTGGAAAAGTTATATTTTTATGGATTTATATAATTTATTTAAAGTTGGTAGCACTTTTAGTTTCGGTAATGATTGTTCGCATAAGCACGGTGATAAACTTTGTTGATATTGGTAGTACTAATTGTAAAACTAAGTGCCAATAATGTACCTTGTCCTTGGGGCTCTTTAGAGTTGTTAGCTGTCTAATTACGACTGTTCATTTTTCCAACCCAGTGGAATAAAGTAATCAATTCCCAAATTTATGTCTATCAATTGTTTGAAGTAAATTTTATTTTTAGGAAATATATTAAAGGAAAAGGCGAAACCCCGACTTCATTTACAAGATGCGGTACAATTTCGGCAGCTAAAAGTCCATACTCTGGTAAGAATATTCCCAAATAAATTTCTTAAACTGATACAATACTTCACAATACTAATATCTTGTTTCACCAGCCAGTGCTAATGTCGCAGTTACCAAAATGTTCAAATGATTTAACTCGTCCAAAATGTTTAATTTTGGTTTAAGCTCTCATATGTATGGCTACTTAAACATTTAACGTACAGGTAGTTATGTTTCGAATAAAATATGTCCATATCTTTGAGCTACCAAATTGGAATTCCCTATTATTTAATTTGTAGATAGACAAAGCAGCTTTGCGTCCACTTGAATATTATATTGAATGGTCTTTTGAAAATAAAATTTTGCAGGCAGCGCAGGTTTTGAAGCTACTAAACTGGTGAAAATTAGTTGGAATAACTAATTAGTAATGTTTAATAATTAGTAATGTTTCTAAAACCTCAATGTTTCTAAATTTTGTATAAAATTGTTACTTGGTTAAATGATCATGTTTATATAAAACAATGTTTCTATTGATGACAAAATAGTTCATTGATTAACCTTTAAACTAAAAACACAAATAATGAACCGTCTTACATACAATATAAACACACAGTTCAACTACCCAAAAGAGTGCAAATTTATATTCTATCACTCCATTAAGTCAAGAGATTAATGGCAACGTACCAATAAATTATGACGTTAACAAAGTATATCTGCTAACAGAAATTATTTATAATTTTATATACCAACACACAAAAAAAAATGTCAACGGACGAACGAACGACGATACTTAATTTGATTATGCACAACAAAACAAACGCTAGGTTAATATGAAACAACAAAAAAAAAAGGATAACCTTTCCATTTCCATTCATCATAATTTTCCAGTTTTGTCGTGTTTTATTCAAACAAAAATCAAACATCCGTTTTTCACACCATACACCATACACCATACCCACAGACGGACACAAAATGTATATTTTTTTTTTACATAATTTAGTTAGATGAGAGCAAATATTCTGTAACATTATGTGCCATATATCCTTTATATATTATTTCATAAAACTAACGGGTCACCATTACTATATCACTATCATCGTACTTATTTATCCTGTAAATATCCATGTTTTTAGTTGCCTGTTTTTCTCATTTAAAACTTTTTTTTTTTTTTGTTTTCATTTTCTTGATTTCGTTGTATCCTATTTTGAAAGGTAAATAAATTTTCACCTTCTTTATATAATGTAGGTACCAGATAAATGTACGAGAGGGACAGATTCTGTTAATGTAAACTTTCGATATTTTTAGTTAAACTTGTTGGTAGTTTTCGAGTCCTGTGAACATTTTTTGTTTTTTATTATTTATTTATAGCAAAAAAAATTTTAATTTGATTGAAACACCTTTTTCGTTGGGTGATTATTTTTTTGCTTGTAGGGTATTTCAAAGGAAAAATGTTAATTTAAAACGGAAAGGATTGGGAAAATTGAGCTTTTTACAAATTAAGTTAAAAATTTAAGTTTGTTATGCTTTTTAATTTGTAATTTATCATGTTATTGGTTTATGCAAACATTTGTACTGACGTAATGTGATACTGTAATTTCAGAATGCATTTTAATTATATTTCGGTACTATTTACATTGGTTTAAATTACCTAATTAAATATTTAAATCTTTTGGTCTACGATTTCATTTATATATGGCAAAGATTGGATTTAGATTTAGATTAGAAAACGTTGCGCCTGGCGTCAGCCACCTGCCTTCACATCGTGACTTATAAAAATGAGTTTGTCCACAACAAAGACACATTTTGACGGTTTAATGTTTATTGAATACTCATTATGGATTACGACTTGCAAAAAGATTATTATTATTATTTATTTATCCAATAATTAAACAATGAAAGTTAGAACTAACATAAAAATACAAAAAAAAATAAACAATTTAGCAATATTGTGTAAAATTAAATAATAGAGACTTCCTGAAAAGAATTTTATCGATGTACAAAAATAACAAAATCCACTTGATCATTATGGAAGCAACTATAAAAGTGACGCATCCATAATTCAATAACTGCATTCTACAAGAAGCATTTAAGGGGATTTACGCAAAGAAATTGTTTGTCTTTCGGACTATTTTCCTTCCATTTACATTAGAATCTGATCAGCAATGATTAATTATCTTGCATAACAATTAATAAACAAGATATTGTAAAATGAGATTTTATAATGAAAGATTCCCCAACCCATAAGGTTTATATATGTTTTTAATAGGAGTTCAATATTTTACAATAGTATCACCGTCAACCCCAAAACAAATAACTTTTAATCGGAAACGGAACAAGTAAAAATTGCAAATAGGCTCAGTTACGAGATAATATCTTAAAAATACTGTTGCACTAATCTTAACCTTAATTTTTGTACTCTGCAATTTATCGCTAGCTTTCAGTTATATTTTGTGCGATCCAGCTTTCCCGATATTTAAATGAGGGCCGTGATTTTATAAAATATACTGATCACAAGCCTCTTACTTCCGTCATGCATACAAAGACGGAGGACATAGTGCACGCTAGAACTGTCGACCAGTTCCACACAGTCTTCTTTACATAAAAGGCAATAGCAATGCAGAAGCAGATACCATTTCCAGATTCAAATAAAACAACGTTTTACTGATTTGTCACGAGGATTAGATTTACAATAAAATCTCTACAATAAAATGATAATAAATTACAAATCCTTGCGAAATCAAATAGCACTCGTTCAGAATTATCAAATTTAAGCAAGAATGAGTTAGAGCTTTTCTCACAAATTAATAAATTTAGTGCGAAGTTCGATCAACATATTCCTTTCCATATAATATATCGCATCCCGGCATTCGCGCTACAAGCGGCTCAGTTGAAGTAAAAAAATTTTAATCCAAAATGAACACAGACAAATAACTAAATGGGTTCGTTCATAATTATTTGGTCCAAACTAAATTTGGGACTTTTACTTTTCCCTCTGAGCGGTTCCAACATGGACCATTTCACATGGTTTTTCGCATATATTAACAATTGTTGATAGATCACTCGGTGGGCGGAAGCAATTCCTTTAATAGACATGAAAAAGATAACCATATCAAGCTTGCATTTTGGAAAGTTCCTTTTTCCGTTTTCGCGTTTCGTTGGAAAAAACAATTAACCAAGAAGTATAGTCAAATGCTAGGCTCACATCGCATACGTACAACATCATACCATCTTTAATCAAATGGTATGGTGGAGACGTTTCACCGCACTCTAAATCTGTCTCTTTAAGCTCGTAAAATTCACAAAATTGGATCAAAAATGCATTTTGGAGAATATGTCCAGGAATACCCCACGTATATTAGGACATCTTTTGGTTCAAGCGTCTAATATTTCTTTACAATCTCTCTTGTTGAAAAATTGAAGTTCTATTGAAAATAGTATTCCAAAAACTCCGCGCGTATATTTTAGTTCCGCAAAAGAATTACCAGATAAAATAAATAAAAAAATATCCCTAACTGATCCCTAATCGTATACCGGAAAAAATTAGAGATGAAATAGCCTGATACATCTTTGATCAAATTAATATTTTTAAAGATCTTCTGATTTTTTTAAAAAATATTATGCAGCAAACCCCTAAAGTTTAGATAAAGTTTAAATAAGTTCATAAGTTATAGATTTTAGAACAAGCACGAAATGGTGAAAGCATTAAAATGTCTCATCTTACTTTGCTCATATTACTACGCATTATCCATTACAATATTACTGCCCCCCAAATTTAAATTTTCCATCCATATTTATTATCCACCATATAACATTTGACCTATTTAGAAATGAAAACGCAATATTCAGTCCCACTATATAATGTGTATCTGTACGACACGACTTGTATACATTTTTATTTTACGTTCCAACGTTTAATGGAGAAAAATAAAAGTTCTCATCCTCGTCCATTTCAAATCGAAATGAAACATTCATTTCGACGACAATAACTATTTTTTGTGTGTGTAGGTTTGTTGAATTTGCAGCAAATCGCCAACAACAACAAAACAAAAAATCATTTTCAATTTCAACTCTTTATTATATCATTTTTACAACCATTTTCCAATTGAAAATGTACAAAAAAAAATATTCAACTTTTTAACAATAACAACATATTTATCCGTTATTTTTATGTATCCAAGTAAATTCCATCAACAATGTACCGGAAGTACAGTGAAAATATTCCGCTTTTCCTATACATACTACATTATGTACTAAAGTATTTTGTTGTTGTTGTTGTGTTCTCAAATTCTTACACGCGATTGTATAAAATCTACTCTTGAATATTACGACGCGACGACGAGTGGAGTACTGAATTGAAAATAAAATTTAATTGAAATGGAACTAAAATTACAAAATTTTTCATTTTTGAATGAAAATGGCAACAAAGTTTTACAATACGATGATATCGCCTTTAAAATCGCCTTTTCCAGATTTATGTATGGATATTTTATTGTGTTCTTCGCAGTCTTACTTGTTCATCTCGTTCTTCGTTGTCTTTCGCATGCTTTGAAATCTGATTACGGTGCTAGAGTTAAATCTTTGTTTTTCGTTTCGTTGCGATAAGCTGTTCCCGTTGAATATGTACAATTCAAACTTTTATGAACGAACTTTGTTGGTGTAAATAATTGTTATGTCCGCTCAGCCTCATTTTCTTATGTGCGCTGTTGTCCAATATTTATTTTTCATTTCTTAATTTTAATTTCCTTTTATTTCTTTTTTTATTTTAATTAAAAATTTATGTAATTAAAAATAAAATAAGCAACAACAACAACAACAACAAAAAGGATATTTTCATGCTTATTATTTTGTTGTTTTTGTATTTGTGTTGTTTGTCTGCTTTGTATGCGGGTTGATTATATAAAAAACAAAAAAATCGCAGAAATTTTATAAACTCGGAGATGAGTTATAGGATTAGTTAGCTGTTGTGCGGCATAAGGATGAATATATGATAAGAAGAAAATATTTTGTTTCTGGTGGAAAAACTATAGGAGATGATGATGTTTTCCGTCTAAATCAAAAACTTTTACTCGACTATATTTTCGTATCTCTGCCGTTTATTATATAGGCACACATATGTGTGTACGTTTGTATGTGGATTAACTATATATGATTTTTCATTTCTGGATCAACTGCGAGGTTAAGCTGATTTTTGTTTTGGTTCGTTTACTAATTTGATTAACATTTTTTGTATTTGAGTGTTGTTTGAATGCATTACGATTTTCTTTTTTAAGATGATTTTTGTATTAGACTGTCAATACATACATAGATACTTAGATCTGGAGAAAGGTATATTTATATTATGAACCATTTGTATATAAATCAGGAAAGAATTTATTTAAAATTAGGATACAGTGGGGTTGATAGTTTTTTCTTAGGATACTCTAAATTATTGATAACCAACTAAACTTTAACTTTTTGATTGGTATTTGGTCGGTACTTGCTTGTTAGTTTGCTCATAGAATTACGTTATTGCTTCTACAAATGGTTTTTCTTATTTTGGAATAGAATTTTGCACTAGTATTCTAGTGCTTATTGAATTGTCTCTCTCATTAATGCCTTTTTGCTTTTTTTGTTTTGGCAGCTATTTACGTTGCCTTGTTCTCATGTAAATCGCATGTAAATCGCCTCTGCCAGAGAAAAGTATTTTCACAACATAATTTCTAATTCGAACCCTAACCAGTTTCCTCCACCAGTTTAGGCTGCCATAAGGTGTACTGGCAAAACTAGGGGATCTTTCTTTTCCTTATTGATGTTCCCAAGCGGTCAATTTAATATGTATTAACCTCGTATATGGTTGCTTGACGTTATTATATTGATGATGTGTGGTCTTTTCTATCTCAATAACTCGACACTTAGCATTACTACTTGTTCACAAATAATTGATAGTGTATAAATGTTACTGGTCCGGTCAGAGCAATAAAGTCAAAATTAGTTTGATCCAGTTATTCTATGATTTCTTGTAATTTGCAGAGGTGTTGCGTACATATTATAGTTGGGTTATTTTGCAGTTTGAAGGGAAGTGGCTAATTTATTGCAAAAAGAGTTAAACAATGTTCCCTAATTGATCACGAAAATCAATAATTACGATCTGAAGAACCTCCAGAACAGCGTCAGCAATGGCTTGCTGCTGAAAGAGGAAGTTATCGGAAGTGATGATTTCACAATTGCAAATGATTGAACATCGACAGCATGAACGCAAAAGTTTCGTTGGTTTGCATATTGCTCAGCATAGTAAAAATGTCCAAGTCATCGCTGAAGACAGACACGATCTTGCTTTACTATATCTTTAACATGAAGTTCGGAGAACTGAAATGATTATTCTCCAAAATTATTAGTATGAAATGGATCGTGAATATTTTTACTGCTAAGCGGAGTATCCTTACTATAGAATTTTTTAAGTAGAGATACAGAAAAATCTCGCGTAGAGTAGTGTAAACACCCTGTAGAGCTCTACAGTAGCGCTTTACAAACACTATACACGAGAATTCTACTGCCTAAAAAACTCTACAGTATATACGCTATTGTTTTAGGTTTTGTAGAGTTTTCACTCTACCTTTATTGTAGATTATATACCCTCAGGTATATATCCACATAACTAGATGCAAAATCTAGTTTGAATTTGATTTTTTTTTTGTTTTTTGGATTGTGTGCATGCAAATTAAATTATTAAATAAAATTTAGCCGCCATTCCAATGTATATAGTCTGTAGAGCGCATAGTAGAACTTTATGTTCTACTCTATTCTTCAGGAAGTCCTGCAGCAATTACATCTGAATTACCATCTCCAATGTCAAGCAACCACTCGCTATATTTTAAATAAAATTATTTAAAGACGCTATAAGATCATTCTCATATTTTTTATGATTGCAATTTTTTGGACTGTGGTTTCGATAATTGCAACTCTTGCCCCATTTGCACAACTGGTACTGTTTGGTGAAAGTAACCATTAACGTCAATAATAACTTTAAATATTAAGTTATTTCAAAAATGTGGTATTTGTTATACTTCCGTGAATATATCATGGTTCATATGTCATGAACCACGAGCATCCTACACATCATACTACTGTTGTTTTTCTATCTTTTAATACCAATCACAAATGTATATATTTGCAAATCAGGAAGTACTAAAATTTGGTCACTATAAAACACTATGTAAAGAAATAAAACGATGACGCTCAAAATGTACAAAATTAAAATAATAACCAAGAGACCACAGTTCAAAAATTAATCAAAATCAGAATATTTTATTTACCTCATGGAAAGTAAATTTTTTTGTTCCTTGCAATGATGACTTCCCTTCAACTCGTATGGCATGCATAACCCCTACAGTAATATCGTGTCTCTTCTTATTTACAATTTTATTTTGTTTCGGTTTATATTCGTTTTTTTATCTTTTCGTTCATGCTGTGCTTTAAGCAATTCTGTACGTCTTTCACATTTACAATTTTTATTCATCTTATTTAAGTACATTACCATTATTTTACCGGAGAAAACCTTTTATTTTCTTTCGATTCAGGCAGACATAAATATATTCAGATATAATATGTTATTTACATCCGTAATATTGAAGGATTATTATATTTTGTACGTCTAGACACAAAATTTCGACTTCGTAAACATTTCATAATGTTTATACGCCAATAATATATTTCGATCGACTTTAAGTAGTATTATTTACTCGTAATATCCCACTAAAATGACTATACTATTCTCCGAGATATTATACAACAATAAGTCCATAATTAAAATATCTTCCAAAAGATAAATAAAAATAAAAAAAGTTTTACCTAAATAAAACTTTTATTTGTGTGCTTTTTACAAAACTTTCTATTGTCAATACTAAGTGATATTATGATGAAGTTTCTTCCCATTTCATCTCCGTTATCCCATCATGTAGTAATATACTTAAAACGAATAAAAAGTTCGTTGGAAAAAAATTAAAGAACTCAACGGAAAAAAGGAACAAAATATATACAATCAGGTTATGTATTATTATTATTATTATGAATTACTATTGTTATTATTGCTATCATTTCGTCTTATGTTGTACGTAAAAAAAATATGTAGTCTATATATTAAGTATCTTAAATATATTTTTAGGCTAAGAGTGTAGAAGAAAAGTGATATGCGATGAGATGAAAATATATATACGAGAATAATATGTGGGCTGCTGTTTATGTGCAGATTGTAAGGACGGGGGCAACGTTTTTACCTTTTTATTTTGTAAATTGAAAGTAAATTAAAGTGATTTTCGTTTTTACGTTCGGTTTTTTTTTTTTTTAAATTGAAAGCTTTATAACACTCTTATATAACGAAGAAAACTTTCGTTTCATTTATTTCGTTTTCGTATGAGTACCAATAAATTATATCACTCGCTGGTGCGGGAAGAATGAATATGAAAAATCAAATATTGAAAATGATAACGATTATGTAATGAAATTTTGTGTTATGTAATTTAATATTTCATGCTTTTGAAAATAATCAAATGAATAATTGAGTGAATTATGTGCGATGGATTGAATCTAGAAACCATAATGATTTGATATTATCTCGAATCACGCGGATTAATGTAACATTGATTGATGCGATAACTTACCGATTGAGAAATAATAAATTGTCATAATAATATGAGTGTATACGTTACTAGTAGATTTATAAAAAAGCATTCATCAGTCATCTATAAACGGATATTTTGATCTGTATATTTACCTGAAATGATAGAAAAAATAGGTGAATTAGAATCAAACAAAATTAAGTTAACATATTTTGTAAAATGGCATCAAATAAATATAGAAAAAATTATTAAAATTCAAAATTAACACCAACTTTTTTCTGACCACAGATCTTATCTTATGATCTAACAGAAAAGCAACTTAAAGAGCATCAATGCCCATAGTATGATCCATAACCAAGAGGGTTCCACTAAAACACTAAAGTAAAATATCGACTCCTTTGAAAGAAAATTTCAATTCCTAAGAGCTATGGGATAATAAATTTTTTTTCTCTCGAGTCTACTAAGTGACTTTATTTGAATGTATTTTGACCGATAAATCCGGCCTCTTATATTTAGCCAACGCAAGAAAAAACACAAATTAGAGAGTCTATCGTATTATTATAGATTCATTACGGGTCTTTCAAATTGCGCGGTTTTAAATCTTTAATGAAACGAAGATTTAATCTTTAGTTAAATTCTCAATAAAATGTTGGCATAATTTTCAGGTCTATCTCACCAATGACTCAAATATTTTTATCCTTTGCTCAGTACCCGATTGTAGATTGTATTTTTAAACTTAAATACTTTTCAAGTAATCCCAGACCAACAGGCCGTCGAGTCACGTTATAAGAAAATCAAGGCCAATTAAAAATTTCTTTAAATTTTGATTAAATTGTTCTTTCAATAACTGATTCCTTTACATAACAAGATGGAGCTCCATCCTGTTAAAACCCCATGTATAGATCAATATAATTTAGTTACAATCATACCAATTTAATTGCACGGACGTATTGGTCATAAAACGGTTAATTCAATTGATTTGTAATGTTTAATCAATTTTTTAAAATTCAAGGTGTCTGGAAGCGGGTCGATCTCAATAATTTAACTAGTATCCTACCTTATCTTTCCAAGTATATGTAAAAACATATACTTGGAATGTATACGGGTATACGGTGAGCCCTGCCAGCTTCAGGAAATCCTGCTTAATGCTTGGCCGTACATTTTAAATCAATCAATCAATTATACAGACGTTCAATACGGTTGAGCATAAACTCGTTTGTTATAAAAAGAATTGTGCAAGAGTTATGGGGTCGGTCATATGGAAAATAGGTGCAGCAAAAAGGGAAGTGTTAGTTTTGGAGTTCCACAGGGTTTTGTTTTGGGCCGGTTTTATTTTTGATTTATATTAATTCTATTATAATTAATTCTACTATAATCATCATGCCAGATGGGTTTTGCTGGTGATATTATCATCAGGTAACTTTAGCCTATTGTGGAAAATCCTCTAGTGATGTTTTATTAAAAATCAATCAAATTTTAAACTTATTAAGCATTTTACGACATTAAGCTCCAAAATATAGGTTAATTGTTCACGTAGCACATGATATGCCACTAGATTGTAATATCATCTACATGTTGTTCAAATTTTGGCAATCCTTTAGTTTTTAAATAAAAACATGCCCAATAATGTGAAGAATTTGTGCGAAACTTAAATGTGTGGCTTTTGAATACATTAATATTATTATTAACATTAACTTTCACCAGTAAGTATGCTTAAGCAACGTGGCCAAGTAACATGTTTCCGATAAAAGCAGACGATGATTAATGTTTTAAATAAAAGCAGAAAAGCATGAGGTTTGCTCTAGTAATACAAATATCAAATTTTTTTTAATACATTCGTTATGTCGTCGATACGACATATCCGATAAAACAATACCACTACTGAGGAAAATGAATACCATCCTTGAGGAACACAGATGTCACTTTTATGACTTTGCATTTTTAGCCAATGACGTAATCAAATGAGAATACAAAAGTGGATAAACTTTATAGTGTTTTTGACATTTAAAATAAAATCCTTGCTAAAATCCATATGAGCTACATCTACTTGATGATGTTTTTCAATTTCAATTACATCAATTACATTGTTGGTGAATTCAACTTGGATAATTCATGTTGGTTGACCGATATATGACTTGACGATATATATAGGATTTAAAAATATTGCAAAAATACAAATAATTTGGGAATTGATGAAGCGCTAGATAACATGTAATTTTATCTCGCTTCTCTGTTTTAAAGATTGTCATCAGGTGGAGTGATTGATATACATGTTTGATCAATAAACTCAATCATGTCATTTGGCTAATAAACTTACTGAAAAATTTCAGTATCATTTGGCATTTGACATTTGAAGTGGTGGTATTGTTTTGAGTCATATTGAGGATACCCCTCAATTTTACGTTTGGATCTAAATTTTATTTTTTATTGCGTGCCAGTTAGGTACGTACTTTAACTTGAAATATTTTAGATTTGAAAGCCACAATGAGGTTTGTGTTTTGGGGATAACAGGCAGTAGTTAGTATTTAAAAGCCTTGGAATACGGTCTCATAAAATTATTCCACATTTGAATTTACATCTTCCGCATTTAAAATTTCGTCCCAGTTTACTGCTTCAAAATAATCTTTAATGACCACCAACAAGGATTGTCTTCTTAAAACTGTAGTTGATGTGTGACAAGTGTTGTGCTCTTTTCGGTTTAAATACAATGATTAATGAATTAAGATGACCCTAAACGCAACAACTTCTTTTTGTCAAACACTAAATCTTAACAACCTTGGTCAAACACTAAACAACATGACATCAACGAATACAGATTATATGCACGAGACTTTACATTGTAGATGAATTTAATGATTTTTTCCATTAAAACTCATTTGAAACTAAGCCAAAACTACTAAAACTTCTAACATAAGAGTATCTAGATAATATGCGAATGCTTCCAGGACAAAAAAAAATGTACATCAAGTGATTTGTATATTTAGCTCGAATATAAATTTCACACCGACTAATTTTTTTACTGCTCTCATAAACATTAGAGCGATAAAAATCATCTCGTACATTCGAAATTTAAATAAATGTTGACCTAAATATTTTCTATAATTTTCCAATGTTAACAGACCAAAGCTAAAATTTGTTTAACAGCAAACACACATATCAAGGATTAAATAATTTTGTCATGAGTTATTATCTTCAATTTAGAGCTTTCATAAAAATGAAAATGGTTCAAAACGTTATACGAGTTAGATTAAGTTTTAGGAAACTAAAAACGAGCTACAAAATTATTAGTCCTACACGAATAAATGTAAATGTATGTATACATGACTACGTGTAAATGTAGATTTACCTAGATTTTCCATTACCCCATTTTCCCAAGTTATGTAAAATAAAAATTAAAATTGTCTGTTCTGTTGTTTTATGTATTTAAAGTTTAGAATTTTTAGACAAAAATCAGGCATCTTAACTAATTTATATTCATGTATTATAACAACATAATGTTGATGATTATACGTTCTCGTAAAACGTTCTAATAAAGTAAAACAATATTCATGAAGGCGCAGCATCATCATCTACCTATATATAGACATTCGGAATGATTCAATTTAATTAGATATTGTACGATAAGGATATGCTAAATTTCGCAACGAAACTATTCGTCCGTAAATAAACGAAATGTTTTTCGTTTTTCCGCGCCCACGTTTATTAATCTATCGAAACGTGTACACAATAATTTGATTGATGATCAATTTTTCTATGCCGCGCTTTCGCCTTATCCATCCCGTAATTTTTAGTCGTCTTACAAAAACAACAACAACAACAGCAATTATAAATCACCATAATTCATTTTTCTCCATCCAAAAACAATAACAAGGCATAGACTTGAAAAGTGAAAAATATTTTTCCCGTCGCATTTTTTTTACATTTTTCTTCAGGAGGTATTCCGCTAACACCCCTTAGCCCGCATATCAAAATAGAAATACAACAACAACACCAACATTTTTTTTTTTTTTTGTTTTGTGTGTCTGTGAACATAATTTTTAGTTCACAAATCACGTAAATTTTCGTAAACTCAGTGAAAATTGGGTATAGAATTGTTGGGTACGTATATATACAGCACCAGTAGAAGAAGTAAATGAAAAGTGTACTTACACTTCTCGCATAAAAGGAAAATCTAATTTTTATTATGATTATTGTTACTGTTATTATTATTGTTGTTGTTGTTGTTCACGGAAAATTGAAACGAGGAAGAAAAATGAAAAATTGAAATTAATTTATAGACAAAATTATGAAATGTGTAAGAGAAAAATGTAATTAATAAATGAAAAATGTTCCTTCAATTTTTCATTTTTTTTTTAACTGAAAGCTAAATGGAAATTGGCGATACAGCAAATGATAGCTGTTCATATTTTATTTAATGCGGGTGTTAGTTTGAGAGTCTTTATGGGGGGGGGGACTAAATTTGACGATTCTGAATTAGGATGAGGAATGAGCACCATAAGAAATGTGGTAAGTGGTAACTGCATTTTCTACGATAAATTAAATTAAGTTTTCACAAATTATCAAATTTTCGCTAGGGTTGTTGTTCGACTGTTATAATTGTGTGCTGAAGATGGGTAGAGGGGTAGCATCACATTTCAGTTAGTTCTTGATACATAAATCATTAATATTTGGCTTATATCAAAGACACATTTTACCAAAGAATCACCTATTAAATTTAGAATATATAAAGTTCACCATATAAGTACAATACACCTAAGCAATTCAGTCAGAGTTGGAAGTGGAGTCATAGAATTGCTCTCCAAAAAAAATAAAAAGGGTTCTTTAAATATATGGGATATAAAAGCATTAGAAAGAAAAATGTTGAGACTGGTTCTTGTACCTATTGTTTACTTACAATATATATCAAAACCAAAGGAGACGGAAGACATTTGCCACATTTGCTGTTGACACCGCTATCATGGCAGTAGGGAATCATATTGAAGATACAACACTTAAGCTAAAGGCAAAAATCACCATTTTAATGCCCTCAAAGTTAATCGCTGGACAATTGAATGAAAAAAAGTCTGTAAATGTTGACTACTTATAGTTAAGATCCTCATAGCTAGTCTATACGGTAGAAATCCATCTTTACGATGTAAATCGTGGCAGACACTCCCAAATGTTTTCTATAATAATAAACTATTGCTTTATAATAAAATCTTAAAACACGTGTTAACATTTTGAGGCTGCTCCAAACATAGCAACTTCGATATAATGCAACGATTTCGAAATAAAGTTTTGCGAACTATTGTAGATGCACCATACGGTATATTAGAAACAGCAATCTCCATTAGGGCTTGAAGACTTGTTAAAAGACGGGCTAGAAGTCACCAAAAGAGAATATAAATGCGTTCTAACGTATAAAGGCATTACGCTTGCGCATAAAAATATTTATTAAAATGATTAAGATTATCTTCGACTACAAGCAACCCTTTTTACATAACGCAATAATTATTTTCATATTTTGAAAGTGCTTTAGTATACCGATACTTGTTATATATACATCACCGATTTTGTGATAATACACTGCTCCTATTCTCTTTGAAATAGGACAAGAATCACCGGTTGTAAGGAAACAGTCCCAGAAAGGTTATCAATTTAAGCACTTTTACTTCAAGACTTCGGCAATTTTTGTTTTCCCATAACATCGCTAATAACAAAAATGTACCAGAAGTATTCATTTTTTTAACAGAATCACATAAAATGTCGTTTTTTTTCAAGTCGTGTATGATGATGATAATTTTACGTATGACCTAGTTCTTTTCTCCTTAGCCACCCTCGTTACTTCTTACACCTCTAAGGTACCCTTTTCAAAACGAGCTTATTACAGACTATCTAGAAAATGATAAGATCTTATAGCTATACCATTCGCTGCATTTCGATCATTTTACATAAATTTATATATTTTAGAGAAACTCTCCCGTATGATCGAATTATGATGTTGATGAAAATCTAGGTGCACCTAATGTACGTCACCAGATGAAAAAATTAAGAAAAAATAGCTTGGATACTAGTTTGCTTAGTTTGCCACTTACCTAATCAATTCCAAGAGAATGATTTTTTATTTTTCATTTTCCAAAAAGGAAGATTCTTTTACGATCAGTCAACCGGATGTCACTGAATGGCACTGGGTGAGCTTCTACTGTGACGAAAACTGCCATCATAGTTTTAGATTGATCTGTAATTGTTCATGGTAACTTCGTTGGATTTAGAAGTTATTCGATTAAATTTCACTTCTTGGCAGTAGAATCTTTTGTTGAAGCGCACTTTCGTAGATATTACTAGTCTTTCAATGTCCTTTCACAAGATTTTCTTATCAGGAAAGTTAAATTAAATATGGGAGTGGTACAAAATCTCTCATTTCTAAAATTTCCTATTTCCTTTCCTATATCGCACATTACAAATTCAACGTAAAATAGATTGGTTTACTGAAGATTATTTGAAGACAAAACACATTATAACAGACCCAATAGCAACCGTAAAGTTAAAACTCTAAGTTACCCTTTAATATTATGTATTTTTGCAACATTCCAGCTTCTTCAATTTGTATATTTAGGAAATGTATTCGCTGACAATTTATATTTTGTGAAAGATATTGTTCATCAAACCAATCTGATTTCTAGATTGAAGAAAACTTGTGATGTATGCAAACGAAATCCTACTTCGTAGAGATATAAAAAAATCTTATACGAAGCACATAATATTCGAATAAGGTTGAAAAGAAAATATTGATTAATTTGTTCTCCAAACACCAAAAGCTCTAAACCAATAAAGTCCGAGTTGACTGTTTCAGTCAACTTAAAAGTCGGTTACAAAAATGTTTACTTGACTTAAAAGTATCATACACTTTTGATTTTTTTAGTGTCACCGCGGCCATAGAAAATTTTCCGATTCAATAAAAACAAAATGCAAACAATCAACTTTGATGACAAATTTATCTTGAAAATCTAAAATTATTTCTTCCCTGTTGTACGCCAAATATACAAATGTGCTCGGCTGTTTTTTATTTTGCTCTTTTTTATTTATTTTTGAGCTACTCATGTTTCATAATCATAATAATAAAACATTAAATTAAATTAAACATAAATTTTCTTTTTTATTTTGTTACAACAAATAAAAGATAATTCATACTCAATAAAAAAATAAAAAATTTCCATTAGAAAAGTATACAGCACAAAACACAACAACAACAGCAACCAAATAAGCAATAAAAAGTTTAAAGTATTTTTTGTTGCTCTGTTTACCCGTAATTTTTCTTCTCATGCACACTCCCATACACACACATTCGTATATAAATAAATTGTTCATTTTTCGGAAAATAAACTTTTCAATTTTTGATTTTCTTAAAAAAAAAACGAAAAAAAAATTCAAAAATTATTTTGATTTGCTCGTAATACATAACCAACAAAAATTACTTAAATAATGAAAAGTTTCTTTTTATTGTTACTCATTCGAGCTTTTCCTTTAAAAAAAACTTTTTTACTTATTTTTATTATTGTCTATACGAATTGTGCTTTTCGTACATAATCATAATAATTATTTTAGCTTTATTGAATCGTATATACAGAATCCAATGTATATATTATATAGTGAAAAGTTTTTCAACTTTTTGTTGTGTTAAGATGAAAAACGAGAGGAAAATATTGAAAATGTGTTAATGCAGTATATTACATAAAGTATCACCTATAACCGAGAAATATATACATATTTTCGTTTTAGCATAATGTGACGTTGTGTTGTGAAATAATGAAAAAAAAAAAAAGAAAAACTTTGGAAAGAGTGTTAACGAAAAATAAATTTCCACTCTGCAGTTTTTAATTTTTATTTTTATTTAATTAGAAAACATTAAAAATTGTGTGTGCAACATTTTAATGGTAATGAATGTGTTGTGTTACAAAAATGTATATGCAATGCAACAACAATTTTATGAATGTGTTGAATAGGAATGATTTACAGTTTTGAAAATGGAAAATTATTCGTCGCTTTAGAAGGAAACACTTTACAATGATGTGGTTTTGCTGTATGATACAAAGTAGAACTTTAGTCGTCAATGTTTAACGGTAAAAATATTACTACATCTGATACAGTACATACTTCATAATCTTTAGAATCAATTAATGGTAGTAAACAACTTAATAAGTGGCTTGGCCTTAATTTGTGGCATACATTTGTGACTTAATCAACACTGTTTCATGTACTTTCCATAACCAAACATGATAGAATTTACGATTTGATCAATGGAATGGCCGTCTGGAAAGCATTCTCAAAAAAGGAGTCCTGAGCAAAATAACTGAACTCATTAAAAAAATGTACCGAGTTTACTTAAAATGGTAACCAAAAAAATAAATTTTGCAATCTGTTTCGTACTTTATTTTTATATATTACTCGTCGGGAAGCTCATGTTGTATCTTTGGAGGGACCAACTAATGATTACAATCTACGAGATTCATAACTGACTACGATAAAATTTCACACTTTGATTAACTCTTTTTTAAGTGAATATTTTGTAGCATTTCTGCGATATATGGGCGATTTGTACCCATTTCGCAGTATAAGTTTTTAATCCGAGTAGCTTGAAAAGTTTTAGTTTCATGTTGAAATCAGCGTTATGTTTGGAACCAGAAAGTATATTTTGAAGTTCTAAGTCTGCTTTTTAGCTAGATAATTTTATTAATGTCGAAATTCGTATCGACCGCCGCTGTTTCGATGTCGCTGATGCGAGGCAACGCGGCTGCGACTACATTTTCCTTGAACATGCTGGATATCCGCATGCTAAATTGACTAATGAAATATAAGTGACCAGATTGTCTCGGATTTCTTTCAGTGTTCTACTGTATTCCTCGTTTCAGAGGCTTATGATCGATATAATTTGTCTCGACGTTCGGCAAGAATTCCCGACCTTCGACAAAATATCTGAAATAATTAATGAATATAGATATATTGAAAGTAATTCCCGGTCGAATGCTGAATATTTCTTTTCAGAAGGAGACGAGGGTAAAATGCCATTCGGAGTTATATTATGCTGAAGATGTCAAGATTGTTTACGCCAAATACGCATGGAGCTCTTGTATAATACATCGGACTTTAATACATTAATACATCGATGCAGTTTGTGATATTCCTCATTTTTCAATGCCACTATAAAATGTCGTCGATATATATATATATATATATATATATATATATATATATATATATATATATATATATATATATATATATATATATATATATATAGACAAAAACAAATGAAATTCGCCACATAGAAGAAGCCACATAGATTTGTGATTTCAGTTTTATGCACATCTTCGGGTGCAACGGGAATTCCACCATATGCTGAAATTCGGTAAATGCAGCTTTATGTCACGCTGGGTCTAGTTCTCGTGGTTTTGACACTGGGAAATGACCAGTTGTCACATTATGATGAACCACGTTATGATGGACGGAAAAATTTTATTTTTGGTTATTACAAAAATTGACGAGTCAATTCGGATGCTCGTGGATGGACAGCTCAGTCGCGTAATCAACCAACCTTTTATGCTTAAGATCCACAAGAAGTACGAATTTAATAGAACAATTGGCACTAATTATCGGATGGTTTATTGCTGCGATGATCAACGTAATTATTGTTGTTGTGTCATTCGCGGCTGATAAAACTAGATAATATTGAAAGTTATGAAAACAATTAATTGTATGTTTGACAGGAAGTACCGAAAGGTTCAGCTCCTGTATTTACAAGTAAAGTCAGTAAATTGTGTCACGTCTTACATGATGGGTTATTTAGTTTTTTGTATCAACTAAAGTGTCATTATAAAGCTGTTTGATACCAATCCGTAATGATAATAAATATCACAACTATGACTTCCACTGGTAAGGGATAGCTGAAACTATTCTTTATTTGGGTGACATTGGTATACAATAGGATGTAGAAAGCTATGATCTTAAAATAGGATTTATAGAAGAAAATATAATATAATCTGAAATTAGAAAAGAATAAACTATGTCTTGTTAAACAGTACCATAGCAAGCAAAAAAATTTGCTTATCTACCATTAAATAATTTCTAAATTAGTTTTACAGCTATAACTAATTTGGTTAAATCAGACTATCTAAAAATAGACAGAAAGCTATTCAAAAACTAAAACCAAATCCGTTTATCGTTAAAATTTAATAATTTTGTAATTTACCTAAAAAGTTTAGTAAATATCTTTGAAAACTATTCCAACACATTTTATAATTTACTTTAAAATAATAACCGATCCAATTAAAATCCACCTACACATCATCATTAAAAATATTTCTATAAATACCATAAACCTTTCCATCTTCATGTAAATTTTCTAAAACAAAAAAAGGCAATAAAACTTTGGCCATGAACTTTGTTCGTCTTCTTAAATTATATTTTAGCTGAGCAGATCTCAGTTTTGTTTTTTGTTTTTTATTTATTTTTTTTATTAATTTTCATTATAAAAAGTAAATTTTCCATAAAAAAAACTTTTTAATTAACTTTAAAATTTCATCAGAACAAAAAAAAATTAACGAAACAGGATTAAAAAAATTAAGCACAAGAACCTTATATGGTGTTATGCCAAAAGCATGTCTATTCAAAGAAAAAAATACTTAAAATTATATGAATGAGTCATAAGACCATGAGTGATGAACTGGAAGACGAAAAGATAACCAACCATATACGTTGACGATAAAATGATGCGACCGCTTATAAAAACTGTCAGCCATTCCATAATATTTACTTAAGTGATTGAAATAGAGCACAACAACAACAACTTTATAATCCTTCCCGGAAAATGATTAAATAATTAATTAAATAAATTTATTTAATTTTGATGAAAATGTTAAAATTAAAAAAATATCCCAATTTTCTTAGGTTTTTGAGCTTTGCCAAGAAATTGAATTAGATGAGAGTATACGAATGCAACAACAACAACAAAAACCAATTTCCATCTACAGTCTGGTTAATTTAAATATTATGCTTCGCCCTATTGATATTGTGTGTGTTTGTATGAGTGTGTGTGTATGTGGCCAGAAGAAATCAAAATACAACAAATATCTGAAAAATTCATCCACCTAAACAAGATCAACATCAATATTAAAAATTAAAATTAAATTGTCTTCATTATAATCTTCGGAACCCTCAAGCAACCGAAAATAACAACATACATTTTTTTGTTGTTGTCATTTTCTTTCTATAAATAAAATACAAATTTTTCCGTTTTTCCTTTTTATTTTTGGTTAATTTTCTAAACAATTTTTTTTTGTACTCTTTTATTTGGTTTTGGGGCAAGAACAGAGAATAAATTTGTAATATACGTATAGCCAAAACGATTTGTGTGTGAGTGTCTGTGCCCGAGTTTAAATTATTTTTTTCACTGTTTGTAATATATAAAGGGGTTTCCATAACATATTATATATGTTAACAATGAGAAGTACGAGTATAGAATGAACCATATTTTATTTCGCTTCTTCGTGTCCAACGAGTCGGACGATATCGACAAAAAACAAAAAATAAACGCGAATTGCCTAACAAAAACAACATAAAAAAACGGGCCGAAAATCGAGCCGCTACAACGGCAACATGGTTGTAGGGCCACACAGTTCTGCTGTTCTTCTGCTAGCCGTCTCAATAAATAAACGTGGTAATGCGATTGATTAGAGAGTTTCCTGTCTAAAATCTTAATCTTGATGCTTAGATTAGCTGAAGTGTCCAATAAGCTCAGTCTTCTAGAGCAAATTTCCAATTGTAGCAGCGATAGATTTTTTTTTTTTAAATGAGATTCACCATTTCCTATCGGCATCAAATCGGCAGTCATTTGAGTGGGGATCAGCTGGCGAAAGTAGTGCAAAGCGCCCGAAGGCGCAACAAGACGTAATTGCTGAAAAACGACCACAAATGAGGAAGTAAAAGTGATCTTTCACAAAAGCGTAGTGTTAAACTACACGAATTGGACTTTGAATCCATCCTATTATCCAGATCTCTTTCTACAAACGATTATATTGATGAATAAAAAAGAATTATGGCAAAACAGTTATTTTAGTAGTATCGAGACTTATTGAACGATGTGTTAAGTAGAGGTCCGGTCAATGTTCATCCTGTTGTGCTAAGATAGTGTACGCATATGTTCTGTTCCAACCGCTAATTTACTTTGTTAAGATGATTTTGGCATATTTGGAAATCTAGTTTCATTAAACCTTATTCTAAAAAGAGGAATTTGAGCATTTATAAAAAATGACTGAGTGATTTCCATCTTATCGGCTATTCCTAAACTTTTCGGTTCATTAATCGAGAATTTTGTTTCAAATCTCTATAAAGTGGATTTTATCATATTTGACGAACCGAACTCAACAAGTTTTATAGTAGATACTGTTTTATCTGAAAATTAAGGGAGTCATCTTGGACCTCTTATATTTATTGTATTAATAATTAAGACTGTGCTTTACACATAGTAAATTATTGAGATCCGCTGCCGCTATAAAAGTCATAAGTAAAGGATTAAAAATAGAATTGAATGCATTTAGAGAAGAATATTACTTGAACAACTCTATAAATTATAACATAAGGCGTTTAGTGATACTATTCCACCATTACTCTCCAAGAAATTCGATTGCCAAAAAGTGAAGACCATAATTCTCCCAATTTTGGTGTTGAAATTCATTTAGGGACTCGTGTAAAAGGACTGTTTTTTATTATATTTACGCATGCATAATTAGTGACTTTATTGCTTCAGCTAGCAAAATGTCTTTTGGCTTGCGTGAAAATATAAATGTCATTGTAGACAGATGAAATAACTACAAAACCTTAACTTCCAATTGGAAAACCCTAAGCATTTTAACCAACCGACCAATTTTCAAAAACAAAACACAAAACAATTCGCCTCAAAAGTGCGAAAGGAGCAGAAATTATTTAATGTAAATTAAATGTTTTTTTTTGTTTGAACACACAAAAATGATAACAAGGATAATGAGGTTCAACCAAAAGAATACTCACAGAGAAACAAATACAAAAAAAGGGATTATTTTTTTCGATTTTTTTTTTTTTTTTTTTTTGTCGAAAGTTAAAGTTCAGTGGTTTTTAAACATTTAATTTAAATAATGAAAAATACTCTTGAAAGAAATGGAAAAAATACAAAACAAAGCCAAGCAACAGCACACAGTCGAACACAAAGATAAATAAATTCAGTAAAAAAAATCAAAGTAAAAATGAAAATCCTTTTTTTAAATTTTTCATTTTATTTTTATGCTTTTTGTGTTGAAGGATCATATAAAAAATATAATGCTTTCGTATATTATACTTGTCGGAAAACAATATGGACGGAAAATATCAATTTAGTTGGCTTCATTATCGTACAGTATTAAAACAATTTCTGAATGATTAAAAATATGGACCGGAATTAGTACAATAAAATATTACAACAAAAGTTTTATTTGATTTTATTTTAAAGGATCAAAATTATAATTATACGATTTTAGGTTAGACATTTTTTTCATTTCTTTTAATTTAGGTATAGAGCAACATGTTGTTTGAAATGTCAAACTTTATTTTAATTTTGGTATTGAATGAAAAAGGCTAGACGGTACCAACTGTTGGCTTAATAAGAAATATGACATTTCGACTCTTTTTTTCTTATGAAAAGTTGTGAAATTTTTCTAAAGTAAATTCATTTTTGGAGGCGAAATCGTTTATTCGGATTTTATTTTACTAACAGGATTGACTGTGCAATTTGATTAATCCGAACTGGACTAATATTGCTCAACTATAATAGAGTTAAAACAATATCACAATTTTTCAAAGGTTAAAGTAACCATGGGAGACTCCGATTACTTATTTTCTACAAATTCTTTAACATTTTTCATAATGGGGCTAAATTCTTTTCATCATAATGCGTCCAGCTTTTGTGCAACGCATGGGAGTCTAACGATATGTAGTTACATTTTATATATGTGCAAGACTTCCTATCTTGAATCTTTTTTAAATAATATTGTGGAGTGTATTTGGTCTGCTTTCTCGTTGATTTTGATGGAAACGGTTAAGTAATATCCTGTGATCTAGTATATAAACCACCACAGCAAACCCCTTTTTGATTTGAGATCAATTTCAGCCGGCTATATTGTCACGAATTTAAAGACACAATGTAGTCATTTTTCATCCATCGTAATGACTGATGAATAGAAGGTGTCAAAATTACGCAAAATTATTCAAATTAGGAAAAGACAGTTTTTAAAATTTATTAAGGTCCCCATCATATATAGAATATATGCTTTTTGCTCTGTTATTGTTCTCTAAAGACATGCTTTCCACCATTGATGTTTTTACTTTACTGATGCTCTTATCTTTATTGTACGGTTGAGCTGATTTTAAACATAAAAATATAACTGAGCATATTCTGGTTGGTTGTAAATTCAATACTAACTCTAGGTCTTACCTGTTGTACATAGTGACATATCATTAAGCAAACTAATGCTACCAAAAAAGGAAATGTAAAGATCATCGAGGAAACCCGATAAATTTTTAAAGACCCTGGCGGAAGTTCTATATAAAGTATTATTTTATTTTGAAAGAAATTATAACACGTGTTTCGAAAATATCTCAACTGGAGTTAATAGAGCCACTAAAAGTAGCCAGAGACTGAGTCGTAATGTATTATGAAAAAAACTGTGTTTTAGTGGATTATATAATATCATAGTGTTTATATCCTGAGAACTTAATTAGACTATCAAAAGAGATCATTATTTAGTTGAGTGTCTTAAATTTAAGTGATTACCTTTAAAAGTAAACAATGCCATTGAAGCTTTTCAAAAATTGAAGAATTTTAAAGATCTGGTCGGTGTTTATTTTTTCTCAGACGTTCTGCTAATTGTAGGTAAAAATAAAGTAGACCACATCCTTAAAACACTAGGAGTAGTCATGAAAAATGCGGTTCACAATGTAAATTGTTTCCGCTTATACGCAGGATAAAAATAAAATTACTGATCTGTTTACGAGATACATGAACATGAATTGAGAGAGTGCACATGAATTCAAAGAATATGCAGATATTCGATTCAAGTGCTGAATGGAAATTTCATTTTAATATTGGTCATGCTTTATGAAAACATATCAAACGGACCGAATGGTGAATCGCGATCACTTATCGGAAATATTTTGAATAACCTTCATAAAAGAACCTGTGGTTCCACATACAGCACCTAAAATCCTTTTTGAGAAAATTGGAATCACCACCTGGAGTACCGTAACCGAATACAGTACATACGCCTTTTTAGAAAGTTTAAACTTCAGCAGAATTTCGAACTTTGAGTTTAAAACTTCAAACCCCACAAATATGCCAAACCAAAATTTTAAAGTGAAAATGCTCTATACTAGAATATATAGGAAATCTCACAGCTGCAAATCTTGATACTTCGTCACCTCAAATTGCAGTGAGTAAAATTACTAGAACGAAATAATTTCTTAATGTCAAAAGTAAAATCCAAATTACTTTTTTACAAAATTATGGCAAAGCATTTCAAAACATATTGTATAGACCTAGTGAATCAGAAATCGCCCTTATCATCCTGTGATTACGCAAAAGATAATCTGGTCAGCAATTTATACTCTCTAACCGGAGGTCACAAATATTTTTAGCATACTCCCTTTAAAAATCTTTTATTACGCAGTATTAACCTTTTAAAAGATGGACCTATTAGAAAACTTGTAATATTTTGAAAGTTAGTGGAATGTCAGGACTTTATAGATCAACACCAAACTAGCTAAAAATATTTTTTACCTAATACAAATAACATAAGGTCTCACTCGATTAGTGAACGCATAATTAAATCACTTACGATTGAAAAGTGTAACATAAGGCTAATTGATTTATGGCATCCGGTAAATTCTAGACTAAAGAAATAAAATGTTAAGATCAATTACGATCTTAAATGATTTTGTCATCTCATCATATAACGAGTAGTAAATAGATTTTTTAAACTAAAACATTCATAAACAGGTGAATAACCTGATGGGTTAATGAGTAATAACATGCATATTCGTATACTAAAAATAAAAAAATAATTTATGAGCTGGAAGATTTATGAGTGATGATCACTCATTTTGATAGATGTTATATTTATGCTGCTCATCCGGGGATGAGGTACTTAAATTATTTTATAATTTTTTGTTAAGTGTTTAAAATTTAGGTCACTATTTTATTTGCTTGCTATGTGTAGTAAATGCACTTGCTAGTGTGATACTAAGGTTTAGACGTACGTTTATTTTTGTTATACTTGTCCAAAATATCAAGTTGATCACTATGTTGAAATATGGCATTAAGTTAAGAATTTTAGTATTAAAGGAAATCGTCAAAGCTAGATAAATATAAATTCAGTGATCAATTATTTAACTATGCTTCGCTTCAATTAAGAAATAATCGAAATGTAAACATTTCTATGTCGAATCTAGCAATCATTTAACGATGTAACGGTAACCAAAACAATCGAAATTGGTAACTATCTTCGCATTAATAGAATTGGTTTCAAGCAAACCGGTTCCATGATCTTTACTCACATGTAAATTTTAGCATGGAAAAATTGTCATGACAAAATAAGCTGATAGCAGTATCCACTGCAAAATTGTTTAAAAAAGGCTCAACACTGTAAATTATTTTCGTTTTTTCGGGATTTTCCGTGGGCACTAGAAATGTGAGTTATAACAGATTTGACCCGGTTGCTGATACCTAAGCAATCGATAATTAGTATTTATAGAGGAAAGGCTAGTTAATAATGACAGAATTGGTGACTGACGTCTCTTATTAGCAACTGCAGTGTGACACCGTTCAACTGTAATCCATAAAGGTTCCCTAAAAACAAAATCTATAAATGAACTAATTTCTCTAAGCCGTAGGCTGTAACAGATGGCATTAATTTTCACCTGTAAATTACAATTTTGTTATTTCACCTTCATGATGCTAAAATTTATTAGTGTACTATTGATCTAACCCAAAACTTTGAAATTAATACAAATTAGATTTTAAAAAAATTGATTAAATTTACAATCAATTGAATTAACTGTTATTCAGAGCATCAGTATTTAAAGATTGGCCCATTCGTTATCGAATTTTGATTTTTTATCATTTTATGATAAAAAATCGATATGTGATGACAATAAATATAACTATAACCTCCTATTTCAGTACAGAAAGTATGCGTCGAACCATAGTCCAATGACTTGACGTTTTGGCTGGTGACAAGGTAAAGTAGGTCGTGAAATGATTTAATTCTACACGAGTCACGTGTGATCCATTACTGCAAATACCCAACAAAACCGGTATACCAATAAATATTTACTGTAAATCATTTCAAATAATTTATATGCTTAACAGTTAGAAGTGGTTTTCTGGCAAATAAAATTGCCATTCGCTTTGGGCTTTAAAAATAGTTTTAAAGCTTAAACCGGGAATAACAATTTTACCGTTTTCTCCAAATACCAAGATCATAAATCACAATTCCCAGACTTCTAATCATATTAAAGCGTCACAAAAAATATTTCTGCATTAATATACGAATCGATTTTTCTCAATAACTCTCACATCAATTTACCAATATTGAAAAAATATTAAAATGAATCCTCATCTTGCTACATAAATACGGAGAATAACTTAAAGTAAACAAGATTTCAACAACAAATCAAATCTCTCTATGGTATCATTTAACAGGAGACTAATAAAAAGGATATATTTCATAAAATCATATATTTACCAAATGTTTTAGTCCATTGAGCGGGTGGCCTCCAATCGGGATAATGTTTGGGAAAAAGGTCTCGCGTCCAATACGTGTGTAGCACAACTTTGTAAACAGCCAAACGGTCGGGATTACATCCATTGTAATTAACAAAATTATTATGACTATTACTATTTATATTATTATCGTAGTTATCATTATTAATATTTATGTTATTATTAAAATTTTTATCTAAATTATTATTATCAATTGATACAACTGTTGATGTAAATTGTTGCTGCTGCTGTTGTTGTCGTCCTAGCGACTGTGCTAGCGTTGGTGTTATTATGATAAGCAGAAAATTTATTATTATTTTTATCAGCTTCATTTTTAACTAATAATGTTAGCAATTTTCCAATAAATTATCTTATGAAATATGTTGGTCATATGACTGACCAAAAATATTTTTTTTTGTCACATAAACAAACAACAGATAAATAAAAAAATATATACACACACACTCACGATATTATTTAATTTTCACTCACAAAACTTTTTTTTATTTTTATTATTATTATTATTATTTTTTTTTTTTTTTTTTTTTTTGTGATTTAAGAAACAAACACACGAATTTTCTTTTTATCTATATGATATTTACTTGTTCCAATTAAATTTTTTTTTAAATTATTACACGAACGAAATAGAGTCGAGAAAATTATTTTCTTTTTAAAAAAATTTTCACTTCATAATATTTTTATTTATACAATTTTACTTCTTCTGTGTGCGGCATCAAAAGAAACGGAAAATTATTTTAAGTTTAGAAAATTTTTAACACAAAAAAAACAAAAATATCGTAAAAATTAGGACAAATGGACATACCAAAATAAATCAAAAATGAGACACGAGTTTTCACAAGAAATTTCCTCGTTCCATTGAAAAACAAAATTTTTTTTTGTTATTTATTTTAAACCGCACTAGTAAAAATGTTGCAATTTAGTATTTTCCAAAATTAATTGTATATTTTCGTCGCTCTGAACGCGCAAATTAGATTAAGATAAAACAAAATGTTTTGTTTTGTTTAATTTCTTTTGGAAAATTGAATTCAGTTTTTTTATTTTGCGTTCAAACCAAAAAAAATAAAAAATGAAAAGTTACAAAACAAAAAATCAAAAAACTCCCGAATAATTTAAAACTTAACAACGTATCACGCTTAAGGTCGACAATGTACTGAAAAGATTTGTAAATAGAACTGAAATACAGTTGCATGAAATTGTCAAACCGAATTTGTCGAATATTTCTCAATCTAAAATAAAACTCCTACGAAAATTAACTCTCCGTATTCGTTTTGTGGTGATACAAAAAATTTACTCAGAGAACTGTAACACGTATACACTCTCATCGAATGTAAAATGTACAGTAGCGAGCTGAGAATAAATTTCACTGTTTATTGGCCGATTATTATTCCTCTTTTAGTTATTTGATTTTTTTTTTTCAATTAAATTTAATGGATACAAATTATTTAATTTAATTAGTTTGCCACACGCGAAACTTGTTTTGGTAAAATCTCAAAAAACCATTGGGTAAATTATCACTTAACAAGACGATAAAAAACTTTAGGAGTTGAAATTAAATTAAGAGCACAGATCTTAACATGAATCACTGCTCTGCTCTGTGATCAGGGACGTCAAACAATTGTGATCGCTACATAATCTCAGATATGAAAGTAATAGTTTTAATCAATTTTAGGCCGACGAAATCAAGGGTAGCAAATTTTCAGTTGATAAAACGGTGCTATATGTTCTGAACATTAGCAAAATTAGGTGTTCCATTGTAAATGCAATACCACACGTCACACACAAGTCAAACATTTGTAACTTGGTGCAAAGTGTGAAGCATTCCGGACTTTGTGAAGCATGTTGGTTATCTGTTTTTATTAGTTAAGCTTTAGAAATTCGTTGTATTTTCTGGTTGAGGTTGTCTTACTGGTGCTAATTTAAACCCTTCGTCGATTGCTAAATTATTTAGTTTTTCTAATTTTTGCTCTATCGTTATTCAAATCATAAAGTTTTGTTGTCCTCAGGTATTGTGGTATATATTTTCAATTATTTGCTTTTGTATTTACTTCGATCCTCAGCATCCCGTTACACTTTTTGTATGCCTTTCGCAATACAAACCAAAAATAACTTGACCCTAAGTAGAATGTTCAGAACTAAGCTAAACGTTAAGCAAAGCAAAATTTTAAGTTCTGGATCGTTATAGATATATGGAAAATCGGCAAACATCAATTCGATTAATCGGATGATATACATTTTTACTTAGGTTGATACCATCAAAATGTTGTATATAAGCCAGCTCTTAATGTACACATTTTTTGTGCAACTGTGTTATGTTGTATTTCTTGTAAAAAGAATCAGTTCCAATAAAGAGGCACTCACCATTTGTAAAATTAAGATATGATTTTTGGTACCTTATTATAAATTGATTTCTAAGTAAGATTTTATTAAAATGACTGTCCATTTACAGTATGGACAGTTTTCTATCTAGCTTAACCATTTAAAATATACATTGCAGCTAAAAATTGTAATATTTACAAACTGCTTTTGTTAGTTCACACAAACTTTTTAATATTTTTAAATATTACAAGATCGTTGTACACTTTTGAAGACAAAATATATATTTTTGAAAAGCTTAAAGTGCCAATGAAGCAGATTTAGTTTAAAATATGTAAAAGATGAATCATTTTGATGCAACTGTTAGAGTTTTAGTTGGAACTAGTAAAAATGGAAGAAGGGAGAAGTTCTAAAAACCTTATTTTCACTGTGTTTCATTTCAACCAAGACTTTTTCACTATCTACAGGAGAGCTCACATCTTCCAGAAAAATGAAACATATTTAGTAAATTCTATTACTGTGGGATAACAAGTCCAAATTTATTATGTACAAAAAACATAGAATTCATAAAATCTGATTGAAAAAATGCTTTTGATTTTGATTTTAACGGGTTTTAAATATTATCACTAGGTTTTCTAACTAAATATTACTTATTCCACAATTTATTAAATATTTTCTAGATTGCAAGTTGAAAAATGATAAAGCTGCAGAATTTATAAATTGCGCTATAATATCTAATTGTCGACAGCATCTTGATGTATTTTGTAGAATTGTTCGGTTGTTGCGTGATATCATCGCCAAATTTTACTCAAGGACATAAAAGTTACTTTAGTCAATTTGGTTTGGCTTAAATTGAGTGCTGTGTAATTTTCTTTAAACCCATGTGCTCCCCTTCAACAAATCATAAACATTTTCATTTATTAAATTCATTAATCATCGTGGGTTTTGTTACAAATAAAAAACGAAATTGAATAATTTGAGGGGGTTGTGAATTCTTGGTGATTGATGGTGTCAGATTTTATTTAATTTAACTTTAAAATTGCATACAAAATTTATTCAACCGTAAACATGGTAAATTTGAAGCCGCTAAGTCACCTGAACCGATTATGTATACAAAATTACGATATAACCTACTAATTTCTTGTTTCGGATGCAAAATATCAATTTACCGTTTGTTATGAGTATATAAAGAGTTGTTCAAATTCAAATATTCTCTCTAAATTACCCATCATATGTTTTCCTATTATTGCATTTGCCCATAAAAACAACACAGACATCGAAAAAGCAGCACGACAAAAGCACAACAAATTTCTCCATGCGTTTAGTGCGCAATTCCAAAAAAAAAAACTCTCTTACACGCAACACCCAGTATGTATATGAAGAGAAAAGGTACTCCTTATTTATGAACTAATCTCATTAAATTTTTACTTGAGGGTCGTAGATG
The DNA here is from genome assembly GCA_963556175.1 of Tipula confusa. Taxonomy (NCBI): domain Eukaryota; kingdom Metazoa; phylum Arthropoda; class Insecta; order Diptera; family Tipulidae; genus Tipula; species Tipula confusa. The sequence goes on from OY744476.1 coordinate 1,461,467, forward strand.
AAAATGAAAATTTTTTCAAATTGAAAATCATTGGAAAATACTTTTTTAATATGAAAATAAATGCTACGAAATTGATTCGGGAAGATGGACAAAACGTTAAAGAAAAATATTTCATTACACGTAGAAAATTAGAAAATGTGCTCAGATAGTAAAACATTGTTATCGGCCATTAATGTCATTTAATCTTCCGTCTTAGCAAAATTATTTGTAATTTCGGTTCTTAAATCTGTTATGTCCTTTTTCGATATAGCAATCATCAATTCGGGATAATGCATATATATATATATATATATATATATATATATATATATATATATATATATATATATATATATATATATATATATATACATATATATATATATATATATATATATATATATATATATATATATATATATATATATATATATATATATATATATATATATATGGCAATGGTATCATAAGAATTGTATAAGATGATTACTATTATCTTTGTCATTATTATTACTATTATAATTGTAATAATCGTAATAATGTGATTACATTTAATTGATAATATTGTCTTGTTTGTTACTTAAGGTAAGGATATATTTAATTGAATGGACATTACAATAGATATACATTAGAGATGTATATTCGGAAAACGACCCTGGTGGTTAGGGGGCACGTTAAATATAAACGTACATGAAATTCAATTCTTTGCTTGTCGTAGGAGGCCCATTTGTCGATGTGACTACTTATAAGTTATCTTTAATTTTATTTGTAAATGTTTTAGAATTAATCGTACATTTGGTAATTTGTGCTATTTGCAGTTTTAAAGTATGCGTCTTAACACTGAATTTCAAAATACAATTTACGAATAGCACAGTAAATATGATATTTCACATCAATTAAGCAAGCGACTGAGACTGGATACTTGCCATTTTACGGCTCAGAAGTATTTCTTGAATTTTTACTGGATTGAAGATTGTTATTTAGTAAATAGAGACAGAATAGTCCTCTGAAATATTTTGTATATCCCTATAATTTTCGAATTTTTCAAATTTTGAGATTTTCGTAATTCATTTCAGCACCATCTTCAATAAAATAAAATTTGCTAATAAATCATAACTGAGGATCAATTCTGCGGTTTTCCTTATAGGAAACCCGATTTGAATTCCTAGATGTATATAATTATTAAATGCAGTAAGCTTAGAAATAAACTTACTTGATTATTTATCCAGAAGATTAAGAGCTGCTAGAACAAAACTTTATCTTGTGATTGATTGAATGGTATCAAAGTTGAGAGGATGTGTCACTAAGTCGAAGATTGTAAACCAAAAGTACCATTTGAATTCTTATCGTAGTATTCCTTCGACTTTAACTTATGATTAATTAAAGTATGCCAAGAATATTGAGTTTTGTTTTAAGCTCTGATATAGGAAATTATCCAAGTTGAGTTTGGTGCACCGAAACTATATATGTAATTTTCTAAAAAGACCTATGCCACAATGTATGTGTCTTCGGATTGAATTGGAATTCCCAATTTGTACTTTGTAAGGTACATTTATTCCCTTTAAGCGAAACTCTCATTGGACCCATAAAATCCATAGAAATTTTATTGAATGAGGGTCTCGAAGTTTTAGTTATTTGCATTAAATAATTATCCAAAAAACCTATATGCCATTTCCACTCATCACTCGAATATTGTTTTAAAAATCTGGGACAAGTGCAAGTTTCGATTATTTAATCGTTTAACATGCTATTTACTTCCTTGTTTATTTCGTTCATGGCTGCTTCGGGCAAACTCTACGGTTTAATTTGAATAGGCTGTGAATCTTGGACTGTAAGAATTTTGTGAGCGAACACATTTGTTGTAGTTAGAGTTCTTCAATGTTCGATTTCCACTTTGCGATCTTACATATTAAATATGAACTAATAGATTCAAATTTTACTTTTAATTTACCGATATTGACACGATAGTCGAAATTTATAAGACTCACTGGTATTTTATCGTGAGGAAAACTGACTACTGTCTTCCCCCGTAAAAAGCGCCTAAGCATTATATTCGGGTGGTCTTCAAAATCTAAAATTTTCTAAAAATGATGAAAATTTTCGAATAGAACGCCCATTTGAATAAAACGCCTAGACGTTTTAATCGATTTTTTGTTTAAAAAAAACAATTTCGATTGTTATTATAATGACATTTTTAGATGGGTTTTCAACAACGTACACATGCTTATTAATTTTGCAACATTTACTATTGAGGATAACGATTTATGTTCCACTTCTTAACCATCGAAACAGCATAAATTTCTACATTCGAATTAGTTATTTCATCTGATTTTAAAATAATCCTATCATTATCATCAGTAAGATTATGGTCACTAAAAACCATATTTACTTCCAAAAATTTAATAATGTGAGCATCTTATAACGCAAACCATTTTTTGAATTTAACACTACTGCATTTTAAATGCATAATACATTAAAAAAACTATTTGCAATTTTTTCTGGCCAAAAGTACTCAATTTTTTCAAATGTATCATCGCTAAAGATAAATGGCTCGTGCAAATTAATAATTTTAAATTCAACTTTAAAAGCCTTGGGTTTTTGATTAAAAGCCTTGGCTATTTTGTCAGTTACTAAGCACTTTAGCGCCCTCAGTTTTGTCTGCCTATTTGAGTCTGAAATAGCTTTCGCTACGTATTCATCATAATTATCATTATATGTTACTTGGAATGTTTAATTTTACAGACACCCAAAGGCTGTAGTAAGCCAGTCATTTTAAGCGGTATGATTTCGGAAAATACGTTGTTTTTCAAAATATTTTAAGCTTGCTACCTAAAAACGAGTATAAATAAGTAAAACTGGTTGTGGTAACAAACTTGTTTGTGAACGTTTCGTTATTACACTGTGAATATATTGCATAATGATATCCAAGTTCCACATTCCAGTATTGTTTACAACGACAATACGGCCACTACAGACATTAGGAACTACAATGAGATGTTTTAACCTTTTTATATACATTTTATAGTGTTATAGGTACTTAAAATGTTTATGATTTTAAAATCGTCAATTATCCTCAAATATTACGCCTAGGCGTTTAAAACGAATAGTACTCCCACTGGGCGTTCTATTCGCTCATTACGCCTAGGCGCTTTTTACGGGGGAAAACAGTAGTGAGCTATATAAACGTTAGTGCTAATTTCATGCACCAGGCAACTTTATTTTTGGATTCCTTGATAATATTTTACCGTAATAGAAGGCTAAAGTTTCTATTTTCTCGTACGTTATCGACTCGATCTTACATTTGAGCATCGGATAACACCGCGTGTTTGATCTCACTGACGTTTTTTTTATAAAATAATGATTGACATAAAATATGTGATGATTCATTACAATTTAACTGTTTCTGAACCCACAATTGGAAGAGCAGTTCAACGGTTTGTTGGTCTTTGCGGCTTTTTTAAAAATATTAATTAAAGAGACTTTTCAATATTGAGTAGATCTTTTACTAACTTACAAAAAGAAGAAATACAATTTTGGATGGCCTAAAACAGAAATCAGCTTTCGTATTAGATAAACCTGTAATAAACCCAAAAGTTTCAAATTAACTATACCTTCATCACATTTGGATCAATAAATCATGAGAATAACTGTCTTTCCCATATTTTCGGCCATCTCTCAAACCATCCATAGCAGTGAACTTAGGTTATACTAATCGTGATTCCAGCGGTAAAACGCGCTTTAATATCGTAACAACTCAAAATATTTCAAAAGCCTGTTCTCAAACCTTTTGATACAATATTGTGACTGCGTTACTGCGAATTTTGTTATAATATTAGGGATCCACCAAGATCGTTTTATTGATACGTGCAATTGTGAAACTTGCTAGACAGGTTATAGTAATTAAATTTTGCGAAGACATGATACACGTGGTCTCCACGATTTTTAGCTCTCAAGTTTCTTGGACTCAAGTTTCTTGGACTAACGGCACTACGGTATCCATTTTTAATATTTTTAACAGAACGGTTTTTTAGGAATGCGGTCATTATACTTTAAAAATAATAATTTACAAGACATGCGACTGTCACTTTTTACTACAACCATGAATTTTTTATACCTTAAATATTTTGCGATTCGATAAATAATTTCAATGGCACCACCTTTAGACAAATTGATGAAGCTAGACAAATTTACTAATGACAACCTTTAAAAACGGGAGATGTGTAACGATAGTCGATACATCACCATAGAGCTTATTGGTAACCAGGGCCAGTAATGGCCTTTAATATACTTGTCATTATAATTAAATTTTATCATCTCGCAATTTACATATGTGCAGACGATACGTCAAATTAAATTATGAAATAAATCCAAAACCTTTGCACATCATTTAGCAGCGACCGTTCCAATGTATCATAATATATCAAAAATATCCTAAAGCATAAATATCATTTATAATGTTAGATTTATGTTTTATCCTATGTGCAAATTACATTATTTAACGAGACTGTTATTAACGCTTTCACGACAAACAACCCTTTTGTATCCATGCATATACATGTAATTTGTTGTTGTTGTCAAAATGCTATAATTTAATTTCAAGGTTGAAATATTTTTGGAAAAATGTTTCCAACAAATTTGGATCCAATGTACATATTATATATGACGTATATTGTCATGAATTATGGATGTACTCACAGGTAATGTCTGTACCATGGCATCATGACACTTCAAAAACTATTTTGGAAAAAAATGTTTATGTATATAGAACGAGAGAAAGAGAGGGAATTTGAAATGGCAAATGACAGTATGCGCCTCCTAGGTGTTCATATTCGTATGCTCGTATCGTTGTAAAGGAGGCAAACAAAATTTGTTTTTAAATTAAAATAACTCAATTATTAATTATTTAATTAAAAGGCAGATATAGGTACGTATAGTACAGACGTACATATACCAATATACTATGTAAAAGTCATGGTGAAAATAGTTGAAAATATTTTGAGACAAGTGTGGTTCATTATGTAAATGGATAGGGAAGTCGTTCTTTATATCTGGTAAATAGAAAATGGTTTTAAGTGGAAAAATTAAATATTTTAGAAATTTTAATTGGAATTTTAATTAGTTTTTTTTTATATTTTAAAATAATTTGTGTAGTATTTTACTATATGTATTACTAAACAAGGATGATTGGCTTGCTAAAAAACGTTTTGAAGTTGATTTCTGAAGTACTAACTACAAAAACCATGCACAAATAATTACAGTGTTTCTTTACATTTTAATTTGTAATAATCATGATTGTGAGGCTGGCTTGCGTCTAACATTTCTGTAAAACAGTATCGTAAATAAAACTGTTCTGTTAAGCTTTTTTACCAACCCAACAAACCATAGTTTTTTTAAGTCAGATAAACCAACCTAATCGAAAGAAAGATAAACTCGACGGTGCCATAGCGATTGCTGTCCAATTACAGCAACAAAAATAACTTTTATTTTACAACACAAAATAGATACAAAGATACATAAATAAAAAATAATCTCCCAGTTGTCCAGATTATGCAATATAATCCCGACAATTAAAAATTAATTACGAATATAGTTCGAAACTTAAAAGCTTTTTGAACAATAACAATGCAATAATTGCGATTACCCAGTACATTTATACATTCATGTATGAGCTTTCATGCCGATAAGCTTTTACACATGTACGCAAGTATAACTATGATTTTTTTCAATTATTTTTAATTATTAATTTCAATTTCAATTGTTGACATCATATTACGAGCTTTGTATTGTTATTTGGTGGATTGAAATCTTGATTTTTAGTCGCCTAATTAATGTGCTGTGCATTGTTTGGTATGCATACTGTTGGATATTCAATTAGTCCGACGAGCAAAATGTAATAAAAATTTTCAGTAAATTGGATTTTTTAATTATTTTTTTATCACTACCGTATAATTTGACTCGCTGACTATACAATTTGACCGGCAAACCTTAATTATTGGATGGTAGCTGGTTAATATTTAAAGTTTCATTAAAAATTCAATTTACCTAAATGTTGGTGAAAAATGCCAGTTGCCATGTAAATGAATAGTGTTTCTGTTTTGTAATTTTGTATGTGATAACAGCTGGAAAATTCATGAAGAAAATTCATCTCAATTTCAAGATTCGAATTCAGTCATTATGGTTGGTTTCATTAAGTAGTTTACAGATGCAACTATAAAGTATCATACTTTACTTCTTGGCATCAAAAATGCAACCAACAATCCGCAGAAAACAAAGTAGCGTTTTATTAGCTATACCGCCAGCCATATGATCAAAAAATCAAATTTCCCAAGCGACTTTTGTTTTCGAAGTAGTAACAAACGCTTTTAAGGTTTTAAGAACGCCGATGTAAGTCAATTTCGCCGGAATGAGTCTGAAAGAAGCCGGAACATGCCTATGACCGATGAAAGTTATAAAGTTGAAATTCTGTTTAGATTTTATGGGCAAAATCAACTCTCCTAAAAACCAGCTGCAAATATCTAAAAATTCAACCAAAACCTATGGGACCACCACAATGGCCGTCTAATCGAATTTTGCAACAATTAGCGAAAGATGGATTCTGGGATAAATAAACGCAAACGAAATTTACTTCTTTGCCGCAAAATCCAAGTGGTGGGGATCTTCTATCAACAACTCTCAATCCAATATGCTCCAATCGGCTATGTTGATGACAGCTCACTATCCACATCTTACTGTTTACCTTCCTCTTAATCTCGAAATAATGTTCTTGCAGAAAGACTGGCTATGAAGGATCACCATATGCGAGAATCCCGCGTGGCTACTTCTGACACATTTGAGATTCTCGGCTTAAGTATAGGTGAACTTAAAACTAATTTAACTGCACTCGAACGGGTCCAAAACTACGCATCTTCAATGATTGTGGGCGTACATTTATTATCCAATCTTGATTCTCTTTCCCATATATAGGCGTATTTTCATGGTATTCATCGCAACTTTATGGAGTTATGCCTGGATTATGGCTTTGCATAATTTAAGACGACCTATGCCATCTTAAGGTGCCAGGGCCAATCAATTTCAAAACTAAAAAAACTAGGAAACTGAAAGCCTCTATTCATTTTTTTTCTTTCTTATCTTCTTCCCTCCTTATCATGCATTTGTTGCATTAAAATGTAAACTTAGAATAGTGTTTATAGGAAACTAGACACCCGTGATGCGAAACATTATCAGCAGTAAATAGAACTAAGCAAGCGAAATCAGTGGTGAATCTATTGCTGACACCAACGTCAGCCCATTTGAAAAAGTCGGAATAGTAATCTATCAACATTGGAAGATTAATAACCAGCATCTAAATGAGATTCACGACTATATAGGAAAGCAGGCCTGCATATTATTGTTGAACTTCCAGGAGGTAACACAATTTAATATGGGCGGATCTTAATGAATACTCACAATAACGCACTTATAGTCCAGCCATTCTAACACCACTACACTAGTATAATAAATCAACCAAATTAAGGTTTTCAAAATAACTATTTTTGTATTGTTCAAATAAGTGACGTTCGTCTAAGAATTTACTTAGTGTCTCTCCTGTACACGAATTGTTTGTGTTCCGTAGACTTTAAAACGATATTAAATTTTTTATAGGCAATATTCTGTTATTGTCGGTGTTTAGCTTAATAGCAATCGAGGCATTATAGAAAACTCTAAAATATATTTCAGCACAGTATAGGATACCGCGCTCAATGTTTGATACAAACGAGTTTTATGTCGTTTACGATGATTTTTCAACCAAACTGAATCTTTTTCACGATAATACCAGCATAATATCGTTTGAATTTAATCCGTAAATACATATACCACATACTTGGTACATAAATGCGATAAGCAGGTAGAAAAATCGATCAAAATTGAAAACGAAACCAAATTTCCTTTTATGACTATAGATTTTTAGTTCATTTTCCCTATATGTATGTACTCAAAATGTGTGTCCCGATTAGATAAAAAAATTATTTCTTGGTTCAACGATTGTTGTTGGTTTATTTATGTATTTGGTTTAGAAAATTGAGAAACGTAAATTGAATGATCTGATATTGATGTCATATCAAAATTTTCTTATACGCCAAATGCCTATTATTATTCGGTTGGTAGGTATAGTTAAAAAAAAATGTCATAGTCACTGGCAACATAACAGTATATGTTTACCGTTGGATTAGTACCAAAAACCGAAAAAAACTCGGTACCTACATAATTAATTTCTCTAAATCGAATGATGTCAAGGCAGAATGGTTTTTCATTAAAAATTTTCTTACTCTTCATTTTCTATGTATTTTGATTTGATTACATCTTTTTAATGTTGTACTGGCCATTTACGAAAATTAGAAAGAAAAAGGGACGAACGGATGGAAAAACGGAAGAGAATATCCAATTTTCTGTTTTGTGTTAGTTTAACCAAAATTGAATCTTAGATGGTTGAAAAATATCACGTTCCGAATTTTGTGTGTATGCGTCTGTGTATTTAGATACGATATGATTATTTGACGTAGGATGGAAATTTTAATCATGATAATTGATAACAGTACGATACAGAGCCCCGTAAATTAAATCAGCTTATTAATCAAAATATCAGTTTTATCTAACATGTGGAACGAGAAAATTCGATAGAGGAAGGTCCTCATATAGTTATCTTTTCGACAGTAGTCTATATGTCAATTTATTTATTATCACATCCTTTATTTTCGCAACAATTTTCGCAACCACTGCGATCAAATAGATCTCAAAAATGGAATTATATTAAGTTGTATACCACGATCTTTGCTCCATTATAACCTTGTTAATAATTGATCTGAATTTAATGGCCTCATTGAAGTACATACTGGACAAGTATGCTATACAGAATATTCTCAGAAGACTTTCTACATCGTGTTTTTTGAAAACATGTGTTAGGTAATAACTGTCCTCCCATTCTGATGTTCTATCTACCTAATTGTAAATTTTACTTGCGAAATTACTATGTCAGTATTTTGCATATATCATTTGTGCCATCGCCTATTTTGTTCAAATTTGTATCATGTCGTTCTTCTTGTTCTTTCTGTATTTTGGCGAGAAACCTAATCGCAATAAAACCGGCAATAACAAGTTGCATCTAGATACTTCGTTAGTATGAAAACTCAAAACACTCTTCTCTTTGGATAGCACTCTATCAAAATCAAATTACGTTCAAAACCAGACAGGCTATATGGAACTTAATAAAACCCAACCCTAATTAGCCACCACGCACAATATTTAAAAAATATTTTCCAATATTGTGTAAATTTATATTTGATATAAAACAACAATAAAAGCCGCATAGAGGCAAAAAAGTTTTTCCTTCTATTTTCCTGCAACAACAAAGGAAAACCGAGATAACATAGATTTTCTATAATTCCTTCGAAACACAATGGGGATGAATTAAATTTATACCGAACTCTTAAAATAAAAAGGGAATATCATAATTTTCATTTTATTTCTGAAGTGATTCTGGTTCTGGAATTAAGTAAAATATAATTTTTATACAGACAGACAAGAGACGCATACTAAAATTGTTTTATGTTGATTATGTTTTTTTGCATTTCACTTTTGTGCACAACTTCGGCATATTAGTACTGAAGGAGAGTACAAATAAAACTTTTGCTGCTTCGTTTTTTTTTTTTTTTTTGTTTTTCATTTTCCTAACATGTCTTTTCACTTTCTACCCCACCTCGCTCAAAATTTTTATACGAAATATTTTCTTTTATTTATTGTTTTCCCTTTAAAAGTGATGTTTGGAGTCTGTTTCGAGCGTCTCTTAACAATAGAATCACTCACAGTATATACGAGTGAATGTATGGGGACATATCGTAACGAATATAAAGACAAAAATTTTGATGGTTGATGGAAACAGTCGAGTATTACGATAAAAAAGGTTTGGTATGGTGAATGTTGTATACTGTCGTAATTGAATTGCTCTATTAAACGTGAATATGTCTGTTACGTGTCGGATTATTGAACTCTCAAATTGTTATACAATTTTTTCACATATGCTATTCATGTGAAATGGATTAATTTTGAAGAAATCTTTTTACGCCGTATACTTCTAGTAAGTCCTATAAATATGAGGCTTTGAGATAAGAAGATGGTTTCTTTATCGAACGAGACGAACTAAAAATGTTAATTAATTTATATCTTGCTAACATCATAAAATATAATTATACATATGCAGTGACGGAGGTAATTTAGGAGTAGGTTTTAACCAATTTACGAATGCAGAACCACTGCCAAACAACATGGCTTTCATATTTGGAGTATATAAGATCGTAAGAGATATCCTGAAAATTAACCAAAAAACTGAATATAGTCCTTTATAGTCTATAGTGTAGGTTAAGAACCTAAATTAGTGATGTTAATGACGAAACTTACCGCATATCTTAACTCATCGCATATGAACCATGAAAAACAAACAGAATCAACTTTATCTTAACTCATCACATAACCCACACATCTAAGAAAGTAAATACAATAAAGCCGAGATATTTTATTCACGATATAGTGTCTTGGAAATGGAATGTTTGTTTAGTACATGCGGTCGCGTCTCATTAGCAATATAAACAATAAAACCGATCGATGATGATTGTTGAAATTTTTGCTTTGTCGCGGTTTTTCATTTTCTTACATTGACATCTTTATGATGGTAGGCAATTAAAATTATCTACAATTGCTGCCATTACTTTGTGTTTAAAAAAAAATTAAATTAAAAAAAAATCGAATAGGGTCTTCATATAAATTCCATCACAACCGGACCTCTTTAACGTGTTTTACTGTACTGTTCATGCATCATCACCACGTACTAATAGGGAAATAAAATCGATATAACCATTTCACACCAAAATTATTCATCCTTCCGGAAAAACCATGTGTTTTTGTTGTTGTTGATATTTTCTTAAGAATTAGAATGAAGACATTTTTTATAATAGATCTCTCTTTGTTGTATTATAAGATATTCTTCACGCATAAAATCTTTCCTGCCACTTGGTCATCCAAACCAAAGTGCATTTGTACGAAAATATTTATTTCAATTCAATTGATTCTATGAATATATCATTTTTGTTGCCTCACTTGCCCATATAAGATGGCACAAATGGTTTATTTGTTTTGAGCCACTGCAAGCTGGATTTATTTATTTATTTGCAATTGCAAACGCTTATTTCACAGGAAATTGACAATCTTTATCAAATCTACAGAGTATCTTTTACAAAGGCCTACAGATTGCATACTCTGAAAAGCATTTTTAGCTAGTGAAAAATTCACTATAGGGTAGTCAAGGCGACGTGGTTTACATTAACGGAAGTTGTCCTTCGGCGGAAACGAATAAGCTAGGTCCTGAGCCTATATCAGATGGGTCATCATTTAAACGGACGCAGTGGTCGTTATCGGCGATGTTCGGTTGGAAAATGAGAACAAAGCCTAACTAAAACCTTTTCAAATTAATATCGATTATATTTTTTATATACAATTTAAATAAAAGTTAATAATTTTTGGTTATTTGTGTTATCAATTATTATTACTATTATTATAAATTTTTATTATTATTTAATATTTAGATAGTGCAATAATATATTTACATTTGGGTGTTAGATTAAAACAATATAATATATAAAAACATTAGTACTAGTATAATAACAGCAATAGTTGGAGTAATATTGTAGAGGAAATTGGAAACAAATTAAATTTTCAAGGGCGGAGTGATAAGTCTGGTAAAAGACTAAAACAAATCTTTCCTGGTGATTTATGTTTAATACAGAATAAGGCAGCTACCATAAGTACATTTTAAAATTACTGACCTAAACCATTGTAGCAGTTCGTAGCAAACCCTCAAAAAAAAGTTTAACAAAAAACGTTTATGTTCCGAACATATTCATGATTGAATTCGTGTCAAATATGATTTCATAATTTTCATAACTGGTATGAGTTAATATTTTTCCCCCTATATGCTAAGTTTATAAATCTGACTCTTTTTCTGTACCATCACGTGACTCAAATCGACTAGCACTTAGCATCGTCTTCATAAAGTTTCTTTTTACATTATCATTTTCATGAACGCGCCTTTTGGAAAGTTATCTGCATAGATCTGTGAGATTTCAATTTTTTATTATTTGTTTTCGTCCTCTGAACAATTAGCATTGCTTTAAGAGTTCGTAATTTTTGAGTTTACCTTCAAGGTTGAGTTGGTACATCCTATTTCCTTTGTGACTTCTATTAATATATTATTATGAAGCTGCTCGATCTGGACCATTCTTGCATCTGGTTTAATAAGTAATGGTAAACTCGTTAAATTTTGTCTAACTCTCGTGTGAAACTTCAAATAATTCTTAGTTTGGTGGGAATACATAGTCGTATCGATAATTATTTATGTTACTCCCATTTACTTGGTATAAATATGTGTAAATGCGCGCAAAAAAAATGTCTTTCTTTTGAAACCCCTCTACTTTGAATCTTGTGACAATAGACACAAGATTCATAACAATTAACAATTATAACATGAAATTATACGTGAATAAATTACACTACACTCCCCTTCTATAGTTTTTAACATGTGTATAGAATGTATGTCGTATATGTTAAAAAAAAATACTGAAGATGGTAATAGATGGTAAAATCTTATTGTTTTCGAGAACGAGGATTTATTCGTTAACATGAATTATCCGCTATGTTTATTTTGTTGTTGGGTATCATATCATCATGTTAATGTTTCGTCTAATTACATCTCTTTGCTTCGTAGACAAAGGCATATTTATGTGTGTATGTCGTAATCATTTATGTTTATGTTTTGTATTTTTTTTTTTTTTTTTTTGTATAACTTTTGCTTGGTGAAGTGGGAAATAGTATAATATTGATATAAATTTTTTGACAGTAAAAAAAGTAGTTCTGACATCTTTACTTATCGAACCAGAAACAACAGATCAAATAGTTTTTAATGTCGAAAATTAACATGGAATTATAGAACAATTCATAGAATTAATAAAAGTTTAAAGTTAATTTCTTCTTTTTATAAATATACAGTTTCTTATATAAAATTATCTTGTATAAAACTAGCACAGTATTAAAGTCTACAAATTTCCTTCTATCATAATTTAAGATTTTAAGCAAATCGAGACATATTGTTTTTTGCTGTAGATACAGCGAGCACAAAACTTAAACGCTAATTTCAGTTTGCGAAACAATTTGACTGAGCAACAAGAAAAGACGATGGATTATTATCTCTTATACCGACTTAAATTTAACATCATGGGGTATATAGCTAGCATGGATAGATAAATTACTGAGTGTTGTATATATTTTAGAACATACAAAATCTATTTGATCATCCCACGAGAGTTGGCTGTTAACAATTATACCAAAGTTCCTAATTTTAACATTTTAAAATTTTAACATTTTAGCGGGATTTATTAGATGTTATAAGCATTGTTTTGGATTTACAGAAATTTATCCTGATATAATTTTGCCTACTCCAAGTCAAATTTTAACACAGTTAACCTTACGCAGCACTACAATTAGAAGAATATTGATAGATTTATAGATTTACAGATTGTCAGCAACGATGTGAAATGTGATTAAATAGGAACCCATAATATTATTAATAAACGTAGAGAATAATATTGGACGTTAATATAGACCCAATATAGACCCAGGTGGCACATTACAAACTATTTTAATAGGAATCGAGAGCTTGTTATCGAAGTTGGCAATTTAGGATCTCATCAAAAAGTAGGACCTAAGAATTAGTAATGCCGATTCAGCAAAATAAAACTGGAACTGTAATTTGTGACTGAAATTTTTGGTTAACTGAGACAACAGCTAATCTTTGCCTTCAAAAAATTGCCTTGCTTATACCATCAACAATTAGAGTCGTAGTGTTGCTATATTTTTCACGGATCCTGGCTGGAAAATATTCAGTAAATTATGAGACGATAAATGTGTAAGTTTCTCTTTCAAGCAATTTAGAGAGGCCAGGAAGGACACGCCTTATAGGCCTAAAACTATTATGAGTAACCGGGTGAGATTTGTTTTCGTTTTTTTTTTTATTTTTTTTTTAAGAATTTAAAAGCAGAAATTATCACATCAGTTAAGAAAACCATAACTATACGAATAAACGCTATCGGAATAGAAGAAATCTCAGTGAAGAGAAACTGAACATCTTGCATTGCCCAAAGAACATCGCTAGAAATGCTATGAAAAAGTATAATATAAGCAACACGACCTGGTAGCACACCAAAGGGAACTAACTCGGGGTAAATTCAACCTTGTACTTTTCAGTATACTTCGAAAGGCTATATTTTTTAAAACAATTTCAAATTTTCATCACAAAACCGGACTAATAGGACATCATTCAACATAAGCTAGACATACATTCTCGCCAATCGACGAAGATAGTAAGTGATGTCAGCAATATGAGTATTAGGTATCATTGATCGTAGTGGATTCAGTCTTTTCTCAATAAGATATAGCCACTCAAATTAAATGACAAATTGATGTTTATCTTTCCTTTAATAGTGTTACGGAATCAGTGATCGTGACGATTTGGAACGATGATTCTAGTACAATGTATATCAGGTTTACAGCTGTCATTTTGATAAGAACGATGAAAATTAATACGGTAAATATATCCTACTTTCAAAAATAACAATAACAGCTAGGATTGCCACTTAACCACTGCCTACAAATCTTCAGAAAACAGCCGAAAGGCACCATCATTCCCAAATCTAACTACTATCGATGATGGTCCATCTGCACCAAAGGCAAATTTAATCCTATTACGTTCGACAGTAGGTAACAGTAAAAATTTATTACAATTCGCCGGTTTGAAAATTGACACATCCTTAGAGTAATAGGATGTGTCAACTTTCAAGAGTTACTCATCCTGGCAGAATTAATTTTGTTCGGGGCTAGACTCTATGGAAAGCGAAGTTATGCACATTGAATGGGCATTTATCTAGTGAAGAAAATTGTGGATGGCTACAATTTCTAAACATTCAGAAGAATCTTTGTGACGTTCTTTATTGCTTTTGTTTTTGGATTTTTAAATCTTAGATTTACTTGTACAATTGGGTTGGTTTTAAACAAGATTAAAAGAAAATATATGATCTCATGTTTCAGAGTTCAAAATGCAAAAAATTCTAGCACTAATGTCCACATACGTTTGAAGAAGTAATACGGGGTTATTAACAGAAGGTAGCCGTGTTCTCTTTTATCATGTTATAAAGAAGTTGATGCGATTTCTAACAGGAAAGCTACCATTTAGAGAACGACTTAATTTGTTGTGGTTGCCTTGGAGCTGGATTATTAATACAGTACGGGCTAGCATGCAAAAATTGGCAAGTAAAAACCATTTAATATTTTAGTATGATTTTCCGTAAAATACTCTACGGCCAAGAGTAGATTGTTGTTCTTAAACAAATTTATAAAAGGTAAACCACATTGTTATGGTCAATCCAAAAACATTATAGGAATGGAAAGAGAAATGCATATAATAGCAGCATTTTATTATATAAAGGGATATAATTATACTATACCACAAGATTATTTCAACAAGCACGATGTGATGACGTTTTGTAGTAAAAAAAATGTTTGCCTTCGAATAAAATAAATTGAAAGGACACTACCTATTACTCTCCATCTAACCCGAAAAATGCGTGTAGTTCTTTTTTTCGTATAGTAATAATTTTAGTTGATTAAAATTTGAAATTTTAATTTTATTTAAAATTTGTTGTACATAATGTAGTTGATGTTATGGTGTACGTACTTACGATTGAGTACACACGAGAATATGTAATATATTTTTTATGTATACATAATGTTAAAAATAAAAATTTAATATTTTATGTTTTATGCTTTTTTTTATAAATATTTGTATTATGCTTATAATATGCTGTATACATAAATGATATTATATACCTTGTTTTTAATGTTGTAATTATAATAATATTGTCATAGCATGGATGAAATAAAATTTTGAAGCAACGTTGAGAGCACTAACCGATGTTATAAGTATAATTTCGAAAACCTTTGGTTATGAAGTTTTAAATGTTAATGTTATTGTGCCCTAAAATGTTTCATGGTTTAATTTAAAATGCATGATTTTTTAAAGCCATTTCTTAATTTTCCTATTATTTTAAAGATGGTAGGTCGATATATGAAGACACCGACGTGATAAAAATTAGCGGCCTCATTATATAAAGTAGCAAGCAGGTAGTTTGGTCAGTGACTGAAAAAAAAAATTCAACTGAAAAAAAATAACCGAATAGCTTTATTATTTGTCCGTAAACTATTTTAACTGATGGGCACTTCCTTTATTTTTAAAGCTGTCATTTTAGTCGATGGACCCGTCCATGCTAGTGAGATGAATGCGAAAACCCGATAAGTGATCATACTTTTGACTGTATGATAATTTTTTAATTAAAAAATGGTGGTACTTTGGTGAGTTTTCTTGGTGGAACTAGTCAGACATGGCGAGGCCAGAAAGTAAATTTTGAGGTTTCTGTATAGTCATTTAGTGTTTCGGCAACCACATTGTCCATTCCCATTCATGCTGGATTAACTGATAAAATCTGAATGGTGAAATTATTTTCTATAGCGTAAAGTCTTAGATTGAATGGTTCTAACTAGAAATTTGTAGTACGCGTTAAGATACTGAAACACAAAATTTTTGTTATGTTTGAGTGCCTTACATATTGCGAGTATATTCAATTAAACTTGAAATATTTCTTTTCGGCTGTCATCTTACGATTGGTATGCATCTTACGATTGGTTTACACCATACCTATTTGGTATGGTGTAAACTATTAATGGTTGGTGTATGGTTTCTTTTAATTAACACTTTTTCTTAAACATTAAATTTCTGTAGTTTGCCGTTTGGTTTCATAGCACAGCTATTTCATCTTTGTTCAGACACATCAGTGTCAGATTTATTACATTGCTTTAAACTATACAGTTCAGTATATGCAGTGGTCGTATTCTTGCCAATTAACACACTGCATTGTTCCGGATCTTTTTTTTTGGTAAAATCGCTCACCAACCTTTTTCAAAGTGGTTGATTAATGCTCTGTAATAGCATCAAGATTTAACGGTTACGTTTTAGTAACGGTTACGTTTTAGTATAAAAGTTACCTTTAATAAAACTTAATTTTAATTATTATTTAGATTTATAATAAAACTTCAAATATCCACAAGAAAACACGCTATTCTCTTAACGAGTATATCCTATATTCCATCTATTCCTGGAGACGAATTGTTGAGAAAAGGATTGATGATTACTTTATATATTTCAACTAACGATAAGGGAGGAAAATAAAAGCTTATCGTTATATCACAGTTTTCGGTAACAAAACGACTGTCGCATCCATGGCCAGAACAATTAAGATCCCCTACATGCACAAAATAACTAATGAATTCATTAAAAATTTCAATTGGGTTATAAATACTACCACCCACAGTTCCTACACTGACGTGTATGTTTGTTAATAGTTGATTTGAGTTCTTGTTCAAATTCTTTTTGTATCTCTTTCTTTATTCACATCTGAATATAGCTGTTACAATCGCAAAATTATTTTATGATTTTTAACTAATTGACTTATACGTGCATTGTAAAATGCATTGTGAAAAAGTTGGGTGTGCTTCGGGCCAAAATCCAATAGGTTTCTTAGCATTTAATATCACTAAAAAATTTCAATTATATTGATATTTTTTTTGCTCGGCTCGACCAGTGCGTCATTTGACATTTTAACACATAAGTTAGATATTGATATCACTTTATTAATATTAGTGTGACGAGTAATTAAAAAATAAAACTTCTTATCATGTGAAAAACACAAAACTAATTTTCCATAATTTTTTACATTTTTCAAAATTTATAAACCACCTTTATCAGTAACAGTTAACAACCCCTTTTTGTGTGCTTAAAATATTTCTTTTATTAGTCTTCAATTAGTTTATGATACGATACGTATTTTGGCAACAACAACATAAAGGGAACAGAAATGCTAATTTCTCGAAACAAAAAAAAGCAAAAGACAAAGGAAAAATCGGAAAAAGGATTTTTAATTAGAAATTCTATACTTTGTCTCCAGTATATTTTTCATTTATATACGAGTATTATATTCATACATCGAAAGTAGACTCGAGATAAATATTGATAAGGAATGTAAGCAGATTTTCCTCCCGAGAAACATAAAAAACAAAAAATTCTATATATATGCTGAGGTTATTGAATTTTAAAATATTAATCATAAATGAATGCTTATAATATCATAAATTATGTTGAAATTTTTTTTTAAAGCTTATATACGATTGGGTGAATTATGGGGGATACGAATATGTATATACATACGTATAAGTTTACGGGAATGATTATATGACGGGGATTTTTTTTTTTGTAATTTTGTTTATTTACGGATATTTATGAATTTGTTAACACGAAAATATATTTTAACGTGCACGAGAGGTTATATGTTGGGGAGTATATTTTGTCTAGGACTGTGATGTTGTGAAGAATTTTTTTTAACTATTTTAAAGAGGTGAGAAGTGGTACTTTAAATATTGGACGACAAGAAAACCAATTTTGCATAAAGCATTAAACATTTTTTTAATAAAACACAAGTCTCGAAGCTTTTGTTCAAATCAATACTAAATGCTTGCCGCATGAAAGCTCCAAAAGTACTACCATCCCACCAAGCAGGTTAAAAATATAATATACAATCCTTTATATCGACATATTTTTTGCAAAGTTCTTTAATTTTGCTTTCAAAAATTATGACTCCCCTTTTAAAAATAAATGTACCATGCATAAACTGATATGGCACATCTGAATGAAACCAAGCCAAGTGACAAGAGGTTTGAGATATCGGATGTCCAAGCCTATAGGCCATAAAATGTTTCCAGTAAACGATTCATTAAAGAGCATCAATTACTAACCGTATCATGCAGTCATAAGAGAGACAATCTAAACTACTAAGTGGTTTTTGATGTTAGCACTACTAGTATAATCTATTTAGTAACAAGATTTTTGGTTAATAGTACTCAGATGGCGAAGCCTTAATTTGTTTGCACTGCCAAAATCAATAAGTGTTAACAGTAAATAATAATCATCAACATATCAAGACGTAGATTAAAAGAAATTCAAATCAACCTATGGTACCGTCTTTGCACCATACCAGGCCATAAGAACATAACAAAAATTTAAAAAGAAATTTCAGAACGGCTTAACTAACTGTTAACTATATATAAAGGCTATAATCTTAGAAAATGGTGCAAAATTTTAAAGGAGGTCCTAGTTCCAGAGGAAAATCAAGGGGATTTCCAGTTTTGGAATCAGTGAAAATCCTAATGTGAAAATATTAGGTATATACAGGGATCCACAGTTGAGGCGTTTAAGGTTGAATGTAATAAAAAATTACCTAGCCACATGGAAAGCAAGAAGGTACGATTTTTATAGCATTTACAGCTTGTAAGCCAAATTAAAATTCCTACATAATAGTTTGGAATTGTCGAAAAACAGCAATAAAACCCGAAACGTTAAAACTACTTAACTAGCATCCGTTACAACGGTAAAACTACTTAACTAGCAAGTTGCTCTTGGGCTGATGATTTACTAGGACTAACACCTGAAGAAATCTAATTGCTTCAATATCCTGTCAAATATATAGCAATTGCCGTACGCAAACGTAGGCCTAATTGCCATTTTAATAAATTGGTGAAAGGACCATGGGCGACAACTGTGAAATAAGCAAAAACCCAAACACCAAAACATTAATGACTCAATTATCAGCCAAATCCGAATTTTAAAACTATATCAGACAAAACTACATCAGACATTTATTTTGAAAGCAATGCTCTGAAAAAATGGTCCAGTTCATTAAATGGACCGCTAGTTTCAACATTGACTGCAATAGGTTTGACCAAGAGCGCAGGTAGCAAAGAAAACAAACTAACAACAATTGAATATAGCTTTTATGACTTTACTCAAACTTACCAATAAAGTAATAACTATAATAAATAATTAACCAAATAATAACCAAATTCATGTACTAAATATAAATATGGCAATACTCAAAATTTCCTTTAGAGAGGGAGGAAAATTATTAAAAGATCGTTAACAATATACTAAATTACCTGATTGAAATGGTTTGGGGTATCTACGTATACACATACACACACACCTATACAAATCTGACATACACAGATCTAGAATAATGGTAAAATAATAAAAGATTATTAATATAATTATGTATTATACTGTTATATTATGTTTAATTTGGTGTACCATGAACTTGAGAGCTCAGTTATTATTTATAAAAAAGAAATTAATCTTTAATTCATAAATGAGAAATATATGTACTCGTACATATATTGATTTAGCAGTGCCCCTAACCATTGCAGATAGCCACTTTATTTCTTTAGTCTCAAAGTTTTGTTAACACTTTTTTACAGATATTTTTTTTTGTTACTTAGGTGATTAACCGAAGTTCATAAAACACAACTGCGGTGCAAAGTTACTTCAATAGTTATTATAAAAATGAATTTGAATACTTGACTGTCAGGTTGAAACTAAAACAAAATCTAAGAAATCGATTTATGTATTGTTAGCACACTTCTACTTTCAAAACAAATCGTTTTTATCAGTTGTTATCGTATACGTCTACATAATATAGATATGTCAATTTCAGGCGTTATCTATAGGAGGGGGACGAATATTTAAAAAATTGTATTGCTTATTCGTCAATTTGTATATAAAGAACTAAAAAATTTTGCACAATTCAAAACAAAGCTTGGCTTGTGTTTTTTTTTTTTTTATGGAAAAAAATAACGTTTAGAGAACATAAACTTACAACAATATACGCAGTATCCAATTTTAAAAATCATATAGAATGAAGTGGCTAGTTAAAAAATGCCGTAATACTCCTTTAAAAAAAAATAAAAGGAATTTCGTTTCATAAGTACGTTAATTATTTATTTTTTGATGACGTTTTGTAATGTTTAATCAATTATTTTAAAATCTAATTTGTATTAATTTTAAAGTTTTGTGTCAAATAAAGTGCATATGACCGACTAACATAGGGGCGATGATTTATGTGGGTGCCCTAATTGCTTCATGGGGATATATTGTTATGTTGTTGTAGTGTATTATTGTACTGTTATATTTGTATATTTTTGCTTTTTTCATATTATATTTCTTTTTATAAATTTCGAATTAATTAAATTGTAAGTTTAAGGCGAAAACTAGTCCAATTTATTACAACCATATAATTATGTTAAAATATTAAGAATTAATTAATTTATAATTTCAGATTAAAATTAATTCCATTTATTACAGACTAAGGATAAGAGCAGTTACTTCATTAAAAGATTTTGTTTTCAGGGAACATTTGCAGATAACAGATGAAAGGTGGCACACCGAAATTGGTGATAAGAGATGAAAGAATGCAAAGCAGTAAAATTGTGATTAAATTTTTATTGGCTACTGCGGAACAGGACCAATTCTGCCATTACTGACATACCCTTCCTTTCCCTACTCCACAAAAACCTGTAGAATAGAATTGTACCGTAATGAGTTGAACGAAACCGGGTCGTCATGCATGGAAATATATCTATAGGAATAGAAATATATGGAAATCCCTCCTATCCTACCGTTTGTTTAATGTAAAAAGGCTGCGGGACTAGGACCGGCATTAACCAGCACACTTGGCTAGAGCTTGGTCTCACAGTCTCATCAATCAATCAATCAGCAGTTAAGAGGCTATAGTTAGTTGGCGAACAAGTATGAATGGATTTTTGATCAAGTGATTGAAATCTTATGATTAGTGAAAAAATTAACCAAATTTATAAGTAAAAAATATCAAAAATTTAAAAAAAATTATTTTATTGTAGTTTAATTGATTGATTGATTTGATTTCCACACAATTTTTATTTATTGGATGTAGTGTGCTATTCCAGAACCGAACCATTAATTATAAGCTTGAAAAAAACTGACGCCGTCAAATTTAACGCCGTTAAATTGTACACTAATTTTACGATTTAAATATTACCGCAAACAAATTCATTATAATAAAATAGTAAATTTCTAATTACGACTCTGGATTTGTTATAGTCTTTCTCTTTTACTCACGTGGAGTTTGGTTATTTCTTGTCTTAAAGTCTTTGGCTGTTATCTACAATTTGACTGTAATTTTATTTTATTTTTATTATAGTGCAGTCCAATATGTGCTTTGGATGTATTGACGACGGGTAAATAGCAAAATCGCAACTCTAGCGATCGGTAAAATAATATATTAGTTAATAAATGTATATAAGACAATTGTAATTACCGTACGATACTTATTTGTGACAGCAAAAATTTTGTGAATTTCGAAAATTGTCTACAAATTTAGTGGGTTAACCATCATCATATATTTTGCCTGTTTTTGCAAATTTTTGATTTTTCTTAACTCAATATTGTTTGCGAATTTGAACAATTTTTGAATTATTTGTTTTAATGGGTTAAAATCATCATGGATTTTGAATATTTATGAAATTTCTTCTGATTTTCACCAATTTTTGATTTGTGTTTCATAAGCTTCACATTTTTAGTGATCTAATTAAATGTGTTAAACAAATTTTAAAAAATGTCGACAAAGATTTTCCAGTACTGGTCAAAGGGTTATCGGACAATTATTTTTAAATCTTTTAAATTATTTAAAAGTATTATCCTGATTCATGCTTTAAAAACTGTAAAATTTTCAAAAAAAGTAAAAAACAAAGTCAACATTTTGCGAATTTCTATTTATAATTCCAAAACAGTTCTGCCATCGGTACTACAATTGTTGAAACGGTTTATACAATGATGGCTGCAAATAAGTTCTTTGAATACAATTTAAACGTGTTACAGTGGTAATTCTATAGTATTGATAATTTATTATGTTATTTCAACAGAATCTTTGGAGTCTATAAAAAAAAAACTATTTACTGTTCAAAACTGAATGGTGTGTCTCAATGTATGGAGTACTTCCACATAATTTTTATCATGACAAAACTTAATGGCTATTTTACCAACCATTAAAGTAATCCTTAAAGTTGAAAATTGCAATAAAAATAAAATGCCAAGAATTTATTATACAAAAATTTTCCATTTTCCATTTTCCTATAATTTCTATACATTTTATATATAAAGCATTTTTTGTTTTCTACTTTATTTATTTAATTTAATTTAAATTAAATTGTTTGGAGATAATTAATGAAACAAAAACAATACATTTATTATTATTTTTATTATTATTATTTTCTGCATGTTAAAATAATTAAACAAAATATAAAATAATAGTAATGGTAATAATAATAATAATAAATACCAGAAGTGTCTGCAATTCATATATGTAATAAAGTACGAGTACGAGTATTTAAATCGTCCCTATCCCATAAATGTATAGTTTTATGTGGTACATAATATAGTTTTGTTATAGTTAATGATTATGTAATTTTAAAAATTATGTTAATTATCATCAATTATGATTCTAAACATAACTGTTATTAGATTTTGCCAAACAAATAAGCACACATTTTTTGGTTTGTCTGACAAATTTGGTGGTCAGTGTGAGATTTTCATCTTATTTTATCACGTTGAAGCTCAGTGAAAGTTTTTTATACACCAAAAATTTCTAAAAATCCAGGAAATGCATGATGATTAGACCTTAAAAACTTTCTGATTTCATGAATGAAAAGACCACGGTAATTAAGAACTAAATTTATGCTTTACTGCCATTTATATAAACTCGCATCGTTTTAAGGTAATCTGAAATTTAAAGATTCAAAAATGCTTTTAAGAAAATTTAAACATAACAACAGAAGGAACATAAAACCAAAAATTTGGGATAAAACCTTCTTCCAGTGAATTTATTACAGGCAAAAAAATCACAGTAATTTTGAATTTATTTTTATCAAACGTAATAAAATTGACAACGACACTAACACTTACAAATTACAACAGGTGACAGACTTAGTTTGTATCAACTACAGCAGAGATTTAAATTAAACCACATACTCCCACTGAAGAGTTTTTAATCGATTAAAAGTTTGAATCTAATGTGACACCAAGCTTGGTATTCATAATGGTTTGGGCTTAGTTAAGGAACGCCACGTCTATAGTAAGAGCACTTGGACCACGCCATTAACCCAAATATAAATATCATACTCCAGACAGTCAAGTTATAAATTGAATCCTAATAAAATGTAAATTACCATCATCAAAATTCATTGTTGACCCTCCAGGCCTTCGATCTATATAAATATCAAATATAGAAGGAGAATACACAAGAAACCTCTTAAGCATTACATTTTCCTATTTATCATATTTTTACATTAAGTTTTACAAAAATTCTAGATAAACATAAAAAAGCAACAAGAGTAAAAATGCCCAGGACAATGGGTGATGGTCATTACAAACAAGACGAAAACGAAAATTCAGCAACATTAGGAAGTATAATATCGAGCACCACAAGAAGTAAACATTAGATAACAGTAACACTAAAACTAATCTTAAGATGTTCTGTGTAAAATATATACAGTAGTTTTTTTTTTTTTTTTTTTTTGATTCTGTGTGGTTGAAACTGACATTATATTGTTCGTTTATACTGGCGCAATAAAAAATACAATAAAATGCTTTTATGAATACAAAAAAATACGAGAAAGGACGAACATAATCCTTATGAATATTTGAATTGAAAAAATATTATTTTAAAAAGATATGAAAATTATTACAGATTTTTTTTTTTAACATTTTCTTCGGATTTTATTTTTTTGTTGGTTGAATTTTATGTTAGATGGAAGATGGAAGATGAATTATGAAAATGCATTCAGTAAATTTTTAGATTTTATTAAAAATAAAAAGAATGTTTCCATTACACAAAAAATCTAAACGAAGGAAAATTATTATTGTTCATCCATTGAAGAAACTGTGCACAGTGGAATAAGAAATTATGTTTTGTCTATGAATTACAAACAATAGAAATAAAAATATCTTTGGGAAATATTAAAATACCTTATATATGTGTGTGCAGTGTTGGTTTTCCTATGATATATTGCTCATTAAATTTCAAATGCAGATGCATATTTTAACAATTGAAACAATTATAATTATATTTGTTAAGTGGTGCAATATTTGGCATCAAAAGCCATGACTGGCTTATACTCTAATGATCCCGTACAAGACAACATGTTTAGTTAAAACTTTATGTTATACTTTTAAAAGCGCTCGAACTTTTATTTGTAAAATAACTCTGTAGTATTCGAAAATAAAACCATTGAAATCCAGCCATGAAGAAATGCCAGTGCCAGTGTATAATGAGACAGTTGGTTAAATAAATAGAAGGGTTGGTTAGATTGCTGATAAATCAGAAATTACAATTTGCTGACCTTGCTCGAAAGACCAATGAATGTAGCAATACGATAACGGCGGGAGCCAGTAAAACTCGTCCCGTTATCGCTTATGACCTCTCTCGAAATTTCTCTGTCTGCTTTAAAACGTCGTAATGCATCGGTTGCAAATTATTTCTATTAGTACGGTCTGCCACTAACCAAATGAATTCTACGTTTTGTTTCACACATTTTACGAAACATCGATTGTTTTTTGAATTAGATTGTGGTCTTCTAAAATTCTCAGTGATTTACGCGCAGCGTTGCCATGTTCAGGGTTTGTCTGGCATGTAAGTGATGTTTAAGATAATCGTGAAAAATCAATAACATCGATATTGTTAGGTTAAGGAAATAAAAAGTTCATTGTTTGAAATAGCATTTCTTCGGTTGGGTTTGCATTCTTTTTATTATTGGCCACTTGTTTTGATCCCCTATACTCTATATATTCTATCAACAGGACTTAATGCAAAACCAGCAGGATTTTCAATGTTGGTTTAAGATGGAAACAACCAAATTTCAGAATGACCGGTCTCCCTTTAGAATTTCATCATATATGGCTATCGAATAAGCATGTTAAGAAGCATCTGATAAGCCAAAGCAAATTTGCCTGAATTTATCTTAACCTTGGTAGGCTATTACGTATATTTAGCCACTCTACAGACCAACAATGAGATAATTATCATCATAATTTCCCAAAAACGTTAAAAAAATATATTTAGTGTTATGGTTACTGATGCAAGTAATCCTAGCGGGTCAAATAGCCTGCTTGCCTCAGAGAAAATTCCTGGTATTATTATTATTAGAACATCTTAAGATTAGTATGTGGTTAGTATGTGGTTCTACTTCAAATGTGCTGAGTAAATCAAATAATTCCTGATTGACAAACATGTCGGTGTCATTAGACAACAGGTATACGGTCCATTAGCGATGCCATAAGCGATAGTTTGTAGTTAATATAGGTTATAGATGGTTTGTCTGAAATCTCTCCATAATATTCTCTGATATTTTGTGTTTTCCTGATTGACTAAGACTTGTCGAAACATCGTTTCAATAAGTGATGGGAAAGCTACTTTAAGTTTCTTAAAGTGTAGTAAGATTTCAAACAATGTTGATTGGACCCTGTAGCAAAGCCACCAAACACCCTCTTAATTTGGTAGTATTGCTGATTTCCGCAGTGATCATCTTTATTTAGAGGATTCATGTGGTTTCATGTTCAACGTAATCAGCCGTAAAATTCTTTTACTTTTGAGCAAATTCTTTGACTCAGCTAAACTTTCTCTCTATAAAATGCATCTCTTACGCCGCTGACCTGTAAGAATTCTCCTAGGCACTACGGAGGTAGTTTGAATGGCAAACGTTCTTTGTATCGACCTGTACTATCTGTTTCTATTGTTTCAGTAAATTGTGTTTCATAAAATTCTTTTTCCGTAGAGAGCTGTTTCTTTGGTAACCATATTTGCTCCAATTCCAAGAACTCCAGCAATTGACGTTCGATCTTGATACCTTCAATCGAGATTTCTTAGTTTAGAAGATACATAAAATATACCTCAATTTATTTATCTTCCACTTTAGTCTTTACACACAATTATCGGTTAAAAACGAATATTGTGATCCGGAATCAAGCAAAACAAGCAGTAGGTTTTCTCCATCAAGTACACATACTAATGCTTTAGATAAGACTGACTTTTTGATTTGATCACTTATGTTATTTCTTGTGGTACATGCATCGATCTCTTGTTTATTACCTATGACGACTTTTGATGTTAAAGATATGTCTTCATTACATTATCATCGAGTACGAGTAGCGTATAGTGTTTTTATTACACTAACAACCACTAAATCTAAATTTACAAAAAAATTGGCTTTGGTGAATAGTTAAGGCAAAACAATTATGTTTGTTTTTTCAGTTTGTGGTTCTCTGTATTGGATATGCTTGAGATGTTTCAACGCGAGTACTTGATTTTGGCAGACTGTATTAGGCTGAGATCGATTCTCTTGATTACAAAATTAAAAAAAAAGTTCACTGTTTTAAATCGTAAGATGCAGAAGCTGGTCCCCATTAATGGGGACAAGCTTCTGCATCTTACGATTGGTATGCATCTTACGATTGGTATGCATCTTACGATTGGTTTACACCATACCTATTTGGTATGGTGTAAACTATTAATGGTTGGTGTATGGTTTCTTTTAATTAACACTTTTTCTTAAACATTAAATTTCTGTAGTTTGCCGTTTGGTTTCATAGCACAGCTATTTCATCTTTGTTCAGACACATCAGTGTCAGATTTATTACATTGCTTTAAACTATACAGTTCAGTATATGCAGTGGTCGTATTCTTGCCAATTAACACACTGCATTGTTCCGGATCTTTTTTTTTGGTAAAATCGCTCACCAACCTTTTTCAAAGTGGTTGATTAATGCTCTGTAATAGCATCAAGATTTAACGGTTACGTTTTAGTAACGGTTACGTTTTAGTATAAAAGTTACCTTTAATAAAACTTAATTTTAATTATTATTTAGATTTATAATAAAACTTCAAATATCCACAAGAAAACACGCTATTCTCTTAACGAGTATATCCTATATTCCATCTATTCCTGGAGACGAATTGTTGAGAAAAGGATTGATGATTACTTTATATATTTCAACTAACGATAAGGGAGGAAAATAAAAGCTTATCGTTATATCACAGTTTTCGGTAACAAAACGACTGTCGCATCCATGGCCAGAACAATTAAGATCCCCTACATGCACAAAATAACTAATGAATTCATTAAAAATTTCAATTGGGTTATAAATACTACCACCCACAGTTCCTACACTGACGTGTATGTTTGTTAATAGTTGATTTGAGTTCTTGTTCAAATTCTTTTTGTATCTCTTTCTTTATTCACATCTGAATATAGCTGTTACAATCGCAAAATTATTTTATGATTTTTAACTAATTGACTTATACGTGCATTGTAAAATGCATTGTGAAAAAGTTGGGTGTGCTTCGGGCCAAAATCCAATAGGTTTCTTAGCATTTAATATCACTAAAAAATTTCAATTATATTGATATTTTTTTTGCTCGGCTCGACCAGTGCGTCATTTGACATTTTAACACATAAGTTAGATATTGATATCACTTTATTAATATTAGTGTGACGAGTAATTAAAAAATAAAACTTCTTATCATGTGAAAAACACAAAACTAATTTTCCATAATTTTTTACATTTTTCAAAATTTATAAACCACCTTTATCAGTAACAGTTAACAACCCCTTTTTGTGTGCTTAAAATATTTCTTTTATTAGTCTTCAATTAGTTTATGATACGATACGTATTTTGGCAACAACAACATAAAGGGAACAGAAATGCTAATTTCTCGAAACAAAAAAAAGCAAAAGACAAAGGAAAAATCGGAAAAAGGATTTTTAATTAGAAATTCTATACTTTGTCTCCAGTATATTTTTCATTTATATACGAGTATTATATTCATACATCGAAAGTAGACTCGAGATAAATATTGATAAGGAATGTAAGCAGATTTTCCTCCCGAGAAACATAAAAAACAAAAAATTCTATATATATGCTGAGGTTATTGAATTTTAAAATATTAATCATAAATGAATGCTTATAATATCATAAATTATGTTGAAATTTTTTTTTAAAGCTTATATACGATTGGGTGAATTATGGGGGATACGAATATGTATATACATACGTATAAGTTTACGGGAATGATTATATGACGGGGATTTTTTTTTTTGTAATTTTGTTTATTTACGGATATTTATGAATTTGTTAACACGAAAATATATTTTAACGTGCACGAGAGGTTATATGTTGGGGAGTATATTTTGTCTAGGACTGTGATGTTGTGAAGAATTTTTTTTAACTATTTTAAAGAGGTGAGAAGTGGTACTTTAAATATTGGACGACAAGAAAACCAATTTTGCATAAAGCATTAAACATTTTTTTAATAAAACACAAGTCTCGAAGCTTTTGTTCAAATCAATACTAAATGCTTGCCGCATGAAAGCTCCAAAAGTACTACCATCCCACCAAGCAGGTTAAAAATATAATATACAATCCTTTATATCGACATATTTTTTGCAAAGTTCTTTAATTTTGCTTTCAAAAATTATGACTCCCCTTTTAAAAATAAATGTACCATGCATAAACTGATATGGCACATCTGAATGAAACCAAGCCAAGTGACAAGAGGTTTGAGATATCGGATGTCCAAGCCTATAGGCCATAAAATGTTTCCAGTAAACGATTCATTAAAGAGCATCAATTACTAACCGTATCATGCAGTCATAAGAGAGACAATCTAAACTACTAAGTGGTTTTTGATGTTAGCACTACTAGTATAATCTATTTAGTAACAAGATTTTTGGTTAATAGTACTCAGATGGCGAAGCCTTAATTTGTTTGCACTGCCAAAATCAATAAGTGTTAACAGTAAATAATAATCATCAACATATCAAGACGTAGATTAAAAGAAATTCAAATCAACCTATGGTACCGTCTTTGCACCATACCAGGCCATAAGAACATAACAAAAATTTAAAAAGAAATTTCAGAACGGCTTAACTAACTGTTAACTATATATAAAGGCTATAATCTTAGAAAATGGTGCAAAATTTTAAAGGAGGTCCTAGTTCCAGAGGAAAATCAAGGGGATTTCCAGTTTTGGAATCAGTGAAAATCCTAATGTGAAAATATTAGGTATATACAGGGATCCACAGTTGAGGCGTTTAAGGTTGAATGTAATAAAAAATTACCTAGCCACATGGAAAGCAAGAAGGTACGATTTTTATAGCATTTACAGCTTGTAAGCCAAATTAAAATTCCTACATAATAGTTTGGAATTGTCGAAAAACAGCAATAAAACCCGAAACGTTAAAACTACTTAACTAGCATCCGTTACAACGGTAAAACTACTTAACTAGCAAGTTGCTCTTGGGCTGATGATTTACTAGGACTAACACCTGAAGAAATCTAATTGCTTCAATATCCTGTCAAATATATAGCAATTGCCGTACGCAAACGTAGGCCTAATTGCCATTTTAATAAATTGGTGAAAGGACCATGGGCGACAACTGTGAAATAAGCAAAAACCCAAACACCAAAACATTAATGACTCAATTATCAGCCAAATCCGAATTTTAAAACTATATCAGACAAAACTACATCAGACATTTATTTTGAAAGCAATGCTCTGAAAAAATGGTCCAGTTCATTAAATGGACCGCTAGTTTCAACATTGACTGCAATAGGTTTGACCAAGAGCGCAGGTAGCAAAGAAAACAAACTAACAACAATTGAATATAGCTTTTATGACTTTACTCAAACTTACCAATAAAGTAATAACTATAATAAATAATTAACCAAATAATAACCAAATTCATGTACTAAATATAAATATGGCAATACTCAAAATTTCCTTTAGAGAGGGAGGAAAATTATTAAAAGATCGTTAACAATATACTAAATTACCTGATTGAAATGGTTTGGGGTATCTACGTATACACATACACACACACCTATACAAATCTGACATACACAGATCTAGAATAATGGTAAAATAATAAAAGATTATTAATATAATTATGTATTATACTGTTATATTATGTTTAATTTGGTGTACCATGAACTTGAGAGCTCAGTTATTATTTATAAAAAAGAAATTAATCTTTAATTCATAAATGAGAAATATATGTACTCGTACGTACATATGTACGTTTTTATACAGATGATGTGTAGTGTGTGTATACTATATATGAATGGAGGTAAATAGCATTAATAATTCTCGTGTATTTGTTGCCAACGTGCGCGTTTGAACTTTTACCGCAATAGCTGTGGGGGTGGGGAATTAATCCCTAATTGAATTTAGTAAATTATTATCCTTTGATTTTATCAACTTGAAAAATTAATTCTTTTTCGCAATGCGTATTCACATTTCATGTTTCAAGATAAAAACTAAGTCTAAGAATTATTGGTATACCAACCAATTACTAACATTAGCTTAAAAGCGCTCACATATCTCGTAAAGTACTTATATACTTTCATTACAGTACTCCACAATATCAGTACCGTTTGTATGTCGTAAGAGGCGACTAAATAGTTACCTACACGATAAGAAATCCGAAAAACACGCAATTGAGAAAGGCTATAGTCTTAACACTACAACCACTTAGCAATGACCGCAGACTGAACCATACTGTCAGTTTTTGACATTCAGGACGGCTATGGAAATTTTTAATTAAACATCGATGTTGGTTTTTGTCACTTCGAAAGAATATTTCTTTGGTTTACATAGTGCGGTTAATATAGTCTGTAGACAGCGTTGTCATGATTCTGCAACCTATGAACTTTAACATCACAAAAGCAACTACAGTGTTTCTAAAATAGAAAGACGCAGTAAGATGCTTAACTAACATTAAATGTCTTACGGCCGACATCAAACCATTAAGCAAAATTAGTAAAACTGAGTGTAATATGATTTATGAACGAAGTGAATGACTTTAGGAATCTTCTACAATAACAAGTGAAAACACTAAACAATTTTGAGGTGCTTTGCGCATTAGAGTACATCAAATACTCGATATTTAAGTAAAACAAAGATGATATTTAAATAGAATAACTGAAACATGGTTTAAACTGGGTCATCAATGGGTCACCAAAAGTAAGAAATACATTGCCAAGAAATTATAGATAGTTTAAGGCTACATCAGAATTTAAAGTGGACATAGTGCCAAGTTATACTTTCTAGAACATACATACTATCGGTAAAGCGATTAAAAAATCAAATTATAATTATTACCGCTGTAATTATTCTGTAATTATTACAAAACCGCTACTGAACACTTCCAATCCTGTCCGAATGACACCTGTAAAAGGGGGTCCAGATTAGGGAAGCATACTGTAAAATGAACCAAACAAAAACCACATACAATGTTTTTGGAGTAAGTGGGTTGCAAAAGTCGTAACAAGGTCTCTTGATAAAATCCAGCATAATATTGGTTTTGTTGATAACATAATCGATGTGCCAGGTAAAGAGGTGAGATCAAAGGAAAATAAGAGAAAAATAACACCCAGGTCTGTCAAATACATTATTTATGATGTTGTAATATAAAAAACATTTTGTTTTTGGCCGCCAAACTACAAAAGCTCTCTAGATCTCTTTAAAACCACTGGCTTTCAGATACATTAGCGATTGAGGCGGAAAGACAAAAACCTATGAACCACGCATTTAAAAAGCTTATAGAAACGGCGGAAAGAAAGTCATACCACGGTAGCTAGATACCTCATTCCTCTTCCCTGACTTGAAAATCGGATGAATAACAGAAACTTTCAAAAGATCAGGGAAGAACCCTTTTCTGAGCCTTTCGTTGAAAATAAAGGAAATCAGTAGATCTAAACTCTCAGCACAATTCTTAAATAATATGGGTAAGAATCATTCGTGTCCGGCACTCTTGGAAATGTCCATTTGGCACAATCAATCACGAATTTTCTCTTCTGTAAGTGTGATTAACGTTTGGGTTATCAAAGTAGTTGAGTCACAAACTATTGAGGGTTGATTCATATACTGAAGCAAAAAAGTTGGCAAACAAATCGCTTATACCAAAATTAGAATTAACAACGGAACACTAATAGCACACGGATAATTAAGAAACAAAAACTTTTTTTTATCATTCATGAACCTCCAAAACTTTTTCAGATTAGCCATCAATTCATCCTCAATGCGCAAAAGATAGTTGCTATAGAGGAACCAATTAAAGCCCTTATATATTCTTTACCGGAACGTTCAACAGCTGGATAGACGAGAGCTCCCCCGATTTTATTTAATGAATTAAGCTTGATGCGGCGTATCTCAGGTTTGACTAGATCCTTGTTGTACCATGGCTCACGAAAGCTTTTTATACTAATTACACTATTATTTCAAGAAAATATTGCAAAATATAAAATCTGAAAAAGGAAAAGGAAAAGGAATAAAACTCGATGGCGTTAAAAGAATCAAACTAAGCGGTACAAGCAGTAATTGTAAGTTTAGTCAAAATAATGAAGAAGAAACTAGAAAAAACTAAAAATAAAGGTGCGCGATATATCACGTAACAAGCTGGTTTTGACGACACCTCAAAACATCAAGGCTTTTAATATATGTTTTGTAACATTGTAACAGGAAGTCCAAGTTCCAAATTTGATTTACCACCAAAATTATTGCAACTAGCCTTGGAGACTTCGTTCTCACGAGGATAACCTATGTGATTTATTAAATCCAGGAAAGGTTATGGGGAAACCGAACGATTGGCATCTAGATCGATTGGTGGATATAGGCTACTTAGGTGAGTGGTATAGTGTTAAAATGTTAAAGGTTTTTCCTATTTTTATAATTATAATAAAAGTTCAGCAAACATCATGTGGCGTAAAAGCAGCCATCTTCGAATGCATCTAAAATCGTTAGGTTACGGACCGAAGCAGGAAAAACTAACCAACATAATATTATAATAAATCATTCCGTTAGCGCATTATTTTGCAATGGAGAGAAACAAAATAAAACTTTACATCTTGACCACGTATACAATGCTAATATGATAATTTCAAATAAAGCTTATTTAAATTCTATACCAGGGATTTAGCACTCTTACTTTTCGGACCACTGTGTAACAGTACATAAAACGATCCGTATTTAGAAACGCTTATAAAAACGATTCTTGTTTATACCATAAACTATAAAACTGCTTATGAACATACATTTAGTATTTAGAAATTCTCATAAAAAATTAATGATAATTTTACAGTAATAAATTGCATTTGGCGTCACAAAAGTCGACATGACGTATAATGTTGTTCATATGTTTTATATTTTTTCAATACATTAATAAAAATACGTCGAACAAAGATTATACCAAAGTAGTACACGCTTATAAACATGTCTAGGTTAATAAAACAGTACAAAGCAAATGTGTGTTGGTGACTTTATCTTTTTTTTTTTTTGTTAGTTGGCTGATTAATTTGATTTTGTTTAGACGTGTTGACTTCAAAATTTAATTTAAAAAAATGTATTCACTCTAAAATTTCGTTATTTCAATAAATTGTGTACGCTTTTCTCTGGTGAGTACGGCAAAAGTTTAGTATACATTTTTAACATAAGTATAACTACAAGCCAACCATATGTTTACTATTTCGCAATGTAAATATTTCTGTTTATTAAAATTTAACCTTGAATGTCGCGTTATCGTTAACATGTTACTCGCCACTAACATTTTATATGGTTTCCAATATGTTATGTTAGTAATACGAATTATTTTACAGGTGCCTTTTAGTAATTAAAACTTAAACTATTTATAAATTAAAATAAATTAAACGACAATGAGCGAGGGTGAAGATGAGATATCTAAAACATCGGAAAATAACAATAAAAGCTTAACTAAGGTACGAATGTGTTAATTGTAATTATTACTGATACTTTAACACTTTATATGTTAATATTTTATTTAGAATCCGATCGGAACTATAAGTACAACGCCGTTTACTCCTTCATTCCAATTGCCTCCAGGAACGACGGGCGGTACAGCTCAATTATCACAAGTAGCAAATACTGCCAATCAAGTTTTACTTCCTGTGACAATAGCAATTGATACATGTCGCGTGGGATATGCGGGCTACCAGGATTATCAAAATAAAACGTCCCGAAATGTTGTTGGAACAACGGTTGCGGTAGCCGGTGGCTGGGCTGGTGGTTATGGTGGGGCTATGGGTGGTGCTGCAATTGGAACTGCAATATTTCCTGGTATTGGTACCCTAATTGGTGGTATTGTTGGAGCAATTGCTGGTGGTGTTACAGGATCTGTGGCAACGGGGGCCGCAGTAAATGCTATTGGTGATGCGGTTGAATATAATATCGATGAAATAAAATGTGAAGGTTGCCAGGAAAAATTTAAAGCTCGTAAATACCGAGGCGAAAAATACTGTGAAAACTGCTTAAAAAAAATGAGTAAATTAGATAAATTATAGTTCCTAAATAAAGATTATTTATATTTTTGTCGTAAATCTGTATTATTACACCTCTTTTAAGCACAACAGACAAGTTTTAAATTACTGTATTATAGAAGGTAATAAATATTGAATAACTGCGCAATTGGCATAACTTTATTAGAACGCTATCATTTATATACTGGCAAACCAGGTGAACTGCTTTCAGTACTCTTGGATATTTTTTAAACTAGCATTAACCTTTATTTTCGTTCGATAGATTCTGTTATGGAGTGGTGATTAGTGAAAAGCCAACATCAAACTGTGTTTGAATTTATTTTAGAGGTTTTCGATCGAATTATACTGTTATGAGAAGCCTTGATGCTAGAAATGTCTTTATATTCGATGAAACCTTCCCCAATTCTTTATAGTTAATTTTAATTACTCTTGAGATGTTATTTAGTAGTTTGGCAGCTCCTTCCCACAGACTCCCAATGTTGCAATTCCAATTCATTCCGTCTATTAGAGATTAACATTTAAAGGCTGAAAAAAATATTCAATTACGATTTATATATGCTTTTAAATTATTCGTTTGTCGGTAACATTTTATTAGGTCAGATAGCGCGTCATTACTGAAAAATATTCATTTAAAAGTACATGGAACCAACTATATGGTTCTAACAAACCGGTCAACATTAAGTGTTAAAGTTTTAACCAAATAAAGTATAGTATAACCAAGTTAAGAATAGTTGGAAACAACACTATGCTTATTAAATTATTGAAAGCTATATAGCTATTTTGAACGCAAGATATGCCTTTTCAGTTACCATTGCAGAATATATGCAGTTATGTTAGTATATTGCTCGTGGAACGAGTTTTACTGTGGAACGGTGTTTATTTTTCAAAAATAGTAATGAGTATAGGTATGATGGAAGATCTGCTATAATGGAAAGACCTGCTAACCACAGCTTTTGAATCATCAAATACATCGTCAACTTAGTGCATTTAACAGTTTTACACTATCCAACAGTATATATTTCGTTTAGCGAGATTGACCTTGTCTGCGGCTTAGAATTATACTAAAATATAAATGAAGCTGGGTCCCAATTTACTTTGATATTTTAAATCTATAGATAAGGATTCCAATAGTATACAGTATCGTTGGTTGCCTCTTAAGGTAAATCCATCACTGTTAAGCCAATCTTAACTTTCACGTTGCAGTATTAGAGATTGATCCAGTGTATTGATTCCGGAGATCAGCATAAACATACTTAAAGGTTATTTAGCACTATGTTCGATGCTGTGGGCTACTTTTATTCTATTCTATACGTTGAAGAGTTTTTTCTGCTACATATGTAGCTGGTACTGTACCATAGGCTACAGGTTTAGCATAAGTTAACATAACATCTTTTAATAATTTTCCGCTGGTGGTTTTTGTTAAAGCACCGAAAACAGTATCAACCTGATGGACAGCTCTATTTTTTGCACAATTGACGGAGTATGTTGTTAATTATGATTTTTTCACATCTGCACCTAATAATAAGTGATTGGGTCAGGACAGAAGTGATTTTATGTTTTTATGTATAGAAACATAATTCCCTACCAGATTTTTTAAGTGTGTTCGATAGTTTCTAATAAATAGTAAGGGCATTTCAATTACTGTTTATAAACCATTTACTAAATTCTAAAGCGGATTGATGGAAGCGGCCTGTAATAATAGGCTGAGATATATTTACTTCCAGCAATCTTTTTTTTTGGAATACGCCTTTTTAAATTTGTTTTTAGAGCTCGCGATTCACATGAATTTTATGTAGCCAAGTTTGACAGCCTCAATTTAACTATGAGTATTGGTTAAAACTCATTGGTAAATTGCTCCACAAGAAACTCGGTGGCAAAAAACAATGTGTCATATTTAGTTTTACAGCGAAAATGACTACGGTAATTTTGGTGTAGGATTTCCTCTAGCCTCAAGGAAAACTAAGAGGTTGAGGAAAGCAAACAATAATCGTATGTGTATAGGCTACATTTACACACGCCACTATCCAACCTGTCAATGAATCAAGATTTATGACAATTTGAATAAACAGAATGAATTAATCCCAGAGCTTGCAAAAAGCTTTGTAGGTATATGTCTTTCTGACAAACTCATTATAGTTTTCTTCTAACTCAATTCATTTGATAATCGCATGCATCGACCAAGCAATCTTTGCTAGAAGTACCACAAAGTAAAAATGTGTTGGTTCTTTTAACACAATTTAGGGTGCAATGTGGCTCTCTATGTTTAATGTCGAATTCGATTTGTTTTTTCCGGATCAAAGCAGAATTATGGTCAGGTACAATCAGGTAGATGTGTTGATTTGCATCAATTTTTTTTTTATCTAGATCAATTTTTTTTTATATGCGTTTTGGCAAATCGAATTCCACATAAAATTAAATCTTTAAAATAAACAAACAAAAAAAAGGAAATAATAAACAAGAACATGAAGTTTCCGTTTTTCTTTTATTTTATTTTGATTATAGTAAAACGAGAAGAAAATTGTTTTCATTTTTAATTTGATTATTCGTTTCTCTCGTTCCAAGTTTTTTTTACGTAAAGAAGGCGATGGTAAGTCACCAGAGAAGAATGGTTGGGAAATGAAAAAGAATACAAATTGTGGTCTTTCGATTGCATTAATGGATATTTTTGTTATAATTGAATTAAATAAATTGTAATAACAATAGGTCGTATACGTAAATACATGAAAGGATATAAGACATTTTCTGTTTTACAATTTACCCTAACAATAAACGTAAAGATGAAGTG
The DNA here is from genome assembly GCA_963556175.1 of Tipula confusa. Taxonomy (NCBI): domain Eukaryota; kingdom Metazoa; phylum Arthropoda; class Insecta; order Diptera; family Tipulidae; genus Tipula; species Tipula confusa. The sequence continues at coordinate 1,499,662 of OY744476.1, forward strand.
GTTGCTGGTAATCGTACACAACATATTTATATGCATACATATAGGTATTTATATATAATGTGTGTGTGTGTATTTTGTGGTTAACTGGTCAAATTTAGTTCTTTAACATAATTAAAACTAAATCGAGTGAAAATATTTTTAATTGCTTAAGAAGTATGATTTAAAATTAAATAGAGACAATAATTTAATTGATTGGGGATTTGTTATTTTTAGGTTATGTTATTTCAATGTAATATAATTTTAATTGGTATAATTTTACTTTTATCATTGTTTTAACCAAGTAACTCAGTCTCTTGTTTCTATTGTAATATGAAAATGATCATTTGTTTTTATAACTAATAAAAATCGACTTAGATACCACAACAAAATTAAAGGCATTTTAATGTAAGGGATGGGGTGCATTAGTAAATTTGCAGTATAATAGAATTATAATTTATGGCCCAGAAATAGAAGTTTGCACTATAACGGTGTTTTTTGGTACGAATCATTTGTTGCCTAATTTTGTCTAAAATTGCGCAGAAAAAGGAAAAAGTCCTTGCTGGATAACGAACAGTGCCATACGGGAATGAAAATGCTGATAGTTGGAGGTCTTATATTTTAAAAGGTAGATAGTGGTAGTGAAGTTATACCGGGTAATGAAATAAAATGTGTTATTTTTTGTTTATTTCACTTCTTCCTGAACAACTATTAAGGTGAAAAAGGTTAGTCTATAATTCGAGCATTTCGTTGTGGTTCCTGATTTGAATAGTAATATTAGACTTTTTGCATGACTGTGGAAAATGGCTGGAAATGTAGTTATTTATCACGTTCTGTATATTTCATAACACGTATTAAATAACACGTATGTATATTTACAAATTTAACGGATATGGGATCGTATTCATTAGCAGATTTTACGTTTAAACTGTTCTCTAGCTGAACAATGTCACACAAATTTAATAAAATATTGGTCGAAGTGTTTCGCAGCACTAATAGGGTCTAGGATATCCCTTAAATTATTCGAAATTCTGATAGAATCCTATCCTATTTTATGAATCCTTCATAAAAAACGCTTTCGATTAAAAATGGTACGGTTAATACTTTCCATTTTTTCTTACGGTCAGTTTTGTTTATTTTAAATGTAGACTACGATTTTTAGTTTCACTTAAACTCGTAGTCTACATATTTTTACAGAGATATGTTGCATCCGTAACACATGTAGACTTGTAGAGTCTACGTATTTTCGGGAGTACTAGATGCGTCGAATGTTTAATGGTATACCATGTACCTTAATCTAAAATCAAGTGGACAACAACCTATATGTTTTAGAAAAGTAGCGTGTTGGGACATAAAATGCTGATATATAAATAAACTGTTCTGATAGGTAATTGTTGTTAGTTATACCGAAATAATTTGGGTAAAAATCATAAATAAAGATGCGACTTAAGACAAGAAAAAAAAATTCGAGATATTATTTTTCTATGCTTCATATTTTTCGAGGTCACTTAATAATTTGAGGTTTATCAAACGATAACCCCAAATACATAAAATTTCGGATATTTTCAAAGTATTCTCAGATATATCAAAGGAAACCATAATAACTCCCGATCGAATAAGTCAAAGGCTTTTTGGAAACAATGGAATAACTTAAGTCCGATTCAAAACATTACGCATCATCCTCAGCAAAGTTCCTTACTTGAAATCAGCTCAGTGAGTCTATCTATAATATTTACAAGGCATGATTTCGATTTGACAAATACTAATAGAATAATATTTATGAGATGTTGTTTCTTTAGACTTCAGCCACTCGCCATTCACGCTATTTATTTTTGTGTATATATATATATATATATATATATATATATATATATATATATATATATATATATATATATATATATATATATATATATATATATACGTTTAATGGTTCTTTTAGCAGGGTTTTCTCTTACGACGGGGAAAGTAATTCGCTCTCTTTTTTAGAATTTATTCTTTTGATTGACAGCAAGGCGGCACTTCTCTTTAACCAAATCATTTTTTAATGTAATTTTCACCATAATGCACTGACACCAGATATTTTCAGTATCTATCAAAGAGCGCAGAACAAAATTATTTTCTAACTACTAAAAAGGTAGTGGTAAAAGCCCACAAAAGCAAAGTATTTTTTCTTGTGATCATTTACAAATTTGGTAGCCGAATCATATGATCCACACATCTTGAATTACTCGGAACCACGTCTTTCAATAATGAGTAAAAATAATTTGTCACAGTGGGATTGTGTATTTATGTGAGATACATCAGATTCTTCCTAAAACTGGTTCATATAAATCCGTCTAATTTTGTCAGATTTAGCATTAAAATTACTATTATGTCATCGTGCTTCGGTATGGATCATCCGAATTGTTGTAAACTGCTTTAAAACAAGCTTTTAAATCCAGCATTAAGATTGACGAGATCATCTCTATTGTAAACTAACGTGTAGCACTAGCCAAATGCCTCCAAACTGTCTAATTAAAGTTTAAATTGACTTTTAGTGTTGTGCTGACATTTGATGATTTAATTTTACGATTTTAGTTTATTGTCTTATCTTAAACTAATTTAATATTTCTTATTTGTAGTATTTCTCTGTATCATCGCATTCATTTTAGTTTTGTTGGAGAACAAATTAAAAACAAAAGTATACATTAGGTCACCACAAAGAGTAAATCCGACAGTAGAAACGTATAACCGCATAAACTAAAGTAAAAAATTACAATTCGATGAGCTACGTCACATTTATTAAGTATTTTTTGGTGTCTATATATTTGGTTAGTAAAAAACCAACTCCAAGAAAATATTTAAAGATATTGGAAGCGTCGGTCGCCGCACATTTTGTAAAAGACGAATACACACATGCACGCACACATGATTAACTCGCACAATATCATTAAAAAAAGAGAATTTTGGTTTATGATTCGTATGTTACCGCGACATATGGTTAAATTTGAAAGACGAATATCAGCGAGTATATGTATTTACAGTAAGTTACGAATGAGTATATAACTAACACACGATTACATTTTTAGTTTGTTATGTTTTGTTATAATTCTCTCGAAACTTGGGTAGTTTAGTATAGTGAGTTAACTACTACTGTTCATACGTACACAGAAGGTAATTAGTTAATGGTTTTAAAACAATTTTTTATAATCGATACGAAAATAGTTGTAAATAAAAATACGCTATGGTTATCTTGCCATTTTATTTTTTTATTCATTTAAAACGGTCAGAACTAATTAACCGCACACACAATAAATGAGATAAAATGATATATTGTAGAAATCTTGATAGATTTTTGTATTTTAGTCACAGTTAAAATAATTTTTGCATAAAAATGGGTGACAGTGACAATTTGACAACCTTGGAATATAATAGCAAACCACCAAAAAAGGTAAAAACACTAAATGGAATACATTCAAATTTAATGAAAATATTAACTGTACATTTTAAAGAAATTTTTAAGTAAATTGGGTGGTTTACCATATTCACCACCAATTCCATTACCGGAAGGTACAACACTAACTACGGTACAATTATCACGCATATCTGAAACTGCCAATCAACTATTGCTTCCGGTTGCTTTAGTTGTTGATGCGTGTCGCATTGGTTATGCTAGTTACGAAGATTATCAGAATGGAACTTCACGTAATTTTGTGGGGACTACAGCAGCTGTTGCCGGAGGTTGGATTGGTGGTTATACTGGTGCTATGGGTGGTGCCGCTATTGGGTCTGCTATTTTTCCTGGCATTGGTACATTAATAGGTGGCATAGTTGGAGCTGTATCCGGTGGTGTTTCTATGTCGGTGGCTACAGAAATAATGGCCAACACAATTGGTGATGCAATTGAATATAATATCGAAGAAATTGAATGTGAATGTTGCAAAAAAAAATTTAAATCTCGGAAGTATCGCGCTGAAACGTTCTGTGACCAATGTTTAGCCGAAAAAACTATGAAAACTAATTAATATTTTTTTTAAGTTTTTAAATATTATTTTTAATTTGTAATAAAGAATTAAATGAAATTAAAAAAGTTCTTTCAGTAAACATTTAATTTTAACAATAATAATTTACAATACATTTAATAATAGGCCGTGGTATAACGCCAAATTTTACATAAAAACTTTGGGAAAATACAAACTTTATTAAGTTGAGTGACCAAACGAAATCCATAAAAAAAATTGCGATTGTAAGTAATATATATTTATATATTTATCGATAGATGTCTCTACTAAACATACATTAAACATAAACATATTATCCTAAAAATGTTACTTAATCTGAACGCACTTCCCAAGAACATGTACAATGGTTGAAACGTAAACCAGGACGGTTCATAATTTTATCAGATTATGATTACATCAAGTCATTGGTGACTCTTTTTTCTGTGCAAAAGTTCATTTAGCTGGTCTAACCTCTTGGTATAATCTGAATACTTTTGGTATAAATTTATAAATTCTAATATCAATCGCCACACCAGTTGGACATTTATATATATTTGTGTATTAAAACAAAAAATAGAATACGATCTATAATGGATGGTATGTTTCCTGTTTTCTGTCCAGTGTCCAGGTTGTTGTTGTTTTGTATGTTATTTTTCCGCTAAATCCTACCGTTTCCATCCAACAAAGAATATTTGAAATCACATCTTCGTTTAAAAAAGACGTATGAATTGCAACGAGTTTGATGATGTGGTAAAGTTTTGAGCATATACAACAATATTTTCGAAACCTGATTTAACTTTAACAGTTCGTTTTGAAGAAACACTTGTGTAATACATGTGAAGATCACGAGAGAAAACATAAAAATTAATAACAAAGTCATTGGAAGAGGACAACCATTTATGGATCATGAGCAAAATTGAATATAAGCAAAAGGTAAGAAGGATGTGGATAAAACAATTTTAGAAGCAAACACACGTGTAAAGGTAGTTTATCTTCTTCATTTCACCACCGACTCGATAATGAAGCCTACAAGTTCTAGGACCCGCAACCGTTAAATGTAACAAGCTCTGATTAAATTGCATATTGAAATAGTTTTTTCTACAAAAGATAATTAAGGGCCAGCCGAAGAAATAAGTTAGGATTTGAAAAGTCTGCTAAAATGTATGCCAAAACGGGATCAAGACTACTACATCAACATTTTATACACAAAGAAAAGGGTAATGTTTCCTTACTTGTGGATATTTAGTAAATATTGTATTTTTTATTTTACAGTTAGTTTGAGTTGAATTTCATTTTCTTTTTTGATTTTCCAAAATTAATAGTTTACATTGAAAATTTTACTAGGCAAAGTAAATTTCGATCCAAATACCAGAGTTTGCACCCGCGTATCTTAATCGTTAGTAATCGTTTAACGGGAAAATGAATAAAAAGCATTGAAGCATTGTGTTGTACAAGTACAATTTAACACAGTTTATATTCAATTTTCCCGCTATGAACGCTACACATTTACTGTGCAGCTACACATTTATTGTCAAATATATAGTGCATTTGAAAAATGCTTTACTGCTGGAATACCATGTTTACCAAGAAAATTATTTCGTTTTTCGAACATTTAATTTTTGTTTTTCGATGCTGTGGACGATCATCATCCACGCCAATTCAGTTTGGCTGAAACAACGAAAGCAAACTACAAAACCGTTGGGATATTTACACGATAAGGATATAGTTACTAATCTTGCTTGCAAAATATGAAAAAAATTACGTCACATTATTTTTACATATAAAGAACATTTTAATAAACTGTTTTGGTCCTAGAAATGGAAGTAAATTTTAATTATAAATATAATAATAGTTCCGCAAACTGCCCTTACACTTTAAAAGTATTAACAAACCTCTAGAAGATGATTTTATCTAAAACAAAATCACAATCAAAATTTTTAATTTATTTTTATTATTTATGCAAAGGTTTGTAAAGATAAAAAATGTATTTATCCAACCATTTACACTATGCACCTTAATAGTAGTTAGATAAATAAAAATAACAAATTTTGGTAAATTAATATAGTCATAATACAGATGCACGTGGAGTTTAATAAATCTAGCCAATGATCCAATCAAATTGCTTTTTATTTCAAAGTCTTCTGCTAATCATCATTTCGGGAAAAATACAATTTATAATCAAAAAAACTTTTACGAAATCCTACAAACTTTCCTAACATTTTTAACGTTCGTTTTATTCACCTCTACCAACAAAAAATTAAAAATAATAATAATAATTTAAATTAAAAAGAAAAAATAAGTTTAAGAAATTTAATAACACACAGATAAGAAAATAAAGATAATTACAAGAAATACTTTTAAATTTAAATTAAATTAGCTATTCCTGTTATTTTATTGTGTATACATATATGTTTAGAGAGACAGAGCAAGACAGTTGTATCTACAAAGAAATTAAATTTTAATTAAAAATTTTAATTAATTTTTTTTTTTTTTTAAATTAAATACAAAATGTTAAGGAAATACAATTACCTATAGCATGTATTCAAAATGGCATCTATATCTAGAAATTCTACAGAGTAGCTTAGAAAAAAGATCAACATAATATCTACGTTTGTACGGTAAATAACTTGGTGCTCATATGCGACTCGAGAAATTTCAATATACCAGAGAAGAGAAGAATTAATTTTGAGGTTTTTACGACATTTGATAGCTGGAAATAGTTTTAAAAATCTACATGTTTATTTTATATTTCTATGTATTGCATTGCATGTATGCAAAATATTTAGAACATTAAAAAAAATTACCAAACAATAGTAATAAAATGCATATGTACATTACAACATTATTTTATACTTAAAGAAAATAAAATTGTTACCATCCTTAAATGTTACTTTTTATCGTACAAACTCGATGTATATACAAAAGATACTCCTTTTGAAACCAATAAAAATTCTAGAAAACTAAGACAATGTTTTGCTTTTTTCAACGCTTTACTCCAATATTTTGGTCTAAATCAATTTTGGTGAAGGGATACTAAGAATTAGAACAAGATCGAAATTATATAAGGAAGTCGTTTGTAGTAGGAGAAATTAGGTCAAAATAATGTATTCAAAATTTTTCAAAAATTTTAGAAACATTTTCTGAGATTTAACTAAGGTATCAGGTGCTTTAATTGAATACCTCTGATAATTGAAATTCCATTATGTTAAAAATTGAATCCCTACTAAGTATTTGGTCCAGAAACCAAATCAGTTAAGAATAAAATAAATATAAAATGGTAAAAGACGGCTCACGAAGGGTCGCCTTCATGATTTAGTCAAAGCTGTTTTGATATTGCAAAACTGCGTAGTTATTAAAGATAGAACATTGCGACAATCGAAGAACCTATATTACACCTATATTACTATATTATTATGTGGACCTATATTACAATTAGGTAATGTCCCACGCATTACGACTGGGACATATCAATTGTCGTAAACACAATTTATACCTTTTAAAATTATTTTGCCTCAACATTTTGAAATTTGTTTTTGCAATTGGTGAAATTGGTATATTTATTTCTGAAGAAGTTAATAAAATATATGAGTTACTCAATATTAACACTCGGTATCTTGGCGGACATTATTATTATACAATACACTTCGACTTTGCGTTAGTTCACTGTATTTTAAAACGATCATATGCAGAGATTACATTTATTAATTGTAATATGGAGGATTTGTAATTAACAACACTCTGGAACATGTCACATAAAGTTGGCCATGGAAGAATCAGTGTTTTTATAATTGTAGTTCAATCACTTAAAATTGTTGTGATAGCTGATGAGAAGCTAATACTTGAACTTCTAAGGAATAAATGAAGGAACTTCATTGGATATTTAACAGGTTCGTTCTGACCGATAACTGTAACTATTGAGTTATAAACTAAATGATCAGCTGGAATATTTCGCAGTTGTTTTGAGGCATGCTAGAATTTGATTAACATGTTATCCTTTAAGTATTTCTGCCAGAGCAAAAATCTCGTAATAGGACTACCTTTATCGTGTCAATTAATGTCAATTGAATCCGTATATTGTTTTTTGTCTTGTATTTTTTTTTTGATTTTAGTACTTTGACCTTTAAACATTTAAAAATAATTATTCCCTAACATATTCATGATATAATCTCAAATAAAATTTTGACTCTTACTTACTTAGCTTAAGCTTCCTTATTTTTTTTTCTCAATTATGGCTCTGTTATATTTTTTTGTCTTTTTACTATGAGTTGTGTGGGTGTTCATTGTCCTTGGTAGATAATAAGCTTTAAAGCTAAATGACAAACTAATTTCTGAGATGTTTCGGTGACTAATAATACTTATCTGTTTCTGTTAATGTGGTTACCTATTTGTTATCACCTTTTACCGTTAACATCAACCGTCCTAAGGACATTAAAAGATATTAGCCCTTTAATTGTAAGCTAACATTTATTAAAAACACATCGTTGTGGCCGGGATGATTTGAAAAAAAACACAATTGATTTTTTTTATCTATTGGTAACCTTCAACTTCACTCCTTCTTTTCTCCTACTCAGTTCTTAAGCAAAGCGATAAAAGTTACATATCCAGAAGGGAAAACATGCTTATCTGCAATAAATTTACAAATAAATTAAATTGTTGGTCTATTTTCAAAGTAAACAGAAATTTGTTGTTTGGCAAGAAGTTCTTCATGAATAATAGCTAAAATTTTGGGTTTGCTGAATGACCACTGTAGTATCAGGTGGTCATTTGTGCAAAATATGCCAAACCATATCAAAATATTTTACCACACTTTATACGCAGACCTAAATCTGGTGTACCCATTTGTTTATGATACATAATATAAGCTCTATAGGATGAAACAAACAAAAATTAAGATGATAAATAAGGAAAATATGTTGCCTCAAATGCATTTTATGAAAATTTATTGTCCAAAAAAGATGCAATTTAATTTACAATTTTATATAAAATCTTTGTACTGTAAACTTAAGTTCTTAAGGAACAAACAAACATTTGTTGCAAAAATGAAAACGTTACGAGTTTGTGCTAGATCTGTATGGAGATATGCAAACGAAAATTGTTTCCTTTTTGTTACCATGTATATAGGATACATTCTTATCTACTAGCCTCGTTCTACACTTGTATATAAATATATATATATATATATATATATATATATATATATATATATATATATATATATATATATATATATATATATATATATATATATATATATATATATATATATATATATATATATATATATATATATATATATATATATATATATATATATATATATATATATAGTTATATATACAAACCAAATTGAGAAATATTCAGTCAATCCTCCAACATTAAAATAAACGTTTCTCATACGATCTGTGTATACATTTAATACCTTCCAGCATTAAAGTCAATCCCATTGAAATATATAGGAAAAACCCTTTCAAAAATTTAAATCACAATGTTAGAATATTTTTCTATAGATTTTCAATTTTCTTCTAAATATCTTCTTTCCTCCTGGATCATTTCACATACATCCCTACATACATATATCCCTCATTCATCTTTAAATTTCTTATTATATATCCTTATTTTAATATTCATTATATTTATCTAAACTCACATGATGTAAAGAAAATATATAATTTTTCATACATAATACACATAATGTATATAACACACCAATGTTAGAAATAACATAAAAGAATAAACTATCCTTCAAACAAAAATATGTATATGTACATAAAGCATATAACAAACAATACCATTCAATATTTTTATGTCAATATAACATAGCATGGAGAGCATAAAAAAAGATGTTTCGTATGTATATAAGGAAAAACATAAAAAGAAAATTTCATAATCATAATTTATGTTGTCCTGGAAAATTCTGGTCGTGCAACAAAAACTGAAAATTGCTTCATATAAAAATAAGAATCAGGTTAAGTCAATCAATGGTATAGTATTTTAAACGTTCTCGTAAAATTTGGCTACCTAATCCGAGTGCACTTGTTACGGTTGTTAACGTAATAAAGTTTTACGGAAGCCATATGTTCAAAAATAAGTGCAAAAATGGATATTCTTTTTTAAGTGTTTTTATGTGGGATCTGGTGTATTGCACACATTTAGGCGAATTTAAATGAAAATATTTATTCAAACTGTGAGATGAATTATGACTAATATAGAGATTACTGTGTTACTGTAAGAAGACCAGTTCATAAAAAAGATTCTGCTAAGATTACTATAGAAGAAAATATTGTCTGGCGGTTTTCTTCGATACCAAGCAAGTCAACAAAATAAGGTTAAGCACCTAAGTTGTATAGTATACAAAAAAATTGTGATCAGACAATATCGATTAATAATTTCATCTCCTCACAACTTTTGACTAAAGAAGTAATGCGATATAAATTAGGCCTAACTTAACTATGGTATTGAGGCAGTAAATGTCTCTTACCGCGTCTCCAAATAAACCTTTTAAACTTGTTACGAATAAGTTAGACCTAGGGTGAATATTAAGAACAAACAAAACATATACGTTTCAATGTAAGACCTGATGAAGATTATAGATGTTGCTGCACTAGTTCTCAGAGTTTAGTAATACATTGCTGAATACTTTAACATAGATACGCATGTAAGAAATTTATTTGTTTACATAGAAGTTTTATCACTAAAAAATCGAATAGAGGCATCAACTTTACAAATAAAAGTCTCAATCAAAAGTAACCTCACCAAGAAAGTGCCACATTTGGATGTTTGAAACTATACAAAAATTTCTAATACATGTATATACCATGAAAACGCCAAGGCAATTTTGATTCTACACCAGGTATATTTGGCACGTACGCGAATAAATAGCAAAACCTGATTGATCATAAATGTAGCGACTATGTGAGCATCTACACCCACGTCAACACTAAATCCACTTGCTTGCAGCTTTTGTGATATATTTTACTTAAATTTAATCCTTAGATTTATTTAAGTGTATTCAACACTTGCAGAACACATTCATACTTAACTTATGCGTAAGTTGCGCTATGCAGCGACTTAAACACCAATTTATTCGCAATATTTCAGCTAAAATTACACTTTCGGGGTCTTTTTCAGTTTAAAATACATCAAAAACACAATAACCCCGAATGCTTTAGAAGGCACCAAATGTTGACTTAAGTTCATTAAATAGCCAGCCGTTTTGTTACATATTCGTAAACATATAGTTTTACTTATTAAAATTATTTGAAATTCTTGCTTTTAATTTTAGCAACGTATAATCATTTCATCAGAAATGGGGAATGCCAATATTACACCGCCGAATAATAGATGGCGCATTTAGTCAGACTCTTTAGAATGATAAATTTATAAAATCTCTCTAGTCTACCGTAGCTGCTACAAAGGCAGCAAACTATAAAACCAGCTACTAGAAATGCTACCGTTGCAAGTGATGTTTTTGAACGTCTCAAACATCTACTGGTCGACGTCAACAAGTCGCTTCTTGGCAAACTATCGGAGCTGCGTAATCTGGTTATAAAATTATTGAAAAAAATACGAAATTAAAATTCAATTTACAAATTTCAAAAAAAGAAGAATAGAACATCTGTGGATACCAGATAGAAAAACACACAATCCACTTACCGTTAGTAGAACATATTGATAGTGCACATTACATTGGAAGCGAGGTTACTCGATCAGATCCAAAACTTCCAAAACACCACAAAACTTCATACCTGCTATAAGCTTATGTCCAAAAGAGATCAGTAAGATAATTTCGTAGATAATTTTGCTCGATATTTACACCTTTTAATCGAATCTGGTCAGAGAACAGGTCCTTAAATGTTTTCGTTTTCCTCAATATTTCTTGCTTTTTTTGTTTTATAAGTATTAATAATTTCTTAGAAGACTCTCTTTGGCAAATTATTTTATAACTCTTTGGTAATTAGGCTTAAAATTTGAACAAAAAAGTTTTATTGCGACATAAGTGATATCCAGGAAAAATTTATTATATGCAAAATGAAAACAAGATGCTTTCATATCACCCTCCAAATCACATATTTGGCATTGCCACGGAAGGGAACTAAATAAATTATAATTATAAACATAAATGATCTTCGTTAAAATGGTCTATACTTATGTTTTGATCCTGGAAACTAGAAAATTTGAAAGCAAGCATTTAGAAATCTGAACTTTACAAAATTAATATTTAATGGCAAACATTAAAAATGTAGCACAAAAGATTATAAGCACAATAAATACTATTGAAAATAAATATAAAAATTTACTAATTTTAATTAGCCGCAAACATACAATTTTTCCCTTATTTCTAAACCACCACCACCTCCACGCCCTCTACCAATCACCAGCAATAACTGTATGTATATAGTATAAAAGGTAATTTTAGAGAGCCAAAAAAAATCTTTAAATTAATTTTTCGTTATTATTTTGGGTTGAAAATGTTAAAAGGATTTAACGCTGTGTTTGTAAATAAAAAAAAATTGTTGCTGTTATTATTTTTAATATCCTAAATAAATAGATTATTAAAATAAAAATAATATTTTTGGTAATTACGATTTTATTTAAAAATAATAATAATAAATTGATTTAAAAACAAAAATAAAATTGTTGCTGTAATTGAAGTTAATCCTTAATTTGAGTTGATGATACTTTTTATATTTTCATTTAGGCGAAATACGGTTGAAAATACTGTGCAGGAATGGGTGGCAGCATATTTGATATTGAAAATTGAATAAAAGATACAATTTGTGCGGTTTATGAATGATTACGGATTAAATTTTCGAATTCATAGTTTAATGCAATTTTAATTTGTATAATTTATTTATGTTTCTAGAACTTGTCGCTCCTGTCGTCGGTGGTACTTTTTTCATACCTCATACGTCCCAGTATATGCAATTTTTTTAAAGGGATTTGACTAATTTTGTATGAAGTCTTGGGGTAATTTGTGTTCAGGTCGACATGAACATTTGACTTATGTGAAGCCAATGGTTTTTGGTACCAGCTTGTAACAATGCATGATAATAGGAATATTATTGTAAAAATGGGTTGAAAGTTAAATATTTACCCATATTACACCTTTCAAACCTTCAGGAATGAGTTGTGGGTACATTCAGATAATCGTGTTTCATTTTAGGCTCGGTTTTCTAAAAATGTTATGATATTTACATCGGGAGCATCACTCATCAAGCAGAACAAAAGGGCTAAACTAGGGTTTAAAATCACAATTAATTAGAAGTTTCGTTACTTTGATCATCGAATGGGCCCATGAAGCCAACTTAACAACACTAAAATATTCTAATAAATTCAGCGTACTGACCAATAGGGAGCGTTGCTATTTCAACCACGAATTTATGAAAATCATCAGACATTTTAGCCCAATGACAGTGCTGTCGCAAAACTTCTAAAGTTTTTCCTACAATAAATGAGGTGCTTTTGGCGATAAATGTGTTATTTTCAATCAGGAACAGGAATGAGAGGGTTTAGAACTTAAAATTTCTAAGAAGGAATATCAGTTGAAGGTTCAATATCTGGATAAGGAAGGATCATTATCTTCCTAATGATCTTCCACATGACATGTTCTCTACTTGGAAACCTTTGAAAGAGTATAGCACCCGCGCCCATTGTATAGATGCATTGCACTTAATGAAAAATTCCTAGTTTCAATCAGGATTACAAAGAACAGAAGCAAAGAAATGCGATATGCTTCCTTTCCTGGGCTATATATAACCTGCCTGGGCTATTTTTAATGAGACATTAACTATTATTCGAAATTTTTTCTAAACCAAATTATAATCCAAAGTATACATTTCATGGCTGACTTTTAGACATTATTGGCGTCGAAACTTTAACAATAATAGTTTAAAACAAGCAACAAGTATGAATTTTAATTAGCTACGAGTATATAATAAGAGTAAACCCTTATCGGGATAGCGTTTGTGGTAAATTATCGAACTCTCCGCAACTTTGCACTAACGGAGTAACTTACCAACCTATTATACTGTAGCTGAAGGCATCATCTAAATTTTTGGTTTGCTGGTAATAGTTGTCAGGTTAGTGTTATCTGTTCCATTTTTTGAGCTGGAATCTTTTTGTACCAACTTGATGTCGATTCTTTGCATTCTTGCTACTTTGCCTTGTCAATTGTTGGGATGATTTCACTATTTTTGGTACTGTTACTTCTGGACACCAAAATTTGTACTATTCAATCATATAAAGGTATATTAGTAAATGATTTGTTACTTCTTTTCATTGCACTAGTTGGACATTTAGTTGCATCACAGTCTAATACCTAAAGGTGCTGTCTCTATTAATTATTTTCTAGATAAAGAAAAGTGGGGCATCAAGGTAATAATCAATACCGAGGTAAATTAAGATAGATTAGGTGAGTCTCATATATATGGACTACATAGTCTTACTAAAGCCTTTATTGTATTGCTATTTTCTAAAGTGTTTTTTACGTTAACATTTCACTCCCACTTTTGCGACTCCCTCCTACTATACAAGTACTATTTAAATATGATGATAATTTTGGGTTTGCTATCTAAAATCGAAAATTACAAATCTTAGATCATCTCTAATTGTTAGAAATAATAATAATAATGATGGTACGAGTAGAGTAGAATTAGTAATTAACATAATTAGTCTATAATTTTATGATTATACACAATCGTATCAAGATTTAATTTTTGATTTGAGAGACATACTTAAAAATGGATTTTAATTTTGTGGGTAAATCATTTTCACATTAGACCACATTTTAATTTAAATCAAAAATTTTAATTCAAATCATAATAAAGGTAATTTGTAATACTATGCTAATTGATAATGGCAATAACAGGTCATTGCTGGCCCATGTTATTTCAAAAATATATATACCTTTATTAATTTTGATCCCAAACACCTTTACGATTTGCACGATTGCCTTCATGTTGACAGGTCATAAAGGAACTTCCTGATTCTGTATATGAAAATTTTTGTAGCGTCTATATTTGGTTGAAAGTTGAAAGTTAAAAGTTGAAAGTTGAAAGTTGAAAGTTGAAAGTTGAAAGTTGAAAGTTGAAAGTTGAAAGTTGAAAGTTGAAAGTTGAAAGTTGAAAGTTGAAAGTTGAAAGTTGAAAGTTGAAAGTTGAAAGTTGAAAGTTGAAAGTTGAATGTTGAAAGTTGAAAGTTGAAAGTTGAAAGTTGAAAGTTGAAAGTTGAAAGTTGAAAGTTGAAAGTTGAAAGTTGAAAGTTGAAAGTTGAAAGTTGAAAGTTGAAAGTTGAAAGTTGAAAGTTGAAAGTTAAAAGTTGAAAATTGAATAAACAAAAAATGATAATCAACCTAAGGCGGCTATAATAAAGCTTTATATACAAGACTTTGACGCTTCACTATTATATAGCTTTTAGCAGTGACAACAATGAAAAATGTATGGATATATTTCAAAGCGCATGTCAACAGCTAGATCTATGATATGGAATATGGTGCAGTTCGGTGACTTCTTGAAAGAAATTACGTACACTGGTCTAATTGCGAAGTTGATACTTTTTTAGAACTCTATATAGGCTAATCTCGATTGGCTAAATCAATCATATTTGAGTTTCATTTGTATCATATACCTTGATTTGATGCAGGTGCCACAATCTAGGTGCTAATCGTATTCGTAAACCGCTTGCTAAAAAACGTGAGCGAGTGTCCTGTTATATTTTAGTGGTATCTTTTTTTTTTGGTATTTATAACAAATAGTTTTTTACAGTTGCGGGTTGCCACCTCTGCGATTTAAACTACCATTAGTCGCCTCCAACATTAGGTAATGGATACTATGAAAACCTAAAAGAAATATATGTTTGTTTGTTTTTTTACAAGATATCAAAATGACCTATACCAAAGAGGCCATCAGGACTAATAATAACACCATTAATCCGGCAAAACGGTTAGGAAATAAAGAAGCTTTCAATCTAAAATATAGGCATGGTTTTCCTTCAAAGTTCAGTTGTTCGTACATCATATAAAGCAAAATTTCCTCCAAAGATAATGTACGAACAACTGAACTTTGAAGAAAAACCATGCCTATATTTTAGATTGAAAGCTTTTTTATTTAAAAAAAAAATGGCAATCGATTTACGGAATATATACTACGACCATACTGGAGTCAGCAAATCCCAGCTCGGTATAAAAAATTTCAATATTTGAAGTCTTCTTCGAGCACTTTTGTTTAAATACTGCGGAGTCGACAGTTTAAAGTCATTAATAAATGTATCGATCTATCTTTTGATTAAGGCCCTTGTAAAAGTAATATTATTTATTATTAGTTTATACGCAGTATTGAACATGATGCCCATAGTTGAATAAACGGAACCAAGTAAAACCGCCTCCCTTAATTTTTACAGTGGGATTGCCTATTCCAAATTCATACCATCCTGTGTCCATTTGAATGAAAGCAGAACTTTTTTCATCTTATATCGACTCGAAACTTTTAAAGCTGTAAATATATATTGGTTATTGATTCCTGTGATTGAACGGCCTGATAAATAATTTTGATTGTGTATAAAGCTCATTGAAATGTCAAACAAATATCTGCTGCCAAACTAGTAGCCCACCATATTTCTTATTGATTGCTCTTATTCCAGATTCGGACGATATACACAAAATCGAAGATAGTATCCCCAAATTTTTCAACGTATGTTTATATATTCACCCTATCAATCGCAAATATAGTTTTACAGTAATGTTTATCAGATCTGCAAGCCTTCCAACGCCAAAAGATTTCAAAGTATCATAAATTGCATTCTGTATGAATCTGCTTAAATTTGCGAATCAAAGTTAAAAAATGGAAATCTAATCCATCGACTATGATTTAGTGGAAATAGCTGATAACGATTCCTGGTGACACCCAAGATTAGTTTTAGGTAAAACTGGGAAGGTCAGAATGTTTGGAATTTCTCATAATTTAGATAAATATTTGTTAATCCTTTTGTTTATGATTTTATTCCTGTCTTTAAATTAAACAGATGTAAAATAAGTACATAACTAAAATTAAAGAATGCACAACGTTTTAAATGGCTATATTATCGAAAATAATGCCAAGTTTTAACAAACTGTCGCTACGATCCTATAAGATAAGAATTTAAGAAAAGGCGATCAATCCTATATAAAAACTATATAATCAGTTCCGAATAATAAACATTTTGGGTTTATAACGAAGTCCACTACATGCCACAAATCTGGTTGGAGCAGATTATCGAGAGTAGGACGATTTATTCCAATTTTAATCAGCAACGAGTAAACGGCAGTATTATTAATTTTTCATCAGCATCGGAAGTAGTAAAACTGATTAATTTTGATCGACTTAAAGGGTAGGCCATTTAAATGTTTGTTTTGAAAAACGCTATAAGTATACATCAATATTTTTGGACTAATTTTTTCATTGTGAAGGTTGGAGTCTCCGTTTTAAGAATGAATAACTATTTCGTTTATGTAGCTTCCTCTGTTGGCCAGTTTTTAAGAACCTTTTATATGATATCGGCGCCTGTGTCACAAATAATAGTCTCAATATTATTTTTTAAAGATGGAATTGTCTCTGGTTTATCAGCATTACATCTGTCTTTCATAAAACCCTATAGAAAAAAGTTCAAAGGCGTTAAATCGCAGCTCCACGCAGACCAATTGACATCTCCAAAACGGCTGATTATTCGGTTCCCAAATTTGGTACACAAGAGATCTATTTTCTGTTGGCTTGTAGCGCCATCTTATTGTAACCAAAAGTCGTTCACATTCAAAGCATCGATTAAAGGCCATAAAAAATTGGTTAACTTGCCTATGTAACGGTCGCTGTTGATGGTAACGGTGTTACCACCAGTGTTTTCAAACAAATGGGTCAATTATGCCACCACTCTAATCCACACCAAACTGTTATTCTTAGTCGACGCATTGGCTTCACTACAAGTATTGTATGTGGCTGAACCAAGCCACAAATTTGGCAATTCTGCTTGTTTACCAGCAAAACTAAGCATATCACCTAACCACAGGAGTGATTACTACTTTAAGGGTAACTGCTCTAATTGAAACCAGATAATCATTTAGAGTGTGGTCTAAGATATTTTGAGAATAAATGGTAATACTTTACGTGCCACTGATAGTTTTTTTAACGAATTTGATCCAACTATACATATTTAACGATTTCAAAATGCTATACCCATATCAATATTTCAAAAGCCATAAATACTGAAAAAGTCTTTTATGTACGATTTTAGATTCGCACATTTACTACTTCGTACATATAGATCTAGATAAAACGTTTTATATGGAGGATACATCTTTCTTTCGATATACGAATACCTTACCATACTGCATTATTAATTGAAATGATTTGTCTACAAATAAAATGTTCGAAACTATAAAATTGGGGCACGTACAGAATTCAAAATCAAATTTTAATAAATAAATTTAATTCTATGGTTAACCTTTTAGCCGAACATTGAACAATCCAGATACTGGCTTGAAGCCAAATATTTTATCAATTAATTTTCAAAAAAAGTACATCAAAATCATACGTCGATATATGTTCAATTTATTTTTGATGAACACACAACGTGATTGATCACCTCTTAGGACGGCATGTCATACGTATATTGTTATTTTTTTATTCATAAATTTGCATTTTTTAGTCCCTGAATTTTTTTATAATAATATTTTAAACCGACGGAGTCGAAAGTGGTGGATTTTTTTAAAAATCTGTAAAACAAATATATTTTCGTGGGGTGGTGGTCTACTTTACCACTTTAATTTCAATTTCGATTTGTAATTTATTTTATATGGCGAGGTGGAGGTGTACACTGGATTCATATATTTTTACTTCATCCACTATACTGCCATGATAAACACATTAGGTATATATGACGATTATTGATGCTACATAAACTTGTGTACATTGCTTCTAGTTTTTGATTAAAATTGAATAATTAAATTTTACTTTTGGCTATACATTTATGAAGGGGTAATTCCATAAATTACTTTATGTAGACAACATATATCCAAACATATTTAGATACTCGTATATATATATATATATATTATATATATATATATATATATATATATATATATATATATATATATATATATATATATATATATATATATATATATATATATAATGTTTACTTCATCAAATTGAATTTAGATTTTGGTCCAATTTTAAATTTTATTTACCAATAAAATAATCGAAATTTTGATTTCAAATTTTATATGGGGGTGGGTAGTCCACACACTTTAATTTACATAATTCAGTTACGTTGGAAATAAATCGTTTTTATCCAATAACTTATACTACTATAAGGGAAATAGTGTACGTTTCCATAGTAAATGCCAACGACAGCATGATTTCGTTAAATTTTGTTTCGGAGAAAATTTCTAGATGGCACACCAAACGTTTTAAACGAGAACGGCGCGCTAAGCAATTTTTTTTTACAAAATTTCATAACATTATAGCTGTCATTAATGGTAACTTTGTTGTTATTTCAAAGCGTAGCGTCTGTGAAGTTTGTATATGTTAAGTGTTTCATAAATTATAAAATAACATAAATAAATGAGTTATTTGAGAATAACATAAATATAAACTTTAGCGAAGTTAATTCATTTTAATGAAATGAAATAATTTTAAAAAAAAAACGAATTTTGTTTTATTTATTTATTATTTATTAAATATAAATATAAGCCCATTTACTTCAACATTTTCCAATTCCGATTATACAATTAAAATTTTTTTTTCGATTATTTAAAATTTTTGTTTCGTGAAATATTAACATATATTCGTTGAATATAAAAATCTGTAGATAAAAAAAGTATAAGCATTTCGTTCAATTGCTACTAGTGCCATCTACTATTTCTCTCCGGAATGATAATATGTTGCCACAAAAAAATCGACGCGATTTCCTTTATAGTATAAGTTATTTGTAATTAGTTTAATGTTTCATACATTGCTAAAGAGTTTAATCGTAATCATTCATTAGTGACGATTTGAGACAATACTGTGTACAGTATTCTACTTGAGTTTTGCTTTCAATGTCATAGTTTGAATAATAGTTGCGAATTACTATTAACAAGCAGTCATAATTATGTCCATAACCGATTGAAATTAAGTGACGATAACCCCCTTTTACTAGGTACCACACGATCCTAAAAACATAGACTTAATAAAAATTGGAATCATTATTTTCGTATGTTGTCGTTCCATTGATGAGAACTTTGTTTCCCCAAAGATAGCGCTACTGGTATTAAATCAATGATATATTTTGAGAGTCTTAAATGTTTACTGTACAATTTATGTTGTGCTAAGATTACACAAGAAAGATAATTCTAGTTGATAATTCGTCCTTGAGCTACATTTGAGGAAAATATCACTTCAATTGGTTTACTTCGCACGTTAATGTGCATTGCAAATAACTTTCAATTCATTGATGGTATCTTCTTTAAGAACCATTAAAAATCGAAATATGTTTTGCATTTCCAGGAAATGTGTAGCTACAAATTAAATTGAATGGAAAATATAAAGAAAAAGAAAATTCATTAGATTTTGATCTTAAATTGAGCGTAAATAATTTTCACTTTATTCTGTGTATTAATATTCTCGGTGGTTTCAGGACAAATACGTCTTCGTCTTCTAAAACCAACAAAATTTGTATATTTTTTTATTTTTTTGCGTGTTTGTGTATATATGTATGTGTCTTATCTCAGTGATGGTTCTATGTTACCACTGTACGTATATATTTTTCCAAGAAATATTTAATAACCGTCTGTTTATTTGGCTTAATTTTTGCTTTAATTTTTATGTTGAAATAACACAAAACACAAAAAAAACGTTATAATTAACTTAATTAAGATAAGACGCAATTAATTAATATTATGCTGGTTTAAGTAAGATAACATAGTTAAGAACCGAATGTTTATTAAATTGCAGATGTAAACGTATTAGTATTATGATTCGTTTGCAAATAATCCGACCCCTTAAAACAAAATAAACACCGAGATAGATGATTTTTTTTACTTACCAGTAAATTTTTTGTAAAGAAATTATGAGGATATTCTTTCCCTGGGTGTGTATCGATGGCTGAAATACTTGCTTACCATGCTAAATTCTCGAGCTTATTTTGTGCTAGTGACCTGAGGTAAATAACAAAAATAAATTTAGTTTGCAGTATATGACCAAGTTGCCAGAATTTTGTTTCCCTCGTGTGTGCAAGTGGTGTAAGTAAGAAGGTTTTTTGATTTAACTGGACATGCTGAAACTAGATAACCATTACAAACCATAAACTCTTTCAACACAAGTGGAAGAATTTACCTTTGATTTCAACAGTACTCGTAAAACATCAACGAACAAAACATTTAACAGTTTAGATATTAGGTAAATTCAAAGACAAAAATAACTTTCAAAAGCAAGGGCACACCGCAGCAAAATCATTTCAGATATGTTAAAAATGCTAGTCACACTCTAGATTAGTTTTATTAGTTTATTGATAACTAATAACTAATTGTTTGCGGTTAAGGTGTAGGATACTAATTTTCATCATATGTACACGGATCGGTCTTCAGACGACTGGATTGGTTATTTTCATTTACATCTAGGAGTCATCTCAACATATGCTGTTTATATTCTTGTTACTCTAAATTTCCGTCCAACATCATCTAACCGAGAAGCATACAATGCCTATGTATTATCATGATAGCTACCTATATTAAAATTCATTCAACTAAAAGCAGGGTTTACCAGAAAGATCATCTAAATAACATATCATAGCAAAAATTCTTATGATGTTAAGAATTTTTGATTGAAGTGAGTTCCATGACTCAAAGGGTAGGTAATTAATTTAAGATGCCGTGGTCAAGAATGCCATAATCAAAATCTTCCTGCCGTTTCGGTATATATGTAGAATTTTATTTGTCGACAGCTTTACTATGTTGCTATTCCACTTCTCGATAGTATATTATGTGCAAAAAAGTTTTTAAGATGAACATGAAAATGTCGCTTTCATCATTAAGTTTTTAAGTTTAGGTTATCAATGTTTTTTATCTTAAAATGTTTGGTGGAAAAAAACTATGTGGAAAGTCAAAAAAAAATCTAATTCAAATGAGAAATGTCAATCCATATTTTTAAAGCAGCTTCAAAGAACCTATTTACCTATTTAAAACGGATCCAGAACGAATGTAAGTGGTTATCGGAAACTTTCATGAAAAACAATAAACGAGCGAGTTGAACCTTGGTTGACATATTTAAGTTGATACTGAATTTTGAATTTTGTAAAAACTATTTGTTAAGTGACAGATCAAGTGAAAATCAAAGTATTGTGAAAAAACAGTTTCCTGGGAGTAGTGAGTAGTCCCTAGAACAATTTATACGGGTTAAGTTCAAAAAGAAAACTGACCAATATGCCCGAACATCATGAGAATGAAATTCAAGCTCTGCAGAATTTCTGCTCTCGCAAAGCTAATCAAGAACATTGAAAAGAGGAAACCTACCGACGCTTGTTTGTTATTACAAAGATACATATTTAATTTAAAATTATAAAATCAACCGTCAATTTTCCCCATAAAAATCACAATTGGGAAAAACAATTTAACCCACAGCTGAAATAAAACATTGAAAATTGTAACAGCTTTAAATAGATATTTTCAATACAAAATACCACACAACGCAAATTTGTAAAAATAAATAAAGATCACACAGTACCTGTACTCTGGCACACGCGACAGAGTTCATATAAAATATCACTAGCTATACATTTAATAAATACAAACTTTAAAAATTAATTTTTCTCACTACTACAAAATAAACATAATCTTTCTTCTTTTTTAAGGTAAAACTGACACTTCGAGTCAAGACTCAAGTGTCGATACGACTTTACAGGTGGGCATACATTACCGTAAACAAAAACTACCGCATACAAAAAAGAGACAAGAATAAAAAAAAATCTATTTGTCAGAATGGTACTTCTAATTTTTTGTTTTTATTGTGTTATAATTTTTAACGGAAAATTTAATAAAAACAAAAAAATCGGAAGTACCATTCTCACAAATAGAAATTTTTTTATTCTTGTCCTTTTTTATTTTGAATAAAATATTTTTATTTTATATGGAATACTGTTATTACGTCAATATTGCGCAATAATTGTGTTTTTTTTTTCACTTTGCCCAATAAAAATATTGAATAAAAAAAGTTTAAAATGTTGAATACAAATATTCATTATTATTCTTTTTTAAGTTTATAAAAACGAAATAAGGAACCTTGTTTCAATAAAAACAAGTTTTAAGACCATGGGCAATTTATTCAAAGCAATAAGATGCATTTTTTGGACTCGAGTGGCTATTCTGTGTGGTCACATTTGTTGCGGGATTTGAAACCGCAAGAGACATATTGCCAACATTTTAAAAATGCAATTGAATGGAAGGAAATTGATTTGCGGTTAAAAACTAATAATATGATTGATGCTGATCATCCCACGTGTTTTGAATGCGCAAGTTCATAAATGGCAAGAAATATTGAAACGAATTATTTCTGTCCAATTTCTTGCATCGCTGTCGTTAGCTATTCGGGGAACAAGTTAAAAGCTGTATTATGTTTAAAGTAACGGAAATTATTCGAAATACTGGCAAAATTATTAAACTTATTTTCAATTAAATTAAATTGCACATAGTTAATAATGTCAAGAAGAGGAAATACTATTCGATATAATATTGTAGATTGTACTTCCGATAGACGCCACGTTGGGTAAATGACGCTAATTTTAAAATGTGTTGAACAGTGATGAATTTGAGATTCAGAAACATTGGGCTTTATCATAACCATGCTCTTGCCATTCTCTTAATTTAGTTTAGTCAACGTTGCAGCTTCTAATTCAGGAGAAAAAGTAAACACTTTTAGTGTCATCCAACAAATTTATGTATTTGTTTCCTCTTTAACAAGCCAATGGTACGTACTAACACAGAATGTGACAAAGTTTATTGTTAAACTATAGTGTGCGCAACAAATCAGGATCTCAACCCTAAAGCCTCCAAAATTTTATTTTGAAGAAATAAACGATGCACTACTTTGCGTCCATTTAGATATTAATCGAGACAGCCGATATTTCCTTTTTTTTACCTGTAATATTTTTTACCTAATTCATTTTTAGAGAGAATTTAAGTACATAATAAAAAAAATATTGTTTAAAGTATTTATTGACGGTTTCATTGCCAATATTTCATTACCAAATGTGTATCGTGATTGTTTAGGGTTTTGGACGGTACGGTGATCGTTGTATATGGTCTGTTTTTTACAAACAAATGTTTATATTACATAATTTACCCTTTACCGAAATCGTTTATAACTTCTTTTTACAATTGGCGATCATTGTAGGAGATCAGCCTTTTACGAACAAGTGTTTATATCACACATGATTTCACAAATGTTTAATAGGGGGAGCTTAATAATGAAGTAAATTTAGTGTCATATCGCTATAAAACAGTGAGTTTTTTTTATTTTTTTTTATTCTCAAGTGATTCTATAATAAGCACGTAATTTACATATTCTAAAATAGCCAACAGAAAACCGTTAAAAGAATTAAACCTTAAAGAAAAATCAATGTTGTTAAATTTTTGGAAACTAAGGAAAACAGTTAACGTGGTTCTGCAGCGAAATTTATAGCGTCAAATAGATGGCTTAAAACGACAGCCTTAAAACCTGAAATAACATTAGCCAAAAAATCCTTTAACTAAGTTACGTAATATTTATACATATATCCTTTTATTTCATTTTAAATAAAAACTACATTGAACTACCCCATTTTTTCATTAATTTTTTATAAGTTGACCACCTCTTCAACACACTTGGTTGAGCACAAAACCTAAACTTTTGGGTGGTCAACTGATACAGGTTTTACTGTATATTTAAAGTTTTATATGAACAAATAACTTGACTAATTTCTTAGACATAGGTAAAATTAGCTAAGTGGATTTGCAGTTACCAAGTACCCTTAATCATTTAATCCTTACAGCACTAGTTAGAAATATAACACCAAACGATTTTATCCACATCCAACGACGAGCACGTTTCATGAAGTGTTGCAAATAAAAATTACATTTCCAAGAAAAACTTAGTGAAAATTAAATGATTTACTGTGAATAGAAATAACTGTTTACTATATCATTTGCTTTAAAAACTTATTTATGATAAGAATGATATCAAAAAGAAAGAATTATATTCGATCTAATTATAATATTTATAAGAAATTAATTTTACTTTGTGTTATTTAAGGTAAATAGAATTATTCACATTCTCGTCAATTTGACGTTATCGTTATTTTAAATTTTGATCTTAATAATTTTTCAAATATTACACCTTGGTAAAATAAAAATGGGTTGAAGATAAAATTCACTGATTGTTGGCGGTTGGTGTTAAAACGATTCGTATCTCTAGATTTGTGTTCTTTTATATAAAAGCGTGGGTCGATAATCCAAAAGTACAAAGAGTTTGTTCCAATAGCATAGACGAATATATAGCATCAATATAAGAAAATTTGTCACCGGTCGTAAAGGGGCGGTTAGGCTGTTAGCTTAAGCCCTCCGTGGTCTTGAGCTCGATCCACACCACTGGCCACCACTCTGTAACCAATTGTGTGTAAAATCTTTCGTTCGACTGACCATCGATTACCAATTGAAATAATATGCTCTGAAAGATCTTGGAAAAGATGTCAGTAAAGGGTCAACTTTGGTCTGTAATGCTTTTGCCAGAATAAAACTCAACTAATATCTAGCAATGAGATGTTGAAACTACGCGCGAAATCTCAGTCTAATTATTTTTATTTAACGTGTATACATATAGTATATACTACAAGTACAGTGGCTGTTAATGTAGGAACTTTAAATATATATACTCCCAAAGCTTAAAACTAATGTTTTAAAGTATCATCAAAACAATAACTTAGTGGTTGACCATCCATTTTTAGGTGGTTACTAACTTCTCCAGCATGATAGTAGCTGTATATAGCATTTTTCCAGCTTTTTTCTATGTTTTTTCTATGCTGGTCGAATAGCATTCAAGATTCTGTAGAATTTCTAAACTCGTCAAGTAACCTAGAGAGTAGTGTCTAATGTCTTGATGATTACGATGATAAAGATCTTAAATGGAGACGTAGTATGTTTTTTCTCTTTTTTGTTGTGTTTAATCCAAACATGCACTTTTTTCTATCGCCGAAGCTCACCTAACTCTCTTGCGGTTAATTTAACGTCCTACTTTACGTCGTCTGCGTTACCAGTCAAATCGACGACGCACAAATACTGGTCCTCTTTGAATATCTATCTGCACGTTGGATTGCTTCAGCCAGCCTATACTAACATGGACAATGGTTCGGCCCATGGATTCTACACTCCAACAGAGGATCATGGATGCGATCATCATCATCACCGATCGCAATCAAGTAAAAAAAATCTTTTTTTAACCCTCCCTTGTTGGGATTTAAACCAAGTTATTATATTATTATATTATTATATTATTATATTATTATATTATTATATTATTATATTATTATTATATTATTATATTATTATATTATTATATTATTATATTATTATATTATTATATTATTATATTATTATATTATTATATTATTATATTATTATATTATTATATTATTATATTATTATATTATTATATTATTATATTATTATATTATTATATTATTATATTATTATATTATTATATTATTATATTATTATATTATTATATTATTATATTATTATATTATTATATTATTATATTATTATATTATTATATTATTATATTATTATATTATTATATTATTATATTATTATATTATTATATTATTATATTATTATATTATTATATTATTATATTATTATATTATTATATTATTATATTATTATATTATTATATTATTATATTATTATATTATTATATTATTATATTATTATATTATTATATTATTATATTATTATATTATTATATTATTATATTATTATATTATTATATTATTATATTATTATATTATTATATTATTATATTATTATATTATTATATTATTATATTATTATATTATTATATTATTATATTATTATATTATTATATTATTATATTATTATATTATTATATTATTATATTATTATATTATTATATTATTATATTATTATATTATTATATTATTATATTATTATATTATTATATTATTATATTATTATATTATTATATTATTATATTATTATATTATTATATTATTATATTATTATATTATTATATTATTATATTATTATATTATTATATTATTATATTATTATATTATTATATTATTATATTATTATATTATTATATTATTATATTATTATATTATTATATTATTATATTATTATATTATTATATTATTATATTATTATATTATTATATTATTATATTATTATATTATTATATTATTATATTATTATATTATTATATTATTATATTATTATATTATTATATTATTATATTATTATATTATTATATTATTATATTATTATATTATTATATTATTATATTATTATATTATTATATTATTATATTATTATATTATTATATTATTATATTATTATATTATTATATTATTATATTATTATATTATTATATTATTATATTATTATATTATTATATTATTATATTATTATATTATTATATTATTATATTATTATATTATTATATTATTATATTATTATATTATTATATTATTATATTATTATATTATTATATTATTATATTATTATATTATTATATTATTATATTATTATATTATTATATTATTATATTATTATATTATTATATTATTATATTATTATATTATTATATTATTATATTATTATATTATTATATTATTATATTATTATATTATTATATTATTATATTATTATATTATTATATTATTATATTATTATATTATTATATTATTATAATGTTACGATACAAAATAATGTATAGAAAAATAATTAGATTTAATGTTAGAGCTAAGCAACTCATTTGTTAACAGACTCAGACACATAAGCACTTATATGTAGAAATAACCGCAAAGAGCAAAACGATGATAAAAACAAACCCATTTCAATTTAATTTTCTTTAATACGAGGGCTGCTTTTTAAGTTTTAGGAATTTGTAAGAACTTACACCGAGTTTATCATTAGATACTAAATAAAGCAGTTGACTTATCATTCATCGATTTGATAACTTAAGTGCTCAATTAGTCATTAGTTTTATTTATGTCACCAAAGGTTTTCGATAATCAAATAACTGTGTATCCTTAAAATTGACAGCCCTTTGAGTGTTTAGAGCCGTTACATGATATTTAGTGGATTTTCTTCATCGAAGAAGATCAGTACTGTCAACTGAACAAATTTAGACAAATTGTATTTTCCGATAACATTTCCAAGCGATGATGGACAGCGAATAAGCTATAACTTAAAAGTGTCAAACTTTTTGACTGATTCTAAAAACTTATAGAGCAATCCTCGTATTCACATATATTTTACATTTCTACTACACAATCGGATATAGTGAGAAGAGACAATCTTTAAACTGTCTAGACTCTAGACACACGTAAAAGAAAATTGCTAGATGCTAATTTATTTATTATTCATATAATTCAATTTATTCTATTTATCTAATTTAAAAAATAAATAATTACGATTTCTTATTTATTTATTTATATAATTTATCGACTTTAAATTTTACGCTTTCGGTATCAGTTGTACATCAGACCCAATTTCTTTGAATTTATAGGCAAATAATTTTCCTCGACAATTTTACTTTTTGATTTTTCCAAATGAAAAAACAATATTATTTATTTTTATTTATTTAAATCTTATTCAATTAGGAAAATGTAATGATTTTTTACATTTCCAGGCTATTTTCTATACCGTACAAAACACGAGGTGTAAATTAAGTTCGTTATGTTAGGTCGTGAAAAGATATAATTTTTTTTACTTTAAGCTCTACAAATAATCTATGGCCAAAAAGATTTCCAGAATTTTTAAAAACGTTCAAGGCCCTTTTGAAACGAGACCTATACTGAATAAACGAGATCCAAAATTGACGTCAATGACATCGGTTAGTAAAAGCCTGACGTGCCGTGTCATGGACCACATGGTATTCTTACAGCAAAACTTTTTGTTTCTTACAGCCTAAATTGACCGCAACGTTGTTAAATTGATACGTTGGCTCACAATTTCATTTTAAGCTTTTGTTGTACACTTTGAATCATCATTTGCAATAAAGTCGTTACATGACCTATACTCACCGAAGGCGTACATGATATCAAAAACCTATAGGAGTCACAACAGTGTCAAATAATTATACTTATCATAATTCCAATAATTATTAAATAACTTCACGATTATTTGAGAGATCAATTGAGGATCCAAAAGAGATGCTAACATTTAAGAATTTGCTCAGTTTTCTAGAACGTCGATTCCAAGCCTTAAAAGCAACTAAAGCTTAACTCTAGTTCCTCATTACGATCAATTCCACAAGATGGACAAGATGGCACTCCAAATACTTAAATCAACGTCAACATTGAATGGTCGTTTGAACAACCAAATATGAAAGTGGTCCTCCAATAAAATGTCTCAATGGACGAGACGTAGTTGTACATCCTGGCACCGACCAAAATGTTCGAGTTGTCTCACTGCGAGGTTCTTCAGTGGTCCTATTAAAAAGACCAATTTACAACCTAGCACTACTAGCCATGTGACAAGACTGGCACAGGAATTTTTGGAAGCAAAACGGAAGTCCTATCACCTTTTTATCACGTTGCAAACTTTGAGTTTTTTTGACCATAAACCAGTTTAAGGAGAAGAAACATGATGTGAGATTATACAAATGATTAACGGGACTTTTTACCACAGTGTAAAAGCCTTTTTGGAGAGGATAATATTCTAGTATCAGGATTAGATATAAAGTTTGGACTATTCCATCAACATTTGTATGTGACCAGCATTACGTAGACAACATGACAGACAGTAAAGGAATTAAATAAGGACATAGTTAGTCTGATCTCGCAATCCACAAGGGAAGTAAGGGTTTTCACTAAAATAACAAACACCATGGGAAGAACACTGTAATTATAAATTTGAACGACATGGTTTATCGGATTCACAGAGGGCACATCTAGTATGCCATACATGACGATGTTCATGCGTGTTTTGGGTGCGTTTAAGTGTCCAACTACACCGCAATGAGTGCAGTTCACTTTGTCTGTTCGGCATTGTCGTGGTTTGCTAGACGATCGATCAGAAATATCGATTTATAACTCGACAACCCTAAGGTTTCTCTATCCCACTCAATATTTAGAAACCCGAAAATCATTCCGCATATTTCTCTTTCGGATTTTGTTCAATACGTGTGTTTAAATGAAAATGATAAGAAACAAAAATGTTAAAAAGAAAATTCATAAATTTTTCTTATTTATTTTAACAAAAAAATAAAGAAAAATCGGAAAATAATGAGTTGACTGAAAACAAACTTTTCTTTCATATTTCTACGAGAATTAACTGCAGTTTAATTGAAAAAGCTAAAAAAATGTACTCTTTGGAAAATTTATAAGGAAAATGAAAATACATACAAGGAAGTAAATTGTAGTGTAACATAAATCATTCGACGAGACGAAAACGGAAAATTAACAGGCAAAATATTTTTTGTTGCTTTAACAACTAATCGTCGGAACGTGGCGCCGTGAAACGTGATTTTAGTAATTTTTTATTTTGTTCGGTGTAGAATAAACAAAAAAAACTACAGAACTATAAAGCTGATGTAGAAAAATTATCAAGAACAAAATAAAATATGCCCCGAGTGAGGATCGAACTCACGACCTTAAGATTATGAGACTTACGCGCTACCTACTGCGCTATCGAGGCTTATGCAATATTCACGATTTAAATTATTATGAAGCTGTAGAATAAATTTTATTCGTAAAGCGTAAAGCTCATAATTGTAAATGAAGCGGATTTAAATTTCAATGGGTAAGAGAAACTAAATAAGTCATCGTTTAAATAATTTATTCTTAAAAACATCCTACTTAAAAATTACAATTTTTACATAAAGAATTGATTAGTAAATTACCATGTAAACGCTTAGTTCAGTCCATAATTTCATTTTGCCTAACCATTTCATGTCTTCCTCTACCTAATTAATTGTTTCATGCGATTCCCGCCAGTTTCGTTTAACCATTTCAATAATTTGTCCACATAACGATGATTTGGTAAAATGATAAAAAGAACAAACCACGATAAATAGCCACGCAAAGTATAAACATAAATCGGTTTCCTCTTCTATTTTATCGGGAAGTGGCCCTTTAAAATCGTCCGATGATACAACCAGGTCGAGCGGTTTAATTCCTGTATACTTTTCAACAAACGATTTAAAGGCCTGGAATGACATATACGTTTCATTGAATTTAACCACCGGGCGCCCTTGATGAAACAGCATAACGGTTGGTAGACCAACAATTCCGAATTCTGTATTTAATGAGTTATGTTTTAGTGAGTCTACAGCTCCCACTCGAATATCGGGAAAAAATCGTGCGACAACATTAAAGTGAGGCCCAGCATGGGCACTGCCGGGACACGACTTGGTGTAGAAAAATATCAATGCACAATTCCCAGGAACCATACGTTTTGTGGAATTACCATGACTAGACAGTACGGCCGACACATCTTTAAGCGTTTCAATCATTTGTACTTTTCCCGTTCCCGCATTTGCGACACACTCCACTTTGATTTCTTTTTTACGTATTTCACGCTCGACGTTTGCTTGGTGGTTTAAACTTTGGTCGTGCAGATAACATATATGCTGATTCTCATAAATGATAAATCGAATGAAATCATTTGGTGATTTTCCGGCCGAAGTAACTGCAGGCTGTTCATCTAAGTCACGACCTTTCAAATTGAATTTGCTCTCCATAAATTCACCACTTATAAAATTTATAAGGAAATTTAATCCTCGTAATTCAATCGAATTCACATCATTTGAAATTAGGAGTAACACTAGAAATATTTATAGTTAAATAAATTATGGAAAAATATTCAATTTAAGATATTTTACGTGTGAAACATAATAACAGCTTCTCCATCTTTGTTTATTTTGACAACACAACTGTCAAACATTTGGCTTCGTACAGACAATAAAGCAATGCACAGTTGATGCAATAAATTTTGTAACGTTATACTGTCATGATACTATCACCGTGAATGAAATTCGTTTTAATTCGTACAAAAATAATTTTATTTTAAAAAATCACAAATTATCCTTAAAATCTAAACTTAAAAATGTCCTAAACTTAACAATTTTGATTTTAATTCTAGAAATTAGGCAGGCACAGGCACTTTATAAATTTTAGATTGTGGTGGGTTCAATACAAAAACGTCTTCTAACAATAAATAGTTTACTTATACGAAAATCACAATAGCGTTACATTACCTAAATTATCTTTTATGACCGTTTCCATAACCACTTGGAATACAGTCTGAACATTTGCTGTATCGGTTGCGGTTGTAAAATGTGGACATATCACTTTGCGATCGTTATGATTTCGCTGTAGAAATTTATTTTGTATAAATAGAGCGGCATGATCTATGTCTCGATCGGGGCCTGTATAATCAGGAAAAAATAATTTTAGTTGGCGACCGGTTCGCATAATTTTCTCGCGAAATAGATCGAGCTTGTTTAGAAATAGCACAAACGATGCTTCTTTAAACCATCGATTGTTCACGATTTGTTCGAATAGATTAAGACTTTCTTCGAGCCGATTAACGATTGGATCTTCAAGTAGCGTCATATCGTAACCACTTAGCGATACGACAAATAAAACTGCACGTACATCTTCGAAACAGTATACCCATTTTTTACGTTGTGATCGTTGGCCACCGACATCATACATTGAAATGATGGTATCGTTGACACGGAAATTTGTTTCGATTATACCATTTGTTCGAACGCGGGCACGTAGCACATCGGTTGGCGTCGGTACGTATTTTTCGTCTACGATACGGTCCATATTTTCGAATAAACTGCGGAAAAGTAAAACAAAATATGTATTATGTCATGTTGCATGTCACTGGCGCAACATGTACTTTTTCTCACTGACGACATTCATATCGATAAAATTCCCGCAATTGGACAAGAGCCTCGATCGATTCGTTATAAACAATTTGAATAGTTTAAAAATGCATAAATTAAAATTCACATTAGAAATTTTCAAGGTGATCAATGTATAATGTATGAATCACGATAATTTCAAAAAATTTCTAATGAATCAGACCGTAAAGCGGATTTATACTTACTAGAGAGCTGAATCATTAAGTTCATAATCGTATCCACGTGCCACAGCCAATCGTACACCACGATCTTTCCATAACACTTTAAGAGCTGAGCGCACCTTATCGATGATCCGAAATTCCATATCAAAGCAACTGGGAGTCGCTAAAGCAATCTCGGCATAAATCTTATTCGACGAATGTTCTAAATTGATTCGTAGTAGTCCCATTCCGGTTAGAACATATTTCATAGATGACAGTAGATTGTCTAGGACGGTCGGCCGAAAGGCACATAGCTCCGAATGTGTAAATCCATCCGAATGAATAATTTTCATTTGTTTAACCAGCGTAGATTTACCACTTTCAGCTGCTCCCAGTAGTAAAATTTTTAATATGCGTGGCCTCTCTTTAGCCAATAGATCGAGTTGCTTATCGATTTCATCACTTTTACGTCGAGCTGCAGTGATCTCATCACGTTCCACCGTTAAACATGCACCCATGAGAATTGATTTTGATTTAAATAATTTTCAAACATATTATCTAGAAATGTAGCATAATGTATTAGGATAATATAATAGCTGGATTAGATCTGAATCACTTACAATACGAAATGAAAATTTGCTATGGGTTTTCATTACAAGTCACAGGCCGTACTGGAATGAAACTTCAGGGAGCTTAAGATGTAACCTCACTTTAAATTCTAATTCATAAATAGTTGATTATTCTTCAATTTTAAATACAAATCGAGGGAAAGTTTATGAAAACTATAAGGAAACTAATTTTCTTTCACTTTTTAATGCATTACAACTTTCAGAACGGAAAATCGACCTTTCGATGCAATTACTTGTATTAAACAATTCGGAGTCCTCTAATTCCTTATAAATAAATGTTTTAATTCAATAATTAGAATTTATATCAATTATATTTAAGAATCACAATAAAATTGCGAAAATGAGAACCGAACGAAACAAAAAAAAAACGTGACAACCAAATTTTCTTGTACAAATGGAGAGACATTTGACTCCCTTTGTTTGGGAAATTTTAGTAATTGAAACGACGTTAGCCAAATTGGAGAGTTTTCTTGTGGCAATACTAATAGCAGATCGCTACTAACTTCACACGATACACCATCATTTCATTCAACAAAAAAAGAGAAAAGACAAAGTTTAGTGTTTGAGTCTGGAAAAATTTTATTAATAATTTACAAAATATAAGCGAACAAAAAACGCCTTATAATTAGTGTTTATGTTATATTATGTCTTTATTTGATTCATTGATGCTAAACGATATGGAGGAAAATATATTTGCGTATGTATAAAACGAAAAACTTTTGTGTAATTTTTTTCATCACTTTGACATTTCAAGAAATTTCGATTTTGTTGATTGCTTCTGATAAATATACTTTGCGTTACGAGTCTCGATGTTTTTTGTTTATTAAAACTACAGATTCTAAACTTTTGTAATTTATTCTCAATTATTCAAAGAATTTGTATTGTGGTAAATGTTTAAGAACGATTAGATAAGAAATGGTGGATGATTTGATTTATTTGAGAACAAGGGCATCGAACCAGTCACTCTTTTTGGTTTTCGAAATATTATGAAATTTGAGATTTTAATGGCAATAAAATTTAGTTTTACGTTGTATAATTCATTAGGTGACCTCATAAAGATATTTCCAAAAAATAAATTCATCCAAATATTTCAAATGAAATAGGACTAGGTTTAGTGGTTCGCCTCCCTATTACATTATCAATAGTTATTTGTGGTTAAGGAAATTAGATCGTGAACGAACTACGTCACAACTGTATCACATTTACAAGTTTATCACACAGCTGTTATAACCAAAGCTGGAACTAAATAATTGTCCCATGTAGTC
Organism: Tipula confusa; assembly: GCA_963556175.1. Taxonomy (NCBI): domain Eukaryota; kingdom Metazoa; phylum Arthropoda; class Insecta; order Diptera; family Tipulidae; genus Tipula; species Tipula confusa. The sequence continues at coordinate 1,534,817 of OY744476.1, forward strand.
TGGGGTATTCACATCGCTCTTAATGAACCTTTTAATCGAGCATGTTACCCTTAGAATTTTAAGGCTTTCTTTTCTTTGCATGGCGTAGTAGCCGACAAAACAGTTGGATCGCTGGGCTGACTTCGTAAAAATAACACAATCAAAATTTAACCAGACCCCGTTTAAGTTGATTGACTCACGATTCAGAATTGGTACATGTTTTTCAAGAAATTCAATAACCAAAAAATAAAGAGACCATGTGTTTCAAGGTTATTCGTTGCTTTACAGGGGAGATGATCACGGTAATCTTTAAGTAGACTTCTATGGGCCCAGGTAACACTCTTATGTATTTCAAAGCATTCGATAATCGTATATGTAAGCTAAGTGTACGCACCCACGGATGTTATCCAATCCAAAGATAAGGACTCAATTTACAATCATTCCAATTATTGGATTGGTTATGGCTAGCACATTCCTTTCACATTGGATTATTGAGTAAACCGGTTTCGGTCAGCCGAGAACTAGTATGGCCGAAATCACAGTAAAACCATTTTACGTTTCAACTATGAATGCTTGAGAAAACGAATGTAAGAAAACCCACTGTACAACTGTTGTTGTTAGAAGTAGCATTGTGAAAACTATCACCAGTAGGATGATGTAAATGTTCTAAGGGGGTATTAAAACCTTTGTACTACCTTATATATTCAAGGTCTATTGTCATTCGGGATCAGGATAGAAACCACCGTGTTTATGGAACGGTCGCTGATCAATTTTTGTCGGTCATTTGTTTACGAATATCTAGTGACGTACATCAGGTGTTCATAGATATAAACCTACAACTTGTATAGCAAGATTTGTATATTCTGTCTTCTTTCCTCTTCAATGTTAAGTTGGAATTTATCGTTTGAAAGAATGACCAAGACGCAATTTTGAAGAAGTTTCTGTAGTTCTGATATCTTACGAATCATAATAATTGTGCGGAAGCTGATATGGCGAAAATCTAAAAACCATGAAAATACCGGCAAGCCTAAATTGTACAAGGTGTTGATTAGATCCGTTGTCATTGTATGGGTGTTGGATCCAGATAGATGAAAATGAGATTCAAATAGATAACACCATAAAAATATCAGAAATTTCTTTCAAAGTAAAGTTCCAAGTTTAGGTTGTAAAATTTTTTTAATTGCAGAATGCACATGCGATCAATGCGCCAATTCAACAACATAATGAATTCCATGTTTACCAACAACGTAAATGACATGTTCCGAGGATTGGAAGCCATTACCGGACCACCACCTGGCTTATCAAACCAACTAGTGCAACAAACCCGCAACCATCATGGTCTCATGCCATTCCAATTTTTCGATAATCTAAGTCCTAATCGATTATTAATGGGTAACATGCCGGATCCCGGAATGGCGTCGTTCAGTTCAAGTAGTTTTGTTTCGATGACTCGTGGTCCAGATGGTCGACAACAAGTGTACAAAGCAACTTCAAGTGCTAAAACTGGTCCAGGTGGAATATGCGAAACTAAAAAAACTGTTGAAGATTCACGTACTGGTGTAAGAAAATTAGCGATCGGTCATCATATTGGGGATCGGGCTCACGTGATCGAAAAACAAAGAAACGCATTTACTGGCGAAGAGGAAGAAAATGTTGAATTAATTAATTTAGATGATGATGATGCGGAAGATTTCGATCGTGAATTCGATCAAAAAGCAAGAGCTGGTGATAATCGTCGATATATTGGTGGGCCCGGAGGAGGTGGTGGTCGGCCACAATTAGCTATTTTACCATCTACATCAACCGTTGGAAATATTGCATCCCAACAACAACTACCACAACAAATTATTACAAGGTAAGCCCAAATTTTTTGTAATCGCGCGAATTAGAACGCGCATTATATAGTCTTTCGAATTGTACATTTTTTTCAACAATTTACAACTTGTTTATGTGTTGGCCTTTAGTTATTGTTCTAAATGTTGTTATACTTAAATATATTAGAGAAACAACAAATTATTATTAAATTAAGTAAAAATCGCAAACATTTATTTATAAACAAAATAATTAATAAAACTCAGCGTACACACGGCCGAAGAAGTAACGGATAGTAATAGCGAAGATGAGGGTAATAAAGATGATGATCCAACGCCAATTGTAACGCTAGTTGATGACGACGACGATGATGAGGTGGAAGAGACTACACCTTCGCCGACCGACATGACGTCAACCGTATTCGAAAGTAGTAGAGCCTCTTCACAATTTCCGCCAAATAGTACAACTCCGATTGGTAATTATTCATCAAATCGTCGAATTTATCGTAACGTTAAAGTTCGTCGTCCATTGAGGACACCGTCATCGTCCCCACTTGCGTCAAACAATACAGCAGCGAAAAGGTTTGTTTTGCATTTTTTTTTTTTACTAAATTTTATCTGTTTGGGATAGATTTTTTTTGAAAGTTTTAAACACCAAAAATCACCTGTAACTGTTCTAATTATAATTAACGCTAAATAGTAAATAATGATGATCGACGATATGCTGACAACGCTTTAATCACAATATAATACTGCACAGTATTCTAAAAATAACAAAACTTTCATCATTAAAACTGATTCATATTTGAACATCTTAAAAATTTACTAGCAATCTTTTGAATTTTTAATTAATTATTTATGTATGTGTGTGTTTGTGGTCTAGAATTTGATAGCAAAAAAGGAATGTCCATTTATTTTTTATTATATTTAGTAATCTCTAATCTATTTCTTAAAGCCAGTAGCTAGTTTTTGGTTGGACCTCATATTTCGAAAAATGGTGTGATAAATCTGCAAAGTATTTTCTTCATATTTGATCTTTTTGGTCTATCCATCAAAAATTTATTAGTCCGTAGTTTATGTTAACATTTTATAGTTTTGTGTGAGCTCATCATAAAAGATGATAATCTACAGAACGATTCGAATGATTGAGGCAGATAATGCAAACGTTTAATTTTTAGTCGAATATTAACAGTTTTTAAAACGTGTTTTGAATTATTTCTAAATTAATTTTGGACATTAGTTGCTTAATAATCATAATTTGATTTATCAAATTTGCTCAATATACGAAAAACTGTCGAGAGGTGTTGGCGAAAATTCAATTTTACTTTCTGAATTTGCCGGAAATACACCAATCTTACATATTTGTAAAAATATTGGTATGGCATTCTCATCGCGCTAAATATTTCGATCTAGACTTTCCTTATTCGTAAGTAGATTTACTAAATATTTTCAAATCTTGGCTGCCTTCCAATAAATTGTATATGCCCGGTATATATTCTATGAGTATGATGATGCAAAATATGAATTACTTTACCGTTGTGTACTTTACCATCTAAATGTTTGGTGTCAAAAATGTATTTCGATATTAGCATAAATTAATGTTAATCCATGCTAATATCGAATTACATTTTTGACACGAAACATTTAGATGGTAAAGTACACAGCGGCGCCGCAATCTTAATAACACGAAGAATTATGAACTCCAGAAATATAATAAAGATTATATCCAAGCAACACATATCTGGTTGGAAGAATCGTCTGGGCAATTTAAAAAAAAAACAATTTATCAACTATTTTAATCAGCTGAGAATTAAATTTGCTAAGCATGTGCAATGGGATTCGAGATGTTATCACTTAATATTTATCATTTACTGACAATCTTAGTAATAATACTTGGACAAATGTGCCAACAAAACACGTCAGAACTGAAACGTCAATACGAGGATAAGGCACGTGAAATCAAGAAAATGCCAAAGAATGACCGTAAACAATACACTGGAAACACTCTCAAGGCTGCAGCAATCCAAAACAAGTGCGCGCTACATCAATGAGTAGCCACTGAGAAATTCACCAATACACCACCAATAAGGAATGAATCTGGCCAAATCTAAACAATATATGAAGCATAACTATCCACAACTGCAAGTGATTTAACACCATTAGTAACAGAAGTATGTAATTCCGGTAAAATACCGCGAAAACGAAAAGAAGGCGTGACCATAACGATCCTCAACAAAGATGATCTGAAATAATTCAAAAATTGTCAGGGTGTATCCCGCAACACAAGTATAAAGTTATTAGCAATGATCATTTTGGACAGAATTTCATCGACAAGTAACTCAAAATTTAGGACCGAGCAAGCTGGCTTCAGACCAGGACGAAGTAGCACTGATCATATCAATACAACACGCAACATCATAGAGCAATCTAATGAATGGAATTCACTATACCTACACTTTGTGTGCATTTGACACAATACACAGGAAGGCTAACACGCCGACAAAAGTGCAGAAGCTATCAGATCTAGCGAAAAAGGTTGGCTTCAAAATAAATATCAAGAAAACCAAGACGATGAGACTAAACACACCGATACATATCAACCAAAACAAAATAGAAGAGGTTAATGAATTCGTATACCTTGGTTGCACACTACCAAAAACGGATGGAACAGATGAAGACATCAATAAAGGGGCAACAAAGCCAGAGCAATGTACAACACGCTACAAAAAGTCTGGAACTCATTTTTCTTATCCCGCAACACCAAGCTAAGAATGTTCAATTCATGTGTAAATTCATGTGTATTGCTCTAGGGCTGTGAAACTTGGAAGCATATGCAAAAAATCAATAACAAGCTACAGGTGTTTGTAAACAAATGTCCTAGGAGAATGCTGAGGTGCTTCTGGCCCAACAAAATTATAAATGTTGGGCGCCTAAGGCAAATCAGTCATTGAGACCGAAAAAAATAAAAGGAGATGGATTGGCCACACGCTAAGGAAGTCACCGAATGATGTAACAAGAGCTCTGTTACTCGCAAGGAAAGTTGGAAGACCTCCTGAAACATAAAACACGGGTGGAAAATAAATCAATAGCACCCAACAGCCTTAGATGTAGATGGTCTATTCACAGCAAATGAACAAATTAACGCAGCTTATTACTATAGTTCTGCGAAATCTATTCGAAGACAAAGCCAGTCAGATTTGAAAAACAGGTTAAATTCAAATAAATGTTCCTGACATGATATTTTACTGGAAAAATGATCAAAGAATTATCAGACAAATGCGTAAAAGAATATACCAAATTATCATGCTTCCAAAGCCAGGAAAATACAAAACCAATAAGTTTCCTGGTGACAATTTTGAAGCTTCTTGAAAAGATGGTACTATTACGAAACTCAAAGCCAATAAAATAAATACAGTTCCCGGTAGGTTTCTTGAATATTGTGCATGTTTTCGACCAAGCATTAGGGATTAAATTATAAAATTAAAAATCTTCTACCTAATAAATTGCATGCAAGACTCGATAGGTACTGGTTCCAAGGAAAGTAATAGGTTAAACAAATTACAGCAACCATTGAACTATTCATGATAAAAGCAGAAGTAACATCAGACAGGGTATTGAAATCTGTGTCTTGTTTCTCAAGACCTATTCAACTTTTTCTGACGACACAGATGTTATGGTTTCAGACAATAAATCTACACTGCATCAAAAGAATTACAAGATTATTTGTAAAAATTAAAAATTGGTTAAAAAAAGAAGCTTGTTAACATGGAAAAAGTTTATTGACTCAAAACGCATTAAACGGCAATAAATATAGATATTGTGCAACGAACGCAATGAAAATACCTACTGAAAATGGAATCACATCCAAACGAATTAGAACTTAGGCAACCAAAATAATGCATACATTAATAATAAGTATTAACATAAGTGATGGCTTCTCGAATTGAAATAGTGGATTTCGGTGATTAAAAGAAAAATAAGTTTTTTATTGACCTAAGATCGAGAATAAATTGCATTGGATACTTTTGCTTTGATTAAACCTTTTTTCAATCAACATACGACCTTATAAATTTTATATTTAACAGCATCTGTAATATTCTTAAATTGTATGTAGCCTAATAATTTATGGACAAGCCCTTTTTACCTATAGTAACACATGCATATTTGTATTTTCTTTAGTTTTTTAACTCGTTCTAATCCTAGACATTATTTGTGTTTTTTTTTTTAACTAATCGTGAAATAAAATTTTACCTTGGCCGCTATTTTCGTTTCAGTGTTCATCCCCATCCGTATAATCCATCAAATATGCGTCGCCAACAGCACCGTGCAATGAAAGGAGCACACCATCAACAACATAACCCGGGTGGTGCACAACAGTAATTTCAAAACTAATTATTTTATTCTAATTATTTTATTGTATAATTTATAAATCAATTACCTCTTCCGTTGTTTTTGGTTGATTGAAAAGTGTTTTGAAGTTCGTCGTTGTCGATGTTAAATAATTTAAAAAAAAAGTAATTAAATTCACTAGACCTATCTCAGTAGATATACTTTTATCAAATTAGTATATTATAATAAGTGAAATTGGAATTTTTTAATTTAATTTGTAATTTTTTTTATTATTATTACTGATATTTAAAATATGTGTGAGCAAAAGATTTTGTTTAAAGTATAAGAATTAGAAGAAAGTGCAAATGAGGAATACAATCGACCTAATCAATTTGCTCATATTATAGAGGGATCATTAAAAATAACTATCATCTATCCACGATAGTTCATTTAAAAAAAATTATTTAATTTTTTTTATTTTATTTACCTCAAATAAATGTATTGTGAAAACCTTAATTTTGAATTTATATAAATGAATGCATAAAATATTTAATTAATAATTATAGATTGTAATTTCCATGTCAGATATAAATTAAATGAATTGTTATATGCGACTATCATGACAGTTCGTTTACAATAATTATCGAGGATATATATATCCTCTTTTTTTTATTTTTGACCATAGCAACAATTGTTTTCTTAAATTTGTTTGGTTAAGGGAATTTACTTCATACACACGCAAAAAAAAAAATTATAACTATGTATTTAAATAATAAAGAAATTGTCTTATATAAAATAAAATAAAACATAAATATATTATTTAAATGTAATAATAATTTTTATTAATAAAACAAAAAAAAAATTAGAAATTTAATATTTAAAAAAAAAAACTTAATTCATGATTCCAAAAGAAGTTTTCACGTACAATGTGAACACACACATTTTAAAAGCTTCTTGGGCATCATAAAGTTGGGCAAATGGATAATAATCATCGTATTTGTTTAAATAATTTAGCACAATTTTCATGAACTTCTTGGTGTACACTCGATCAAATGTATACAATTTCGTTTTTACCTCTTCCGAAATTATGTGTGGCAATTTTGGGTGTAATTTTAATTCATGATACAGTGGCCAATCTAACTCGCACGCGTGACAATTACACTTAAAAAGATATTGTTGTAATTTGGTTTGTCGAACATTTTTGGGTAGCATACAATGGTGATAGCCATAATTATCGAACAGTTGTTCACCCTTTGCTATTTTCTTTAATGTTATGAAAATATTATTCAATTTTTCATCGGTATAATGCATTATGTTCGGTGCACACGAATGATTTAATAAGCTACTAAATGGATATGCCCCTGAACCATATGTTAGATCTGATTTATCATATTCCACCATGATCGAATGAAAATTTGATGGGGCCGTTTGTAAATTATGAAATAATAGAGTTAGAAATAAATCTTCGTATTTATGGTCTAATGCAAATATTTCTTGTAAATATTTATTTGGTTTTAAAAACTTATATAGAATAGCGGCAATTGCTGTACGCTGAAATAGATCCGATGTGTCTCGCAATTTTTCGTTTGTTACCAAACTATGTAGCATTTGATATTCATCTGCATAATTGTATTCCGCTTTATAGTTAAAATTGTACGAGTGCTTTTCGGTGTAATCATTTAGATAATCGATCGTTTTGTCTAAATACTCTCGTTTTGAGAATAATTTAAGGACTATATTCAATGCGTTTAAGTGAATTTTATTAAACAGCCCAGTAAGTCCAATAATGGCCGAACATTCGAAGCGATGATAACTTGAGTAAGCCATGTCACGACAATTGACCGAACAATACATTGTAGCTGTACAGTATAGACATGGTATTAAGCTATAGTTATTATCAATTAGACACTGGGCGCAATGGGCATATATTTCTTCTGGCACCACAATGGCAACTGTAGGTTTTTCTATAATAATGCATTCACCTGCAGATAAATCCCGTGTTGTTTTAATAAATCGTCCAAATTGTTCGGATTCTTCCATCTCTAGACATTCGACAATAAATGGAATCGTTGGATGCGCCAAGTATGACAATTCCATCGATTCGATTAGTTCCTTTTTTTCATTATCGATATTATCCAAACACTTTTTTTTACGAGCCTCCAACTTATCGTGTAATTTTTCAGACAAATTTGTACACGCATTAAACGCTAGTTCGATGTTATCTAAACAATTTCGATATAATTTCCATTCATAATAAACTGCAGATCGATTTGCGAATCCAACCGCTAAACATTCCGTATTTGATTCGGCATAACATATCGACTTATTATAAAATTCCAAAGCTTTCAAATAGTTTTTATGCTTTAAGCTAAAATATGTGTTTCCATTTGTTCGGTACTCGATTGATTTTTTATTATTTTTCTCCTCAAACGTTTTATAATCACATAGAACATTATGACTATCTAGGACATCTCCAATAAATTTAATTTTACTAGAGTGTTTTGGCAAATTACGATAATTCGTTGTCATATGAAAGTTTTTAACTTTATCAAGTTCCTTCAAGAACTTATGTATATGATCGTAAATATCCATGTTCTCTGGAAATGTAAAACAAAAAGTTTTAGTTAACTTAGTACCGACCAAAATTCTTAAAAGTTTACATACATTTTTGTTTAACTTGGAAAATTATTAGTATTTTAAGTTCGGCCACTCGTCCGTCGTTTATTGCGGCCGTGTTAGTAATGTTAATGCCTATGAAACGAAAGTCACACAATGTGTGACACACTAGTGAAGTTTCAGATGCTTGGAATCATATTTTATCACCATGGTAATTGCCTAGGAGATAAAAAGTCCACGCCTTGTCTCTAGTAGCTGCGCTTTATATTCTTTATATCCACTTCATCTAATACTTGTAAATGCCGAAAAGCTACATCTGAGATGGAAAATAATTAGATGGATAAGAAAGAAGTATCTATGTGATCTTTCGAGTTCTAATAAAACTTTAGTTTAATGACGAGCCTGAGATAATTTAGTTTGACTCTGTCCGAGAAACGTAGTACCTGAGTTAAGTACTAATAACTAACTTTAATATTGAGGATCCAATAAAGTGACGACTCAAAACCGCCATCATTATTGAGTGGATCAAGCCAAGGAATTGTCCAGTTGTTGTCAAATGCACGAACATATTCCATTTTATATTTCCTGCTTATCCTATTGGGTAACATATTGGGGCACAATAAAATATAGGTCATATCAAGAACCAGACATCGATAATTGGAAAACATTCCAGTCCAATCACAAATTGGACGATCTTATCTGCCTATAGTTAGAAGGTGGACTTCTTGATTTAAACAAAAATCAAATTAAGAACACATCTATAATAAAATAAATTAGTCTAACATTATTTAAGGTTATGTTGAAGTTTGTCATATCTTCCCTTTACTCCAAATAACTTAGGCGCAGAAGTACTCCACTATAAAATGTTTCCAAACCTTATTATACGAACAACTTTTACTGAATTCATCAAATTAAATGGCTCTAGATTATATAATTTCTAACTTAAACAATTTTACAATGCATTACTTCGAGTTAACATCTTTATTACCTGGCGTATATTTGTAGTCCATCTTCAGTTAACTTAAACAGTTTTCACTTTAAAACGTACAAACTTTGGGATAATCACAATTCAATTAGATCTAACGATACAATGCAATGCAATGATAAAATTAATAAATTCCCCAAAAATTTTTGATTGGTTCAGTTAAGCCGGGCACAGACGATGTTTGGTATTTACAAACGTTTGTGATGTAATGTGAAATGTGTATAATTTATCACAGTCGTATAATGTTTCCATGTAGAGTTGAAACAGGGTCGAGTTAGAATTTATTACTACGTTTCCATGACAGAGTTTACCGCGATTAGTAATGTCGAATTCTTTCGTACCAAAAATATTGACGGAAATTTACTTTTTGACGTTAATTTTAGGAAATTTGGTTATCGTCTTCTTTGGGACCAAAAAACGTCAAAAATTTTTGACGGAAATGTGAAAACCAACACATAATTTTATGTCAATTTAGAAATGAAAACAAATAAATTCGTCATTAGTTATTTTTTCTTGTTTTTGGATATGGTATTGTGTTTTTTTTTTTATGATACAAAGTTTTATATTATATGTTTATAATAAATTAATATCTTGTTTGTGCACAATTAATTAATTTAAAAACAAATTTTATTAATTGAAATAAATATGGAAATTACAAAATGTTTCCTTCTCCCTTTCTCTTTAGAAACACAATGACAAAACTACATCAAATTTTGGTCAAGTTCTTTCGTGCCAACCAAAATGGACATTTTCGTCAAAACCCGAAAGAATTCGACATAAGAAAGCGCCGTGTTGTTTTTAACTCAACGAACCCCTTAAATCGAGTTAACTCTATCATGAACTCGTAGTAAGTGGAAACTGAGTTTGTGGTCAAGTTTCGTTAAATATTTTAAACTCTGTGAAACTATTGTAGAGTTGAAATTCAAAATGGCGACGAGGTTTTGACTTTTTCAGTAATAATCATCGTTTGTATTAATTTTCTCATTAATTTTAAAATAAACTAATTTATACAATTTATAATGACGAAATTTAGATAATAAACAAAACATATAAAAACATATTCATGGATTTCATGGAAACGCGTAACACCATTTTGAATTTAACGAAAACCTAATTTGAACTCGACCTAACCCTAATTTATTGAGGTTAAAATAACCTCAATAAATTAGGGTTAGGATTTGTTGAGGTTAAAATATTTAACGAAACTCGACCGCAAATTCCGTTTCCAACCATAAAATAAATTTACAATTATTTTATCTCCGTTTTTACTTTGTTTTTTGTTCTGCTACGCAACATTTTATCCGCAAACGTGATTTTATTGGTGAAAATAGTCACATGATTGATATGTGTTGATTTGATTGGTTAGTATGCGGATGTTTTTTTATAAAACATCCGCATACGTGCTTGTGCCTTTAAGAAATATAATTATTTAATTATTTTTCATTGAGTTTTCTTTTTTTATAAACACAAACATTTAGATATAAATTATGCAGATTAGATATTATTAATTAATTAGCCATACTTCCTAAATCATATTTCATCGATAAATATTTGTCTCTAGGACGGTTGAAAAAAAATTAAGACAAAATGCACTAACGATATAAGCGTAAGTACGAACTATTATTCAAACATTCGCCACATCGTCTATGAGATACATAAATGATAGCCCAAAAGTTTGTCAAATGTTTACATCAAACATCGTATATGCCTGGCTTTACTTATTATAAAGAAATGTCTTACCAGTGCCATACTTTCAAAGACAAGATACACCAAACGCTTGTACGTCGTGCCATGTGGGAGAAATTCTACAAAAGCCAAAATGAAGTTCATAAAATAAAATGGGTATAGTCCAAAATTTCGTAGACTCTCCACATCTACATTCGCTGGATATATCTCAGTTAACAAATAGTTGCTTCCCAATCGATCATCGCAAATACTTACATGTCCTTAGGTTTTTGTTTTAGTTAAATTTTAACTACTCGTAACTGACGTTTAAATTTTTTTTTTAAAAGTCATCCAAGACAACAACCTATAAATCTATTAATTGCATCCAGCGCAGACTAGTTTACATTATAGACTATCTCAATTGTAGGTTCTGCATGCGCTGGATACACCCATTGTATTGTCAAAATACAATTTTGTTTCTGTAATTCAACAAAAAGCAATCCGGTCAAACTTACCTACCAAATAGTTGGAAAATTTCATCCCAAGCTAAATCCTTTTTCTTTCATTTCTTTAGTAATCATTTATTCATATGATTACGAACGGGCCTGTACTACTCAGACCAATCGATCTTCAAAATTTATTTTACTATCAGACTCAATATGGGATTTTAGTGACTTTTGGTCGTATATCGCTCAAATATGCGATAAGCTTGAGGTTATGTATGACTTCAATTTAATTTTTTGTTGCTATATATTTTCGGCGCTGCGGATGAAACCTTCGCGACACGATAAATTTAGGTTGTTTTATTTAAAAATCTAGTTATGAATTAAAACTATCTAAATTTTATTTTGTTAGAAAAAACTGTAAGATTTATCAATAATAAAATAATAATTAAACGCTTCCTACAGGCCATTGCTGACCCATACCGAATAATCAGTCCATCGGATTCGATACCGAGCTTGTTCTAGACAACCTGAAGAAGACAAGTCGTTCTCTGTTTCTAGAAGCCAGTAACCTCTGCGCCTGCTAAATGGCGGCTTTCTTCTCAGAGATTGCTGACTTATCGTTTAGGATCGACTTGCAGAACGTCACGTGACCAAGTTACCGTTCTCGCTGTCCTTTTATTTCATGATCGAGATTAGGGATTTTCATTAAATTCCTGATCTCGTTGTTAAATAGAATTCGGTAAGTGTCCTCATCATCGCGTCTGGGGATATATTTCGTGCGCTTGATTCTTCTCTCGAATGTCATTAACTACCTCTTATACTCATCCATCAGGGTCCAACTCTCACATCCTTGCATGACAACGAGTCTGATCAACACCTTGTATAACTTCAGCTTGTCGGCATTTGCAAGGTATTTTGACTGTAGCAGTTGACGTAAGGCATACAAAGTACGGTTACAAGGGACCCGTGGTATTGGAAACTTGTCAATCCTTCAAATGCGTGGTCACCACTATTAAAATCCATTGCGTTTTGAGCTCTTAAGCCAGTGATCATATATTTTGTTTTGGACTCATTGATTTTGAGACCAATGGAATCTGAGAATCGTACAAATAGGTTCAGTAATTCTTTATCACCATTGCCATTCAGTCCAATTACACAGATATCATATGCTTATACCAGAACCTGATTGAACTGACGGTACAAGATATTGGCCTGAGGTATTTCACTTATTTTAACAATAAATTCTAATATAATAAATAAAATCGGGGAGAGAGCATCTCCTTGCCGTACACCAAAACTAATTGCAAAATCTCCTGATAGCTTGTTCTCAACTTTGGTAAAACATTGGGACTGCTTTACTGTCATTTTACATAAACGCACATATTTGTCAGATATTCCCAGACATCGCAAATCAAACCATTGCCAATCCCAATAGTTTGAGCCTTATAGGCTTGTTGGAAATCTAAGAACACCTGATGTACGTCACGAGATGTTTCGTAATATTTAGAAAAAATCAGCCAGAGTGAAAAAACTTGATCAGTGATTGACCGATTCGGTTAAAATCCTCCTTTGTAGTCACCTACAATATCCTCCACCAGAGGAGTAAAATCTTTCTTCTATGAAAATTAACTAACTTCACTCCAACTCAATTAATGAAATCCTGATTTCGACTCTGGTATGTTTTTGTTTTGACTCCATTGACGTTTGATTTTTTTCGCAATTTTGGACACAAAAATTTTGTCAAAAATAATGTCGAAAGCAAATGTATTTATAGTTATAAACTTAGGATGTGAAATGTTATATGTTATCGATCAAAGATTAAAGGCCCAATGTGTCAGTTTAACTAAATCGGCACAAAGTAAGTAAACAAAACGATGAATCCGCACTATAAAATGAAATTTTCTGATTGGTTCTTCATTTTTTGTTTGCACTACATATTAGTTATTGATCACCAAAATGTATTAGAGGTTTTGCACAGATTGTAGGCTCATTGCACTAAATCAGCTTATGTTTGAAATAAAATTGTCCTTTGGCAATACACAATGCTGGAGATTTAAGGTAACCGGTCTAATATAAACACTATGACCAATGGTTTAATAACATTTCCATTCATTCCAGTTTTACGGGACTTGACCATAGTCCTACTTGATTCGACATTTCTGCGACAACTAACAACATCAACGGTTGATCGGAGCCCACTAACACCTCACCAATGTCGTATCCTATTCAAAGACATAGCATGCAGTTCAATCATGAATTTGGACACCCCGAGCATGGATAAACTATGGGATTTAATGACCATGATCTTTAAATGGCAATTTCACACTATGAACGTGGTAAATCGGACCGATATATTGAGTTTAACATTTCGTCATTTAGACGGCATTGTTAAATTAATTCCCGAAATGCAAAAACAAATCTTAATCGATGACACTAAAACTAATTTACTTCATTTCTGGAACAATCGATTAACGGATGAGGATTATATCGAGCTGAATAACGATGTTGCTGAGTGGTTGGCTGGCTTTAATATAAAAATATCGATTCTGTTGCGATTAGGATTTCAAAAACAAAATGGTAAATTTTTTAATGAACTCCTACAGTCAGAACATTTTGTTTACTACTCCCAGAATTTAGGAGAGAATATCTATACGAAAAATTTGAGTTCGACCAAAATGATTCAATCGTCGAATGAGCAGAAAAAACACGGGGAGACGAGCTCAAATTTGCCATGTAATAAAACCACAAATGAAATTGATAAATTTTTAACGGAGCTAAATGTTAATCTGGATTCAGGTGCACAGACTAGTCAAAATCCAATTATATTGGACGAGATCAACTGTTCGACGGATTCAATAACCCCGATTGTAGATAAGGTCGTTAACCACGAGTTTATTTTGATCCGAAATACGAATAAGCGTAAAACAATCGATGAAATCCTAACGAATTTGAAAATTAATGAGGACAGCGAACAGGTAAAAGATACAAGTTCGACTAGCTCGAATCAGCAGCGTTCGGAAGATGAAATAAATTTTACCGATCAACTTTTAGAAATGCTCGACGAATCGAGTAAATATATTTAATCTAAGCTGTTCAAACAAAAATTTAGTTTTATTTTGTAAAGTCCAGTACGAACTTTTGTCCGACCTTTCCCTTAATATCCAGTGTTTGGCCAAGTGCGGTTTTAAACTCGTCATGTGGAATCAATTTGTGGGTTGGTCCTCGAAATTGACCTTTTCTAATATAATCGAATAGATCATTGAACATGGCTTGTCGTTCATCAGATTTAAAGTTTTCTTTGGTCCATCTCGTCATCCAGAACCCACGAAACTGTAAGTCTTTAAATATTAATGATGCTGTTGGTACTGTAACGGGTTCTCGTGACATACCACCGTAAGTGACTAGAACACCAGCTTGATCGAGTTGTCGGCTAATGTCGAGTGCATTTTTCCCACCAACACAGTTTAATCCAAGTTTTGGTTTTGGGTATACACCATCTTTAAATAGTTTTGTGGTACGTAGCTCTTCTTCGGTTAGAATTTCTGAAGCGCCCAATGCTTTAAGTTGGTTACGTAATACATCAATATCGGCTCGATCTCGTACTACACCAATATTATTGAAACCCCATAATTTACTTAATTGGGTAACTGCTTGTCCCACTGCACTATTAGCCCCATTTTGAATGACAGTGTCACCTGGTTTAAGATTTACAAAATCTTTAAGCATTCGGTATGCTGTACATGGATTCACAGTTATTGTAGATGCCTCTATTAGACCAACATCATTAGGAATTTTTTGTAATTCTTGCCTTGTATATAGAGCATGTGTTCGCCATGTTCCTACTCCCAACGAAAAAGGAATAACTCGGTCACCGGATTTTAAGTCTGTTACATTTTTGCCAACTTTTATCACTTCAGCTACACCTTCGTTGCCACCGATAGCCGGAAATTTTGGCTTTACTGGATATTTACCTTGAATAGTATTTATATCGGCCGGATTAATTGGTGCGGCCAAAATTTTAACAAGCACTTGCTGGTCATTAGGATCTTTGACAAATGTTTCAACTTGTTTTATTACATCGACTGGTTCTCCAAATTCTGTGTATTGTAACTGTGTTACGGGATAGCACATCGATCGTGCTATAAAATAGTTCGACTTTAGTGCATTTTTAATTGGTGAAAACATTGTTTTAATTATATTTTTTTAATGAAAATGTTATGCAAAATTAGTTATGGAGATTTTCTTTAGTGCTGAGTGCCGATGACATATTGACATTTTAAAAATGAATGATAACATTTATGTTCTAGTACATTTTATTTTAGGATACCGCGACCGTTCAAAGTATATTTAATTATTAAGGTTGTTGTCCAATTCCACAACCGATTTATCATTTAAGTAAAAAAAGCTAAAAGCATTTGCATTAACCATGCAACACATATGCCTTATTATTGAATATTGCCGGTATCAAAAATCTGATTATCAGCTCGTAGCATCTTTTTGAAGAATTGAATAAATCTCGAAGTCTCGAACAGTTGCAGATCATAACTCAATACGACGTCTAAGCACAGTGAATCAAATGTCAACAAAACCAATACAACGACAAACATTTTATCTTATCACAACAAAATACATATGCCGTCGCTGTTATTTAATTAATTTCAATTTCTTATTCGTATTCCTTAAGCCAACTAGTTAAGTGATTCGTGTATTGTGTTTTAATATAGAATTTACATACTAAAAAAATGTCCAACGTTGCAAAACTAATCGGCGTACGCTCAAGTGCTTTAGTTAAAGCTTTGCGGGTAAATCCAATAAGATTGTATTCAACCGAAGGTGAGTTCTTACAAGATTTCTGTTCAAATATGTGCAAAAGTTATGTAATGTCGTTAGTCGCGTCTTATGTCCACACTTTACTTTCGATCCAATTTAATTTGCTTTAATTGAATCAATTGAATTTTGTCTTTGTTATATAACACAAATGCGCTGTAATCTGAAGTGTGTGAAAGTGGGCTTGCCGGTTTTTGACGTATTTAACCTGTTGTGCAAGTTCGTTAACCACTATAGCGACATTACGCGAACATTTCTACATTTGTAAATCTTATCTTGGTTTAACCTTAACTATATTTAAATTTCAGGTACAAAGTCTTTTGAATTTATCAAATCTGAGGTAGTAGGGGCAAACAAAAATGTTGCTCTAATTACATTGAATCGGCCTAAAGCATTGAACGCGCTATGTAATGGATTGATGTTGGAAGTAACCGAAGCGCTTAATAATTATGAAACTGATGACTCAATACAAACCATTATTATAACGGGAAGTGAAAAAGCTTTTGCAGCTGGTGCTGACATTAAAGAAATGCAAGGCAATACTTATTCGCAATGTATTCGAGGTAATTTCCTAAGCGATTGGACGCGTGTCGCCCGGTGTCAAAAACCGATTATCGCTGCCGTCAATGGATATGCGTTGGGCGGTGGATGTGAATTAGCCATGATGTGTGATATTATTTACGCCGGTGATAAAGCTAAATTTGGACAGCCGGAAATTTCTTTGGGAACAATTCCCGGAGCGGGTGGTACCCAACGTCTTACTCGTGCCGTTGGTAAATCAAAGGCAATGGAAATTTGTCTAACTGGTAATATGATTGATGCCGCTGAAGCTCAACAAATTGGCCTTGTTAGTAAAGTTGTACCAGCTAGTGATTTACTTGCCGAAGCAATTAAATTAGCCGATAAAATTGGTACATTCTCACCCCTAACAATTCAGTTGTGCAAGGAAGCCGTTAACACAGCATTTGAGACAACTTTGACGGAAGGTTTAAGATTTGAACGTCGTACATTCCATGCTACATTCTCGACCGCAGATCAAAAGGAGGGTATGCGTGCGTTTGCGGCCAAAGAAAAACCAAAATTCACAGGCAACTAAAATTTGAGTCTTATTATGGGACTCACATGTTTTGTTCTAGACTATGTAAACTGCATTTATTTTTCCAAAAAATTAAAAAAAAATTCGTTTCGATAAAATTTGTAGTTTCGAGTCCGACATCTTTAAAGTTTTGAACCGTAGAAGTAGGTAGGTTGATGCGAATACTACAGCATTGTGAAGTATGCCTAATCACGACAAACTTAAATTAGTTAACACCAATGTGTTAAATTATTAATGTTAACTGTAACCGTGAACTACTAATTAATTAGCAACAATTAGGAGTCTGATTTGGGTTACAGCGGAAAACGTACTATGTACTAGTAGATTCTATGTTTCGGTTCGAGTCGATTTGGCAGCGAATTCAAATGTGTATATGAGTGTGTGTGTATGTGACTATGTGGATAGAACTCTTATCAATTTCTCACAGTGGCACAGTGGCAACAAAACATCACCATCAAGTTTATTAATACAAAAATACACAGAGGAGAGTAGTAAAGAAAAACAACAATAGAGTGATAGAGAATATTAAATAATGATGCTCTCTGCTCACTCTCAGTCGACCAGTTATTCGTAGTTTAGTACAATTCAGTTCAGTTGGGGTTTGTTCGTTTGGGGTTTAACAATAATAATTTTGCACTCGACAGTGATAACGGAAAAAAATAAAAAAAGTGTACAAGTGAAAATAATAACTGTTTGTTGTATGAATTTAGAAGTGAAATTAGTTTTTGATCTTAAAGTTTTTAAAGTTGAAAACAAATAAAAAAAGTGGAAGTACAACGTAGTTATTGCAAGCTTATCTTGAACAAGATTTTTTAGAGCAGAAAATGGAAGGTGGTGGTGCTTACGGGGGTGGAAAAGCTGGGGGTGCATTCGATCCAATCCAATTTGTACAGCGTCCTCAGGTTATTCTACGTGCTGTATGCTGGGTAATTATACCAACTTAAATATTTTGATAGTTAAAATTTTATTAAAATAAAATGCGAGAAAAATTAAAACTAAAATGAAAAATCGATTTTCCAAAGAGAGGATTTTTAATTCGGTCGTACATTGTTGTTGTTGGAAAAATTTGTTTTTGTATACATATATATATATAAAAAAAACCAATACACACAATTTCTCTTCAATGAAACATGATTTTCAGAGATACAGCAGAAGGTTAATAATGTGGGCGTCGAACAGCAGTATTATAGAATATTACGTCATAATGAAAACTTAAGTACGGGCGATTTATTACATTGACCACCTTGAATCTTATGGACTGTAGTATCGACGTTTAACTGTACAAAATATACACACAAACATTTTCAATGTCAAAATTATTTCCGTTGTTCTCTGAGCCGCGCGTCAGATTTCTCTCAAAAAAATTAAAAGCGCGAGCAAATAAAACGACATCAAAACAAGTGTGGGTGGTTCCACTCATACATACATACTATGTATGAATATATAGCTTTGAGACTATCGTTATTTTCACACAAAGTGGCTTTTGTTTTTCGTCGTACTTTATCTCTTCGTATAGTAAGAAATGTGAACATGTTTGGGTTTCTTCGTATCGTATCATCATCACGGTTCAGATGGAAAATTTTCGTTAAATTTTCTCGAGAATATTAAGATGTAGTGTATATAACGGAGATGAAAATGAGGGAGTTAACCATCATATTTCTTTGTTTTTCTTTTTCGATTCGGTATGTTTTGAATTTTCACAATGTAAAACAGAAAAAATTGTAATATAAAAGGAAAATATTGATTTAGTCGCGTTATTAAATGTCAACAATAATATAACACAGAAAACCAACCATAAAGAAATGATTGCTTTCGTTTAATTTTTAAATTTAAATGACCAAAAAAATAATTCCCCATAAGGTCGCGACATTAAATTAAAAATAAAAGATTTTTCTCCTCTTTTTGTTGTTGTCAACAAGTTAAAAAAACTTTCTACGAAAGTTTCTGACCTAATTTTTTTATCTTATGAGATTTTTTACTT
Organism: Tipula confusa; assembly: GCA_963556175.1. Lineage (NCBI taxonomy): Eukaryota > Metazoa > Arthropoda > Insecta > Diptera > Tipulidae > Tipula > Tipula confusa. The sequence continues at coordinate 1,554,552 of OY744476.1, forward strand.
TTAATTTTCAGATTCTAGATTCATCTATCAATTTTAAGTTACCTACTTCTATACATACAGTTTAGCGTTTATGAATTGATGATTGAACGTGATGTAGTAAACATCAACTCATTGCCGTGACATAATTTTAATTACGCTTAATTAAAGGTCATAAGCGTATTTAAAAATAAAAACTATTGGGGGTGGACAAAGTTTCTTTTTTTTAATAGTTTAATAAATTCAGTGACTTTTCAAGACATCTTTTGTACATCCACATAAAGTAACTTATTTTTCTCGCCAGGTCTCGTATCACTGGATTATGCATAACTCCCACCAATATTTTGGTACATGTACTTGTGGTGAAGTCGTTCGCCGTACCTTATATTCGATTATAAAGGGCGTCACATAATTCTCGCAACTAGTAATTTTGATAGAAATCACAGGGTGTTAATTACAAATTCTAAAGTTTTTATTGATTCATAAAGTATACAGTATACTTAGCTGGCCCATACGCACTATTTGCTCGAAATTTACCATGTCCATTTTGCATATATGTGGCTTAATTTTTTTGATTCAGATTTCAATTTTCTCCTTCAAGGTGGGGGAGGTATGTGGCCTTGGTTGAAATAAATCATAAACTAATCATAGATGTGTGTGTGTCCTCTTTGGTTTCTCGGTCGTTCAGCCTATGTAATGCCACATATTAGGTATAAACAAAACCAGAGCGTCAACGACGAGCGTCAACGAATAAATATAAATTTCGACAGCGATATCGCTCTAGTAAACATAACAAACAAAAGCGTCAGCGTATCGCGATATATAAATAACAATAAAAAATTTTAAAACATGGCTGCTTAATACGCACTGTATTAAAAAGGCATCTTAAAAAAATAAAAAACAGTTGGCAACATTGTTTCGCCGGCGACAAAATTAGAAATAGAGTCTAAATTTATTTCAACGAAAAAATCGTCGTCGCTACCGTCGATGTTTCTGTTAGCATACTATGCTTTTAGTGTATTTTAATTTGACAGGCGTCAAGGTTCGTCGATGTCGCTCTGGTTCTGTTTATGCCTATAGCTGCAGATATTTTTTCAAAGTTCTGATGAACATTTCTATTATCATAGCAACTGACTGTCAGTGTAGAGTAGAAGTTTTGTTTGTGTTTTATTTATATCGAGCGTTCCTATTTTATGAAACATGCTTACATCAAAATTACTGCATTGATCTGTGTGAATCTCTACCACTACTCCATACTGCTCATCCAATTATTGAGCATGGCTATTAGCTATACACAGCAGCCTATATGTTTTAGTCAAAATTCAGTAGTCAGTTCTACATGTATCGCTATTTTATTGAATGGCTGCCCAGACCTATATACTTATGTGTTTATTGTCTCTTACTGGTTACTTTATTGATACAACTCCATTTCGGCTGTCATACATTTTCATTTCGGCTGTCGTACATCTTGACTAGTAGAATCGTTTTCGTATTATTATTAGGGTTTGGAGAGTTTTATAGATTTCCTATATATGTACTCGTTATTCATGTGCTGAACATGGTTTCTTTAATGAAGCACGTCAAATCGTTGTGCCGGACCATTTTGATGCTCGATCTTAAAGACATAAGATTGCAAAGGCATTTGATCCAACATGTTACTAAAATTCCTCTCGATTTTACACAAAAGCCTGCGTTTTGATACATAGTATTTTGGAGTTTGGCAGCTACGTCAGGATCCAAAATAAACTTCACATCGCCTTCTTACCTCAACTTAGTCTTGCTTTGGTTTCTGCTCCATTCACATCTTATTTCTATGATTTAAGTCAAGCAGAGGCTTTCCGATATTTGAAAATCGTGAAAATTCTTTTATTGTTGTAATTTTCTCTTTAATGGCGTAAATAAGATTTGGTGTAACGTTAGGACTTAACTTAGAAATGGCTTACATTGCTTTGTACTATATTTTTACGCCAAAAACGGTATTCGATCCAAAACCATCCAATTTTTTTAAATGACGTCGAAATCCTGTTGTCCATTATAATGATGATATCATCTGAGCGAGATTAATGTTGTAAGGGCATTGCGTTGTTTAGTGATTGTTTGGTCTATTTTAACTGTTCCGGTTCATATTTTAATATGGTAAATATCCTTCACAATTTATGATGTTTGTTCACATTGACAGTGACAGTGACAGTGATATTTTTTACAATAAGCACTACGATAATTTTATTTAATTTGTTAATTTCAGTTTTATTTAATCAAAGGAATTAATTTAAAAGATAAGAATTAGACAATTGAAAGTAGCTATATGCTACTGACTTCCCTCGAATAAAACAATTATACCTATAGCCTTTTTTCGGGATCTTACTAATTTCATAGGTTTTAAATTTTTTTTAGAAATTAACTGATTGAGTGCATTATCCTTTTGACAGTATTTTAATTTTTACCGTTTTCATCGCAACGTTGGTGCATGTCTTCAGTTTTTCCAATATTTCTAATAAAATATATGCGGCTCCAACCATGTTGTAAAATCGAGATTTTATTTGGAACTACCTATGTTTTGATAGATAATTGATTGAAAGCTTCTCTTATATTTTATCGCCGCATAAACGTTCCGTGGTGGAGTAAGCCTTATAATTTTCGGTGGTATAAGTATTATGAAAATATTATGTTGTCGTAATATTTTTGATGGTACCAGTTTTCTACTGTGTGGTGAATATAAAGTACAAAACTGGTTGGTGATAAAATTCAGTTTCAGGTTGTTTTAAAAATACAGTTTTGGTGTACTTAGACAAAACTGTTTATTCCACATGACAGTAGTATTCGTATTTAGTAACCTCTGGCGTTTATGTTCGACACGTCATGTCGAATGCCTCTATACAGCAAGACGATTCAAATTTTTCAAACTCATTACCCAACCGGATGAGATTTTAAAATCGTAAGTCTGAATAATTTTCTTTTTTAGTTCGTTAATTTTCTAACAAATATAAGAACTATTCCTTTAAATAAATAAAGGAACCAGTGGTTCTTCCATTCTATTAAATGGAGTTTATTTTTTATAAAATAAAATAATCGCGTGCAAAAAATAAAAAATAGGATAAAAATATGCGTTTTTATAGGTAACTACATATATTTTTCATTTGGTTACATTTCGGTTGCATTAATTTGCGTAGTATGAATTTACTTATGTAAGTTTTAGCCATACAAGATGTTTATCTGGTATAGATATCTGTGCTTGCACTATAAAATGTTTAAATCGACTATGCAAGACGAAGGAACACTAGTTCTGTCGGTGAATTTTTATTGTTTAATTCGGAATTACATTCTTAACTATAGTTGACTATTTTCATACCTTTGGCATCTATCAACTATGATTATTATCTGCGGCATCCGACTCAGATTATTTGGTTTCAGCGTCCAGTTACAGTGTATCATTCTGTACCTAAGATGTCTACTTTCAATTCCTTCAATGCCTTATAAATTGAATTTATTTTATATTTTAAATATTAAATATTAAATATTAAATTACAAAAAATAAAAGAGTAACCGATAGTTAGTAGATTTTAGAGTCCCTTAAAAGCTAATCGGTCATTCTTAATTATAACAAGAAGTTTGAAAAACATAAAATAATAAACAAGCAACATAAATTATTTACATAAAATAATTCAATACATACATTTATAAAAAATAATAAAATAAATAACAAAAGCTAATCAATATAAATTATTATAAAGACTTCTTTAATGATGCCTCTAAATAAACTTCTAACATTTTTTTAAATTTGTAAATATTATTAGTATTTCTAATGACTTATGACCGGTAGATTAATAAAAGTAAATGGCCCAATGAAAGAAATAGAATTTCTACCAAATTTAGTTTTAATTTGAGGACATGTAAGGACAAGCATGTTAGAATTTCTGGTTACAAACACATGGTTAACAAATTCAAATGTGATGTTAGATACCGTTGATGATATATTCAAGCACTGATACATGTAACATGAAACGTAAAGCACAAACAATGAATAATTGGAAAAATATCTACTGTTCGTTATAGTTCAGCAGTTGGGAACAAATGCGGAAGTTTATATATTGCTTTGCAGCACTTATTTTGCAATATTTGAAGCAAAATCTTTAATTTGCTTTGCGTATAGCCGAACCAAAAGTTGCTGTAGCATAAAAGAGCCGCGTATGAATAAACGAAAAAAAAAACTGAAACAAATATAGAAAGTTTCCTGACAAATAAATGGATTTATTTTTAAACTCGTAGCGTAAATATGATCCTCCCAAGTCATATGTTTATCAAATATTACTCCATAATACTTAAACTCGCTCAATAATAAAATTCGAGGTTTGCAGTAATGGTAAATCACAATGTGGTAAGAATGAAGAATAAAAAGTTATAAATTTAGTTTTACTGAAATTGACCGAAAATCTTTCTTCATGTTAGAAAAAGCCAGTCTTTAGATTCATAAAATATAGTAATATTATCAGCAAACAATCTAATATTGTTGCTGATGATATTACTATATTTTATGAATATAAATATGGTGAGAGGTAGCCGCGCAATTACAATTATGAATATCAAAAACAGTAATGGCCCAAGGACGCTAATTCTTTGCGGTAATCCACAGTTGATAATCCACAAAATCAGTACTTGATCCTTGCCGAAAACCATGAGAAAAGAAAAAATTTGATTTATGCAAGAATTCGAACATTCTATTTGCCATAATTTTTTCTAATATCTTGTCAAACACGGATAACACTGAAATCTATCGATAATTATTAATTAATTTAGAGTCATTTGTTTTGAAAATAGGTGACACTTTAGCTAATTTGAGGCAATTGGGATAAGTGACGCTCTTTAAAACTACATTAAATAATTTTGATAAAATTTTGAATTTTGTTTTAGGATAATATTTGGTATGTTGTCATGTCCTCCACGTTTTTGAATATCCAAATTGAAAATTAGATTAGAAACTTCGGTAATAGAAATTGGTGATAAATAAAATGAGTTTTCACTAGGAAAATTATTTGAAATTGATTAGGTCAGAGTTGTTACTATTTGATGACCATGTATCGTTACTTACGTTAACGAAAAACACATTAAAAATGTTAACAATGCACTTAGGGTCCTTTTTGTGGGTACCTTTCTTATAAAAAAGTTTACCAAAGAATTCAAAAATTGAACCTGTAATAAATGGTCATAAATGTACCTAGGGTCGATTCAAATGTAAACCTTTGACTTTTAACCTTTTTTACATTTTGCTTGCGCAAGGTTCACTTGGACTCAGTAGATGATGAAATTAACAGTCATATACCACTGGTATGATTGCAGTAACTAATGTAATACACTAAATGTCATCCAAAAACTTCCTTCAAAATAATCACAAATAAATAAAGTTTCAAGACCTACATAAAGCCAATTATAATTGTTACCAACAGAACTGCATCAACATTTAAAAGTTTATGGAACAACCTACTCGTATATACTACATTTTGATTTTCAAGTTTCAAGCTTGTTTTAGTCCATTCTTCCTGTATGGGGCTTAAAGTGTCTTTTTTTATTTTTTTGACTAGAGGATGGCTTTCATTATCCATTTATACCTTGCACAACTACAGTCATCCTGTACTAGCGTGAAAGTCTTGCCCTTAGACTTCTTTCATTCTTTCATTCTAACTCTAGATGAGATTTAAAAATGGTCTATGGCAAGAGACACTGTTTAAGACTGGTATCGACCTCTTTACCATAAATTATTATATCATTTTGTTCTTCGACCGCCAAATATTCCTAAAGAAAAAAAAACAGAGACATAATTAAAAACTTTCAAGGGCAATCGCACCGAATGGATGAATAAATGTGACCGATATTGTAGAGATAAGAACGAACATAATTTTCTCCACAAATTAAGGCCATTTTTAAACTCTGAAAATAAAGTGTAAAATGTTTGTGTAAAAGTTACGCGATGATGAGGTTCAAAAACACCCACATTTAATTCCCTACACTAAAAGATGTTTATCTTATGGTACTGTATATATTTGGACCAAAATTTAAATATGTACTCGCATTAAATCCCCAAAGTGTATGAATTGGTATCCTTTGAAAATGCTACTGTAGTACATTTTTGATAATTTAGCTGATTCGAATGTAAATTGGATTATTCTACTGTTTCCACATTCGTATGATACCAAATATGTGTGCGATTTGTGTATGTCAATCGACGCATGTGAACAATATTGCATAGATTTTATGCAAATTTAGAGTAGCAATATTTTTTAATTATCTTATAATGTTTGATTTGTTTATTAATTCAAAATGTTGAGATGAACCGCATTAGCAAATTTAATGCACTTTGCGAAATTGAGTATCTGGGTCATACGAGTAGTAAATATTTCAGATTATTTTTAATTTTTTTTAAATATTTGTTGACCTAACATATAGTCATATTATTTTTGAATGTTTGTTTATGGATCGAGTAACAACAACATAAAATGTATACATAAAAACCATAATCTGGGTGTTATGTTACAATCAATTTATTAAAATAATAAAAAATCTTTTTAAAATACTTTAAACATCAGATAGCTGGTATAACATAATGCTTGCTACAGATAGTGTGTAATTCCATATATTATGTATGCCAGAATATTTCGTTATCAAAATTTGTAGGCAAAATTTAAAACGTTGAACATTTTATCTTAACTTTTTGGTTACTTAATGTGTTAACCAGTTAATTTTTTTTTATCACAGAAATTGAATTTTGGTTATTTTGAATAGCATGTGAGCGGAATATAATGTGGTATGGTGATATGCATTTTAATTATAGATTTGTTACAAGTGAACTTCGTATAGCGCCGCATGTTTTTTGCGTTCTAATCTAACTATGGTGATGAACATATTTTGGTCTCCTTGGGAAATACTTTGAAGGCTCGATAAAAGTAGATGGAAAAATCGGCCACCGAAAATTTGTAAGCTGAACGTATTTTAGAAACCTGGTGATCTGGTAAACGCTATGCCGGAGGTATTGAACACTTCAGATTATTAGATATTAGCCGGTATTAGATACCATACCAAACCGGACCATATCGCAATACGATGAAATCCTGTGTCTAACCCGTAACCCTAATTTCCAATCCTTAATACCTATATATACCGTACTTTGAGCCAATTATTTTTGCATGGTTAATGGCTTTTTCAATAAAATGTATATTGGTGCATTTTGCATCAAGGTATATTTTTAGTTTGGGAAATAATGGAGAATTTGCCTAGTGAGCTTAGAAAGTAATACCTTTAGTTGGATCGAGAAAACGAAGCAAAATAGTTACTGCATCCAGTTATTGAAGCGATTTAGCTAAATGACTTCTGCTCAAATACTAAAAAAGTTGCACAAGAACTAAACGAGAAGTTAAGAATAAGTAGTATAAGAGCCCTACAAATAATTGTTTAAGTCTTTAAATGAGTAATAGCCCAAAACTATGTCTTCTATTTATCAATAAAATTACCAATTATTATAAGCTTTTACCTATAGCGGCGATGATTTACAGTCATATTTGGGTAAAATGAATGACTGACTATTCAAAATATTGATTTTCCAATTTTAAATCTGAATAAAGGTTGATTTATCGCAAAATAGTTGGTCAAAAGTGCCTGTTTATAGATAAATTAAAAAATTGTCAGCATAAAGTAAAACTTCTTTACTGCGGTACTTGAACGGAGAAATAGAGAGTGATAGAGGGATATACCCTCTATTCGTTGATTTCATTAGGGACTTAAGTGATTAGATAAAAATAAATATTTTACCCTTCTTGATATCTCGAAATAAGCATCTATAGTATTTAGTTCTAGAGTTGATGTTGCAGTTCAAATTAAAAAACGCCATCAAAAATTATAACAAGAGCTGCATGAAGAGTAAGGAGTCCATGCAAACATTATTAATTGGGGTCGTAACTGATGCATTTGCACTGAATTGGCTGACAGTCATATCTATGTTTGTTGTGACAATGTTAACTGTAGCAAAATAATTATATTTGATTGCGATTCCCTCTTGAATTTGATTAGGTGACCAAGATGTTCTTGATTAGAACTTAGTTTTAACGGTTTAGACACTAGTTTAAAACTTGAGGACATTGCCAACACGGCAAAATAAATAAATACTCACTTATTTTGTTAATAGCCACCGATACAGTATTTTACAGTAATTTTTATTTATTACTTATTTTTATAATTAATAATTTATGCATTAATCTTTTGCATGATTTCAACACGAGCTATTTAGGATAAAAGAAATGTTTTCAAATATAACGGGAATTCTAAGCCTATACGAATGGAAAAGGGTTGAATATTTTTAAGTTTGCAAAAGAATAAAAGGAGATAGATTAGTGTTTCTACAGGAAATGTTTGAAAACGAAACAACTATAACCGTTTGTGGTTTCTGAGTCAATACTTTCTGAGTAATTGTCACGATCGTTTAATGATGGTGAAGATGTTGGCTGTAACACACCGCGGTCTTGAGTTCGATCACCGCCGCTGACTACAACGCCGTAACCATTTGTGTGTAAAATCGTTCGCTGGGCTGACCACCTGAAATGATCACCAATTGTAAAAATATGATCTGAAAGATCTTGTAAAAGATCCCAGTAAGGGGTTAACTAATCAATCGTCAAAATCTAATAAAACCCGCTTTTCAAATCTTGCAAATTTTAAATTTAGCCACATTTAAGGTGAAATACTGAGCACAACACCAAAATGAGAAAACTTTTGAAGAACACTTTTGGTGCCCCGTCGATAGGAATAAACCACAGTTATGATTATGTCCGTTATTTTTTATAGAGTTCAATAGTTTTACGTAGTTTATATTTTAAAGGAAAATTGAAACTTAGAAGTTTATTCATTTGTCATTAGTCTTTGGGCTACGGCGAACGCGGTACTCCTGTATATACAATTGTTTAGAGTATTTTTTATGTGGTTTTCTTAATTGAAAAACGATATGTCTTGATATGTACGAGTAAATAGAAAATTATTCTAAATATTTGAAATGATATATGTATATGTACATACTGAATTTATAGAGCATTTGACATTTGATGAACTTAGAATATTGAATTACACGATATGAAAAAACCACGTAGACGCCGGCAAGTGGCAACATTGTTTATGGTATCTGTGTGCGGTGCGGCTGTCGTAAAATATTATAGTTAAATAGTATTAAAGCACGAGTATTTATATCAAATAGGTCGTCTAGACATATATGCGTCTTTATGTCTATTAAATGTTCACTTTAAAGGTTAATTTTACTTGTCTTTAATAATAATTTGTGTAGTCAAAGAGTTGTAATTTTACCGCGATTTTTTTATCGCGTGCTTCCATTTTTACATACATCCGTACATTATTTGCTGATAAGGTATTGTTTGTTTTGATTATAGTTTAACATAATTTCGTTTACAAACATCAACATAATTTTACACTTTCTTCGAATCTATAAATTAATTTCTAAATAACAATAAATCAAAACGAAATCTCCAGACTATCGTTTATTGCTGTAACATACACATCAACCTATTTGTGTGTATACAGTCGAGTTATATAACTTTTTTGCTTTTTTTTGAGCCATTAACCACTGTGTCGCCACATAAATTATTTGCGTTCGAGAAGTGATTTTCTTGCTAGTCAATATTTTTGAAATATGGAGTAAATTTAATTGTAAATTTCGTGACAAGAATGTGATTTGTATAAAAATTTTCGGCATGCTTAAACAGCAATTAAGGTTGAATGAATTAATTTTAGATTTTAATTTTTTTATATAGACGTTAAACGGAAATCATCTTAACATTTTCTGACCAATAATTTTGATAATTTGCACATTTTTGCGAGTATTGATTTTGGAAAGTACTTAATATGATTAGATGACCTAGTTTCTTGCGTTTTATTGTTTGGACACGATTTTATGTGAATATTTAACCTCCTGATCGGCGGTCAAATCTAATAAATCGAAAACAAAGCACCTACTTTAAAATTATGAAGTCAAGGTTTGAAACAGTCTATTTTTTCCCGCAGTTTCTCTACCTTAATGTCGATGATTAATCGGCCTAACTCAATTAGATTTTTTCTCTTTTAAATACAATAGTTGTACAAAGCACCACGAATCATCGTATATAGTCCTCTATATACAAGGGCCGCAAACCACCTTAATACTGTCGCTGAGTCTGTCTAGTAATATGTATACTCTTCCGATAGATACCAAACGGCCTATAATTATTGTTTTGACCATCCATGAACCTGTTAAGATAGCTAGCATCACAGAACATGTGGAGTTGGGCAATTTTCACTCTTGGTAAGAACAATAGTGGTGAGTAATTTCTGAACTTTAATATTTTCTGTCTCGTTTATATTCATAATAATTTTAAAGTGAATAACCAGCAACAAACAAATGTAGCCTTAAAGGTCATAAATGCTGTTTACAAATCATTATAGTTCGCGTTTGGTACATTCGATAACACGTCTGGCTAATGATTTTGGTTTTTATAGGGCCAAATGATCGTTGGTTAGGTCGATTTTCCTTTCTCATCAAGCCCTGGTAAAACATATTGGATTCTCGGTGGATGTCCCCTGTAACCGCAACTTTCCATTTACAGAACTCAAATAAAACATACAATAATGACTTTACCATATCTGAAGTCTTTAACAATAAACTGTTTAGGGAAGCAGCACTTACGTTAACAGCTGTGTCCCGGGCAACTCGAAAAAAGCAAATCATGCTTTTGACACATTTTTCGGGTGACCTATTTAATATACTGGCCCGCATGGCAAAAGGTCTAGATTTGAAGGGATACTCCACTCTGATCGATCCTTCAAAGATAAATAATCTGACTCATTGCTGAGTGGTTTTTCTCTAAAAATTTCTGCTTTTTATCTGTGATCTCTGACCCGAGACCTTTTCTAAAAAATTACTACCTGAGCAATTTGAATTCATATTTATTTTAAAAAGGAAGTATCCAATTATCGAGTTCATCTTCACTGTAAATCATAACCTATAACCTTGAAACACGTGATTTTCACAATTTTAGCATGGACTTTCTTGGAGAGCAACGAGTTACAAACGATATTATTTCATTACTGATATATTAACTTCAAAGGCACCTAATTTTCTTATCGACTGCCGATCTTAAATTTCCTGGTCAATTTTGGAGATATGCATTATGTTTCTCTTCGTTATTTTTTTTAAATTATTTACTTCAGTTGGAAGCATTCGAAAATCGAACGGTCAATTTAAATTACCCGCCAACCATTCACTATCGATCTCGCTCAAATCGGACAGTAACTGAGGAAATGATAAGGACCCATATAGGAACTGATAATTCCTGTGAAAAAACTTAAACATTTGATCATTTATTTCAACAATATTGTGTTAAAAAGCTAACCGTTTTTACTTCTTTTGGAAGCAAAATACTTATTTTTCGTTGCTTGTACTTCTAAAAATTGTTTACTTTAAAGTAGAAGCAAACAGCAACGACATAGGTACTTGTAATTAAAAAGAAAAGAAATTACATTTAATGTTTTTTTTAGCATTAATTTGCTTTTACTTTTGGTTTGTTTTGCTTACTGGGCAAGTAACAATGGATCATTTGCAAAGTTTATATTCTCCCTCAATGCTTCTTCTTTGCTAAATATTGAGGTAAAAAATATTATTCCTTAAACACATTTAATTTTCCGCAGCAGATTGTTTAAAGCAAAATCGTAAGTTCTTAGTATCTAAGCTTGTCTAAAATCATCTTTTGAGGATGAATCTGCAGAAATATATAAATTTTTTTGTGCAGAAAGCCACATTATTTCGCAAAAAAACAAAAGCACATGCATGTTGAAGTAACAGCAGCGAGGAGGCATCTGCAAATCACTTTGGAGAAGAGGTTGCATACAGAAGCTGTTTCCGTTTTTTTTCTAGAACCAGCCCACCCTACTTTGTGGAAGAAATTCATGAAAGACGTGGACAGTTTTTGTAGCTGAAATAATTTTAAATAATGATGGTTTATGTTTAAGTGGCAGGGTTTAAAAAATTGAGTGGAGCCAGGTTGTCAAATCATTAAATTTTTGTAACCATGTTAAAAATTAAATAAATGATAATTTATTATTCGAGGTAGTTCGACATGTCAATTGTTTTTCAGTAATGTTTTTCAAGAATCGTTTATCAGTTCGAAATCGTTAAGTAAATCTTTAAATTGGTCTCTCAGTCACCGTCGCTGGAAAGATGTTTTCTGTTATACACCTGACAAGTCGTGATTAAGCATTCAAACATCAAACAATTTCTTGTCAAAATTATTTACCATTGTTAGGGAGTAATGATTGCTAAAACAATAAAGCTCATCCCGGTCTACCTTTTACACAGTTCCTGAAATCATCGCTGTTTGCTTAACGTAACTTGTATTTTATTTCGGGCCTTGTATGTTGATGCAAGCTTCAGTCGACTCCAACATGAGGAACCGACAGTGTTTGAAGTCGGTATTTTATTTCCCACCTACCCGATAGAAACCCGGTTAGGAGTTTCCTCTATCCGCCATCCAAGGTACCGCCCGACGGAAGACTTTCAACTCTACACGTGTAACTAACTCTTGATGTATCAGATACTGAATCATAAAAGTAGTGAAGGAACTATTGGACCAATTTGCATATTTTTGGCTCTCGCTGGCTGAACTATCACGGAATTCAAATATTTGATCTCTAATTTTAGATACCAAGTCAACTGTAGACCTTGCAAGTAAAAATGGATAAAGTCTTTCTCTAATATAACTATGGTGTTATATAATGTAACAACTATTGACGTTATAGTACATTATTGCACATTATTTTTTATAGTACATTATTATAATTCAGGCAATCTAAAAATTTGAAGTTAATTTATAAAAAATTTGGCACCGAAATTTTGCAAAAATCATTGAATTCGTTTCTCGCGCTTATCCCTAATCGAAATTCAATAAACAAATATTTTATTAATATTTTTTATTACTTACATTGTTGTATTCTATCGACGAGATTTTGATTGAAATCTATGCATACACAAACCAATCAAACTATGTAATCATAATTATTCTCGATAAATAATTAACAAATTGCTTTCTTTTGTTTTTAATTTTCCGTATAGCTTTTCTGTATAATTGTTTTTGGTTGTATATCATCACAAGGATGGTATGTGGACGAAAAAACTGGCAAGGACTATTGTTTGTATAACGATGACGGCAATGCATGCAATTATGGTGTTGGCATTGGTGTGATCGGATTTTTAGCATCGATGGGCTTTATTGTCGGCGAATATCTGTTTGAACAAATGTCATCGGTAAAAACACGGAAACATTATGTTCTAGGCGATTTAATATTTTCAGGTATGTAAAATGGCATTTTTTTTTGTTTTTATGATTTCGATTTAATGAAACAATTTCTATTTTCAAGGTGTAATGGCATTTTTATTCTTTGTCGGATTCTGCTATCTAACAAATCAATGGAGTAAAGCACCCGATCCACCAATGGGTTATGGTGTCAACAATGTTCAATCCGCTATTGTATTCTCATTTTTTGCGGTATTTTCGTGGGCCGGTTGTGCATTTTTCGCTTTCCAACGATACAAAGCTGGCGTGGACACAACATTTGCATCAACATACGAATCCGATCCATCAGCAAATGCATATTCTAGTTATCCAGTGGGTAATGAACACGATCAATATCAGGATCCACCGTTTTCAGGTGGCGGTGGTGTTGGCCAACAGCAACAACAACAACAACAAATGCAACAACAACAGCAACGAGGTAAATATTCAATTTGAAAAAAACTGTATGTCTCGAACTAATTTTTATTTTGTTTGATTAGGTAACGAATATCAGGCGCCAACGTATTAATTAAAAAAAAAATTAAAAAAAAATTTATTAATCTAAATATAATGAAAATATATTTTGTTGAAATTGAAAATATTTAAAAGTTAATAAGATGATATAATTTAATTATAAAGTATAAAAATAGTTGACCTCAACACTTTTATATTATGCATAAAATTAAAATAATAATCATAAGATGAAATATATAGAATTACGATCTGTCATTAAATATACATAATATACTTACCTATTATTAATATTAAATAGTGAAAACGTAGTCTAAAAGTATTTTTAATTACAAATTTATGGGTAAAACTCTCGACGATGCATCATGCACTATATATGTACTATACAAACTAAATTGCAACTACCAAAGATTATTAATAAATCGTGATGCTTTAAACATATATATTTTTTTTACTCCCGTTTTGCTTGACAACAATAAAAAAATAAAAATAAAAATCATATATTTTTATGTAATTAAAATATTAACAAACAAGATTTAAATCGTAATTTAATACTCGGCAGAGAAACGAAATTTGCATATACCGTACTGGAAATAAATTAAAAAGTAGAACAATATACTTTGGTTCAACAAGTTAGATAAAAAATATTTACGAAGGATTGGATTTGGAACCACTAGTGTTTCCATGAATATTGTAATAATTGGTATAGAACACGCAAGGACATTAATTTTTACTACCACTAAATCATGTAACTACTTTATGTACACAAACAACTTTAAAAGCTTGAGAAATTTTCTAATTTTATGGCGCGCGTATATTTCAAACAAATTCTCGATATACCCTCGAATAAATCAAAATACAATAAATGTCTATCTTTAAACGTGAACCCACCTTGTATATATATATATTATAGTATATATATTTCTAATAATCATATCTTATATTATCTATGTAGAATTTAGCTTTTAAATTATATCGGTGTCTTTCTAGAAATTAGCTTAGAGTATATATTATATTATGTAGAAACATAATTTTTATAACATTCCACAACTATAAATGATTTTTGAAATGACAATATCACACTTTTAATTTTTTACTAATACTAAATAAGGTAATGATGATCTCTAGTCTCAAAAGTATAACTATCATTTAACATTTATTTTTGAGCTAAAGATTGTTTAAGTATAATCTTTAGTGGTAGTAAAATTCAAACCGTTAACGGTCTAACAAAAAAATGTAGTGATTCTTTTACATTTGAACTAGAACCTATAACAAGGTTCTATTATAGCTGACACTAATATTAATTGTAAAATTATTACTACATCATACTTGATTAGATCGTTTAGTTGAAGAATTTACTTGTTCTACGTATTTATAAATTTCCAGCAATTAAAATGAAAAATCGTTACAAAAACTATTAAATTTTAATAATATTTGTGGTAATAAATTTAACGTTTATCGATCGCAAAAATTGACACGTTCTCGATGTCTCCTGGATTTATTATTTTTTGATGTCTAACAGTTTATTAAAATAGTGTCAATAAAATTATTAACAGCAACAGACCAAAATAAAAATAATAAAATAATAAAATATTATAATATAAAGTAGAAGAGTTTATCAATAAATAAATAAATTAGTTAATTGTGATTTATAAAGTAAATATATATATATATATATATATATATATATATATATATATATATATATATATATATATATATATATATATATATATATATATATATATATATATATATAAATTAAAACCAGTATTTATTTTGTATTAATTATTATTATTATAGTATAGATAAAATATATTATGCTACTAATTTAATTAAACTGAGAATGTTGTCTTCAAAGTAATATTTTCTTAATTTACCTAAATTATTATTTTTGATTATTTAATTTGGAGCAATATTAATTAAATTAAAAAAAACCGAGGTTAATATAAATATTATATATATTGAGAAATGTTATGTGTGTTCTTTAGAAATTTATAAAAACAAAAATATTTATTAGTCAAAAAATCTTAAATATGTATCGCGGAAATATTCAGTTGAGCCTACAAATTTAATCAAATCGGATTCCTACCTCCCAACCATACAATTTTTTCAAAAAACTTAATTAGCAATATTTAATGCGTCACCTCTTCTGCTTATAATCCAAAATAAAAGTTTTTATTATTAATTTGATTTATTTTATAATAAAAAGTGCCTCGTCGTCATTGATCAATAAAATTAAACGTAAAAAATAAAAACTATAAAATATTTTGATTTAATTAAAAACATGTATGCACAATGCTGTCGGTCCGATTTGTGTTAATTATTTGATTGCGAAATGAATTTAGAGTACATTTCATTCTTGCTATTCTGTATTTTGTAAATAACAATTAATCAAAATTATAAAAAATAAACTAAAAACGTTTTTGTTAATTAATTTTAAGTATAATTTATCGAAAAATTATAAATCAAATTCCAGAAATAAGCAAAAGTACTTAAAAATAAAAAATTTACCTAACAAACAAAAATATTAATTAAAGTACAAACATTTGATATATATATATATATATATATATATATATATATATATATATATATATATATATATATATATATATATATATATATATATATATATATATATATATAATTTGTACTATTTAATTCTTTCATTTAAATAATGTTTAATTTTGACATAAATAAATATTACTTTACTACCTAGTATTTATAATTATTATGATATGTTAATAATTTAATTAATGTTAAAAGGATATAAATACAGGGTGTCCCATTGTAACGAGCCCAAGCGAGTAGGGCGATTTATATGCCTGAATATTAACCGTTACCCACTTAAATGGTTGTTTAGCTCAGCAGATTACCTTGAATCATGTAAATCCCAATAATTCTTCAAAAAATTTAGATAACTCATCAATTGTTTTTCTTTAATTAATAATATGCATAGAAAAAATATAAAAAAATTTATTTAACTGCCGTCTACTAATGGCAGCAAACATATTGAAATTTCTTACATTTTCTTTTTTTTATTGCTGGCATTACTGATTCGAGCAATCAAATGCTTCCTAGTCTAAATGTTAGTTACGTATAGATCTTTCTTTTCAAATATCCCAATACATAAAAATCTAGTGGTGTTAAATCTTGAGATCTAGGCGGCCAAGTTATAGGTCCCCTGCGACAAATCCTTCGCCCTGGAGCTTGAATTCCATAGTGTACAGAAGCATCATTTTGTTAATACAAAAAAATATTTCTCATCATAATTTAAACTGAATCTAGCACAATGGGACCTGTTTTATTCAAAAATTGAAGATTGTTTTGTAAATTCAATCTTTCAGGTAGTAAAACTTTATGTAGATTTTCTGGTTACAACTCATAAAGATTGCAGAAATTTGTTACTTCTTCCGTCGTACATATCGATTCGTCTGTCCATAAAATGGACTCCTAATGGTTTAAGAGCAAACGACAGAAATTTGCTAAAATGTTTTTTTTTATTTTTTGCAAAACGATTGCTGTGGCTTTTTACTTTAGTTTTGGTATTTACATGATTTATGGTAATCTACCAAGCTAAACATTTTGAAATGCAATTTAAGTGGGTAACGGTTTATTTCCGGATATACATAGTATAATTTTCTTCATCCAGCTACACGTCCTACTCGTTTGGACTCATCCCAATAGAGAAACCTTGTATATATATATATATATATATATATATATATATATATATATATATATATATATATATATATATATATATATATATAAATCAATAAACAATGAAAATAAATAAACTATCACCTTAAAAACAAAATAAATGTAATAATAAATTAATTATGTAAAAAACTAATTTGACGATATTATACAAAAAGATAAATACTAAATAAAATAATGTAATATATATATATATATATATATATATATATATATATATATATATATATATATATATATATATATATATATATATATATATATATATATATATATATATATATATATAAATAAAGAACTACCAAACAAAACAAAGCATTTGTGGTTTAATTACGTTTAAAAAGTTTCAGCAATACATAGATATATGTTTGGCAGTATAAACTGCAATTATTTCATTGATGTATCCATCCACCAATGAAACTGGAAGTTAAAAGTGCTATTCAGAAGCATCAGAAACAACAAAGTAGCTGGTATGGATAATATTCCAGCAGAATTACTAAATGGCGAAGCATCTGTGGCAGAAAATTTAACTTCACTATTGGCAGAAACATGGAATACTGGTAGAATTCAACATAATTGGAAAGAGGGCTTGAATAAAATAATTTCGAAGAGAAACGACCTTAAAGGTTGCAAGCACTAGAGAGGCATCTCCCTTCTCAACAGTACAATGAAAGTCTTAGCAATGATCATTCTTGAGCGGATATCACTAGCGTTCAACCAGCAAATCAGAAACGAACAAGCTGGCTTAGACTTGGTAGAAGCTGTACAGATCATATCAACTCAATCCGTATCATAATCGAACAATCAAATGAATGGAACTGACCACTATATCTAGTCTTCGTAGATTTTGAACGTGCATTTAACTCCATCAGTAGACGAGAAATCTGGAATGTACTCTGCTAATTGGGCATTCCGAGAAAAATAATTGAACTCATTAGGAAAATGTACAGGGATGCCGGAAATCGAGTTCAATACAAGGGGAAGCAGAGTGACAAACATTAAAACACAAGCGGAGTCAAACAAGGATGTATTCTTTCTTCACTACTATATTGGTTTTATTATTTTATTTTGTATAATATTATAATATTGTTAATATTTTACTTAATTTATTATTATTAATATTAAAATACAAAAACTTTTCACATAAACTCAAAATACGATCAATCGAATATAAAATTCGTCAACTAATAGCAGTCGGATTTTGACATGTGCACTCAGAACTATGCGGATGATATATGTCTGCTACCGCATAAATACGCAGACATGCAGCAGAAAGCCCAGAAACTATAGCTGTTTTGGCACAGGAAATCGCTCTCTTATACAAACTCACGAATGTCTGTGTGAAAGCAATGCTGCAGTGCTGCTGTATGGCTGTGAAACGAGGAAGCACACACAGAAGATCCTATAGTAGACTCCAGGTATTCGTCAATAAATGCCTTAGGCGTCTAATAAAATGCTTTTGGCCCAATACTATCACACATTAGGCACATTAGACAGTAAACCAGATAGATCGAAATTGAGCGTGAAATTAAGAAACGAAAATGGAAAGGGATTGGATACACAAGAAAAGGTACCAATGATATAACCCGAAAGGCAATGAAATGGAATCCGCAAGGAAAGAGAAAAGTTGGTAGACGAGCAATAACCTGGAAACGAACCCTGGAAACGTTCCCTGGGGGGAACTAAAAGCAATAGCTCCGAATAGAATACGTTGGTCCAGCCTAGTAAACGCCCTATGCTCCTAAATTGATAAAGGAAAAAAAACCTCATTGATTTATTCCATTTCGGTGCAGTCAAGTCTCGGTTCAGGTCTTTTGATGTACTACTGGGCATTCCAATATTCTGAAGTACTTACGTTCCTCTTCTTAGAACAGCTCCAAGCATTCCATTTTAGTTTGGCATCCAGCATCACCTCTAGATATTGTGCTGTATTTGCATAAGGAACTTGTTTAGAGTTGATTACGATTGGCATTTTAATTAAGTGTGTTTTATTAGTAAAATTCACATGTACAGATTTTGTTTCGTTGGGCTTAAGTCTCCATTTCTTCTTCCAGTCATATTCACTGTATTAATCACTGCTTGTAGTTTTTCTGTAGCTTGCGCTACTGCAAAACTGATTCAATTGCTGTTCCATAAGCAAATGTAGATATGGTTGTTTCTTTCATTAGTGGTATGGCTCGTGTGTACAGAAGGTACAAGATAGTACCCAAAAGCGGCCCACTTACTTATAATACTCCTGCTGACATTTTTTTAAGGTCTAAGCATTTATCTTCATATTTTACACGAAAATGTCTGTCAGAGTATGTAGGATTTCAGGGCTCGAAGTAACTTGTACTCTAATCCTTTATGCCATATACATAATTAATTGCCTGCAGTTCATCCATAAAGAACTAAACATTCTGTGAACTTGCTGAAGGGTTAAATGTTCATTATCCTCTATTATAGGCTTCATTCTCTTTAAAAGTAGTTTTTCAAATATATTTGATTGGAAGTAGTCTAAATGACTTTATCGTTACAGTTTTTGTTTAGCTTTAAAATTAGGATTCACTACCTTGGAACATATCTTAATCTTAACACAACATTTAATTTGTAAAGTAGTTTGCGTTTCGCTTTTGTTTGAAAGTTCTTTTAAAATGCGCCCAAAAATTTAAGTATATCCACGAGCTTAAGGAGCGCTTAATTTCAAGCTCGATTCTTCGATCGGTTTACAAAATTAACATTTGCATTCTTATAGTTTGTCTTGTCAGTGGTTGTCAGCAAAATCGAACATACAATCAGCTAGCGAAATAAACCCTAAACAGATTAACCCATATACGATTAAAACCTTTTTGGCTAAATGGTTTAAAATTTAAATACTTGGTTTTCCAAATAGAATCAAATTTTTCGGAGACCGATTTTTATAAGAAACTGCGAAAGAAATTATTATTACTAGCAAATTTTCACAGCATCGAAAAACGTTTTCGACGTTTTGTTTCTAATGGGATGGAAGCAAAAAACCATCTGAATTTTACCGAAAAGAAGAAAGTACATTCGTTTTTTTTTTGATTTTGAATCCTGCAATCTTTTTTGGGGCCGAACCTCTTCCAACTCTTTCGCGGTTAATTTTTAACGTCCTACCTTACGCCGTCACCAGCCAAATCGAGGACGCACGAATACAGGTTCGATTTTAAATCTATCTGCAAATTGCATTGCTCCAGTCAGCCTGTACTGATATGGACGATGGTTCGGCCCATTGATTTTGCACTGCAACAGGGGGCCATAGCAGTATTCTTCGTCATCACCGATCGTAATAAGGTGATGAAAAGTCCCTTTTGCAACCCTCCCCCATTGGGATTCGAACCTGGTACCTCTCGTCCCAAATACCGCAGCTTTAACCACTGCGCCATTTGCTCGGTAACAACATCCGTTAAAGTAAAAAATCTTCTAGCAAACGCAACATTATTAGTAAATACGTTATACAAGTACGAATGCGCCGAATGTTGCAGTCGGCGCTGCCCTGTATACATAGTACACATACACCATTTAAAATGCATCAACACACACAAATGAGATATAGTACAAATCCAGTTTTGTACCATATCTCATTTTGTACCGTATCTCATATTGAAATATCCAATTTTGAAATATCAAGTTTTGTACCTTATCTGGTTTTGTCAAATCCTATTTTGAAATATCCAGTTTTAAAATGTCCAGTTCTGAGCGGTTCCCGTTCGGGGGTACTGGGTTCGAATCCCAACGGTGAAGGCTGAAAAGGTGATTTTACCTCACTTGATTACGTCAGTGATGACGATGAAGATTAACTCAATTATAATCTCCTGATAGAGTGCAGAATCCATGAGCCAAATCATCGTCCATGTCAGTACAAGCTGGCTGGAGTAATGCAATGTGCAGATGATGAATATTCAAAGCGAATCTGTATTCGTGCGTCCTCGATTTAGCTACGGCGTAAAGGAGGACGTTAAGCTATATATGACATCGATAAGATGTAGTATTTAGATCAGCATCATGCGGGGCTTCCAATTTAATTTTGTGAACAAAATAATAATATGCGGAGATATATTGATATGTATTGTTTTGGTGAAGAAGATCATACAATTTATTGAAAGTATCAGAAAAAAGAGTTTCTGTATAAATGAACAAATATTCCGCAAATTTCGGATCATAATCCTATATATCCGGAATCACCCAGTGCCTTCTCTCGTAACAAACACCGCAAAAAATTAAAAACTGTAAAAATAATTTAGTACTTCCCCGAAATATAAAAATCATAAAATTCTAAACGATAAATGTTTGGTTTCGATGGCAAATTATTTCTCCCCAAGATTCTAAACAAATGAAATAAGTAAAGTAAATTACAGTTCCGGGAGTTTAAAATAAAAAATAATCAGTCTCCGGTTAGCGATGTTAAGAAGGTAATTGGTCTCCGGTTAGCAATGTTAAGAAGTTATCGACATAAAAGTAAACGTCCATGTCCAATTTAGTGCATCTCTTATAAAATAGTATACATTTTTTTTTAAATTTGGCTTTTTATAATCTATGGATTTATGTTATAAAGTTCTATCATACTTTCACTAACCATTCATAGAGTATGCCAGTAATCAATTTTTTGGTTGTACAGCTATTTTTGATAATATGCGGTATGAGAAAATCTCCTATATTTTCTCCTTTACAAATATTTATAACTGTGTGAGTGAGTTAGAAGGATTAGAAGAGCCCATGCGCCATTACTCCTGAAACAAATAAACAAAAAAAAAAATCTCTCGTGTACTACTCTATATATATTTTTTATACCAAAATAATATGGTTTGGCCTGGTGATCCCTGAACTGATGGGAGAGATAAATAATTTTATAGCATTGTCTCTATATACATACACAGATTTACTTATTTGTAGTTTTGTTATTGGTGTGTAGTTTTCAAGGTTAGTTATACTAAAGTAAAAATTGTATGATTTATTTGATTAATTCAATTAGATAAATTGAGATGGATAAACATTTCGTATACATTTTGTTGATTTATTGTTCTATTGTTGATTTATCTCGAATCTAAATGAGAGTAGTATTGTCTACAAAATTGGTTAAGTATATATATATGGGTTAACGGATATGGTTACTAGTTATTTTCGAGGAAATTTGATTTTATGGGATGCTGGAAAAATTTAATTCAATTCGAAATTCGATGCTTCGTTGAAAAGTAACGTAGAATACTATGGCTCATAATTTTATACTTGGAGCTGGAAATATAACAGATATTGACAGATGCAAGTGGAAACAAGATATTAAGGGATAACAAGAGCAGAATTAGATATCAATTTAATATGAAAGATTTCATTATGTTAATTTTTTTGTGCCATGTGCTAGTTGAGACGAACAGAGGGAGAGGACAGTAATCATATACTAAGCGTATATCGCAATATTTATATGCCTACAAAAACAAAACATTAATAGTTGAGGTTTTACTATACCAATGCGTGCTTAGCAGCTTTAAAAAGGTTACCAGTGATTCGTGGATTATGCTTAGATGTGTATTGTGAATTAAACTTTGAGCTCTTGAGCTCTTTTCTTGATATCATAGCTCTTGAATTATCAATCGACGGGGCAACATGGTATTTCCAACAACCTAAAGACATTGCAGAATGATTTTATCCCAAATATGAAATCTTTACGCTGAACTAATAAAAAAACGAAATATTTTACATTTTGGTGGGAAAGAAAATCCCCGGTAATCGACCAACACACCGTGAAGGCATACAAAGAAAAGTATATAGGAAGAAAAATGAGCTATTAAAACCAACAGCACATCTTTTATAGCAAGAAGTGTCCATTATACATGATAAACCATAACATCAAAAATTTGTCAAATTCAACAAGATCGTCATGGGTGCAATAAGTTTGTCACCTCTCATGGCGAACTAATCACACTTACATTTCAAACAATGCTAGAGTTAATAATTAATCCCATCACAGACACCCATTAAGGAAACTTCTATCGTCTTATTCTGGTACAGGTAAAACAAATAAGAGAAAATACTATAGTAAATTTAAACTGGTAAGAGCAGCTTTACTATCAAAAGCTGGCTTAGACTAGTAAAGCTGGCTTTGGTTAACCATCAGTCACAACAACCATAAGCGTTTAGGTCTATCACCACTGTCTGACAATCTACTTGGTTCCTCCAGTGATTATCTTTCTGGTCGCTTGATATATGTGTTAGAAAGAATACAAATATTTAATCTTTTGGCAACATTGAAAGACGATAAATAGTTCCAGAAAAATATAACAACAATTAATCCCTGGAATACATTTGGATTCACTTTCAACGTTCTTGTAGTGTACTTAAGATTTATTATTATAAATAAACAGTCCCTGTGCTTGAAAAGTACTCTTATGCCTCGTAAAATACTTCTACACGAGCATATTATCTTTTGAGTTCCAGCACTGCATCCTTGGCTTTTCATAGGCGACTAAACAAAAGTTGCAAGAGTATTGTTAGAAACTCTTTGCTCTCCAAGAAGATCGATGGCCAAAAAGTTGAGTCCATGTGATCTATTGCTTTACAGTGGAGGTGACCTCGGCAATATTGGTGTTGGTTTTCTTTTTGAGCCTCAGGTAAAAAGTTTGTTTGGATTTCAAAGTAGTTGATAATCGTATGTGTAGCCTACGGTAAGGTCTCGGGTCATCTAAAATGTGAGATCTTATCGGTCGGCTGCCAAATTTGTGGACAGTGATCGTCAATTGGTCACTGTAAAGCTAAAATGGCAGTTTTTTTGTAGATGTGAACGCTGTATGGAAGGTATTGAAAACTTTGGTTGTCAGTGCAGCTCAGGCGACTCACTTTGTGGAACTATCTTTTCGACCTTATTAGATTAGAATGGCAAAGCGAAGCTATGCCTGAATGCATAGAAAGTGGCTGCTTTATGCCTTATTTTTAAAAAAGAAGATCAGCTTACAAATTATTGTCTTACATAATATTGAAGAGAATCACTCCTCCCCTATGATTGAGGAAACTGTGAATGACTTCAAATATTACTGATCAAATATTTTCACTGAGGATGATTCTTTCTAAATATTACGAACTACTCGTGACAACCCTATGACTCAATCTGTTGGGATAGCTTATGGTTTGCTTTATATTAAATTAGTGCGTTTATGTTAAATGGCAGTGATGCAACCACAATATTTTGTCAAAGTTGAGAACCAGATATCAGGAATTGTTGTCCGCTGAACTCATTAATCGCATGTTAGAATTTTTCGTAAAAGCGAAGCACCAGGTCCTGGCATATGCATATGATATCTATGAAATTTGACTAAATGGTATTGGTGTTAAAGAACTACCGCATCCGCTTGTACGATTCTCGGCTTCTGTTGGTCTCAAAATGAACGAATCCAAAACAAAATATTTGTCATTTATGATAATTGTGTGGGAAGGGATATCAAAGAACGTCTTGTGTTGATCAGACTGGATGTCATGTATGGGTGTGATCCTGATGTATGAAAGATGCGGTTGGTAAAATTAGAGAGCAGGGGTCCCGAAATTTCTCATTTAAACAAGCCACCCTTGGGATGTTGTCAAAATTATTTTTTCTATGTTGGCACATCTGTCAGTTATTTACATGTCACTTTTAAACGCAATATGTCAAATAGTATTAAATGAGGTTGAGGTCGGTGACGATGGCTTTTCGGGGTAGAGGACGATTTGTCTTCTTCGGGTTGCCTAGAACGATATGAAGAGCAAACTCGGGAACGAATCCGATGGAGCCAGACTGTTCATTTGGTGAGGGCAGCAATGCCCTGTAAAACCCGTAATAATAATATATTCATAAATAACCAGGTCTACCTATTCATTGAACTTCCTCATTCTAACATGATACAGTTCTGAAAAAAAATAATATTCTAATTTGATCTGAAATCAAATCTTTCTGAATTATTAAATATATTGCCACTAATTTTTCCAAGCCGTGAGCTGTAATTAATTCAATTTTCAATTACGTAATCCAAAATTTAACTTAACTTAATTTTCGTGTGCTTAACTTGTACCACTTCATAACGTTGCAATTTTAAAGTTACTAGCTTTAAACTGTATTATCATAACCCGGATCCACAGTATCAATTTAACTTCCCCTAATTCACATTATTCATCTCTTCATTAAAGAACATCTCCGTTACATGAATATTGGAATTTTTTATCCATGTGTGTTAGTTGGTTGAAGTGGGGAAATAATTCTATAAGCAATTTTTTTTGTTACAACGTTACACAACTTGTCGAACACGGCGGAATTATATCCCCTCTTTAAGGATTTCTCTTTTCACGTAAGTATTATGTCCTTTTCGCTTTGTTTTGGTTTCGTTTCGTTATTTTTCGGGTAACAGGCAAGACAAATATATTACAAATTTGTATTCCGAATCGAAACGTAATGAAAATCAAACCAACACAAAAAGCTATTTACTCGTTATTTTCGTCGTAGTTGTTGTTGTGTTGTACTTGTTTGGTTCAGTTCAGATGGAAATCAATTTTGGTTTCAGTTTATGTTCGGTCGTCTAGAACCTAAGTCATACATTTAATTATAATTGAGATTTATTGTAAATTCCGTGATTCGTCGTCCTTTTGTTTTGTGGGAAAATTTTTTATTTGGAATACCGGAAAATTCCATTTGATTTTCATTTTTAATATTAAAAAATTATCCGTGTCGTGTTAGTTAAAATAAAGACTAGAATTATTGTAAAATACCGTTATTTAATAATAGCGTATATCAACATATACATAGACAGTTAGTCGTGTTATTTTTTTTTTGTTATTTTGGTGAAATTCGCGTGTGTAGTGAAAAATTATTTTTGTAGTGAAATTAAATATTCGTGCATGTAAATATTATATATGGTGTAGTGTATAGAAAATTAAATTATCTAAATTATGTTATCAATAGGTTTCTTGATTAATCGAAAATCGTGATAAGTTAAAAAAAAAAAAGTTTATTGGTAGCGTAAAAAAAAATAAAATTTTGGAAATTAATTCTAATTAATCTGTAATATAATGTTGATTTATTTAAATAATAAAATTAATAGTAATTACAATAATATAATAAATAAGTTTATTATAAATGAAAATTTATGGATACAAATATTCATGTTTATGATGATATTTGCGCTTGTGCAAAATATTACACCACCATCGAAAATAGAACCACCACCACAGAAACGAGGTAATATTGCTTGCTGTTTTTTATTTTTATTTACCGTTTTCCGTTATATATATATGTATGTATGTATTAAGGATTTGCAGAGAAAGAGAGTGAGAGTGCTAGGCTAGGATATATGTATATTTAAAAAAAATATATTTCTTAATTTTAAATAACGAAGACACATAATATATTGTTTGCTCTGGTGTTGTCGTTCTTTAAATTAATTAGATAAAATATCTGTCGCCGAATAATAACCCCGTTATGATCGTGTGCTGCTGGATAATTTTTGTTGCTCTAATATTATACGACGCGTATTTTGTTCATATAGATAGCACAAGAGCTGATGGTGTATGTGGTATAAGAGGGTACGTCAGTCAGACGTCAATTCAAATAGGTTAATGTATATGTATGTTTACATACGAGTATTTTTCACACTTTGAGATGTGATTTCGCGGGATTTTACTTTTCATTTCAGTGGCATAATAAATATTTCGAGTTTTTGAATTTATGTCACTTGTGTTCAGCTTTATGTATTCAACTCGTTTTACAAATTTAATTAAGATTTAGAATTAAATGTTTGTGTGTGCCCTTTTTTATTTCGATAGGACGTGACCATAAAACATATTTTGATGGACGTGATTCTTTAATCCGATCGATGGATATGTGTGTACCAACTTCACATTTTATTTCATCGGGATTATATAAACTCTTGTTTTTGGATGGTACATGGCTTATACAGCATATACAATATAGAAGCATAATATAATATTTGAAAACTTTTATCTATATGTACTCTCATATATACTTATGTATATATATATGATAAATTCATAACATTATAAGTTTTTGAGTAGTTTAGCTTTCTCAATATTATGGTACATCATAAATATTACGTGTGGTTAAACTTTTTCAATATTATGTACTGTTGAAGAAAATTTAATTTATATACAATATAACAATTTTTTGATAAAAACTTCATGTTTGTGGGTTGTGATAGTAGTAAGAATATGTTTTCTTGACTTTCAAATCTGTTAGTGGTAAAATTTTGAAGTTTATATAAAACGCAAAGCTGATAAATTAAGTTAGATGTAAAGTGTTTAATTAATGTAAAGAGTTAACATTTTCGTAATGTGTGATATATAGAACTGAATAGTCAAACTAATATTATTTTGACACTTAGTTTGGAACTCATCTAAGTACTTACTATATTTATGTACAAGTTAAAACTTAAAAAAATTCATAAACTTGACTGTTATACTAACTTCTGAATAATTATTGCTTAAGTATTTGACCAGCACAAACAGAACTATTACATATCCGGCCTTTTTAAAAGTCTCTCGGGTTGTGGTCTCCAGAATCAACAATCTGGCTCCATAGGATTTAGTCTTGGATATATTTGAGCCAATTCGGAGAGTGGTTTATTTTCAAGTCAACAATTGTACCATCATATTTGTATCTTCACAATTTATGTTACACTGTTGTATGATTAAATAGTTAACAGTGGCTTATGTGGAAAAGTTATTAATCCTTTTTTTCTCAAACTAAACAACTAAGCTCAGGTTGAATAAGAATTTTAAATGGTTCTGCGATGAATGCTGTTATATGTTAACCTATAAAATCTTTATTTTTAGATCATCATTAGGAGAGTTTTTCTGATTTGAATTCGTTCTTGGCTATTATATATTATTGTGTAAAAAGCTATACATTAATTATTTGTTGCTTATAAAAGAATGAACCAATGGTATTTGCTTTTTTCCAATAGGATAGAAAGACGTGGTTCAATGTTCGTGAGAACCGACCGTAATTTATCTTCAATAGGTTTGTGATACTTATTTTTTATATTAATACGCGTAGAAAATCCTGTTTCATATGACGAGTAATTACTAACAAATGGCTACAGAATTATTAGAGCTGAGACCGATAACAAAGGATATTCGGCTTCACCTTGCAATCAAAAATTATTTTTATTTTTTGTTTTTAGCACATTTTTACTGCCAATTTGATGTCTTAATTATTTTATAATTAATTGAGATACTTAGAATGTCAATTCATTTTCGGTTAAGCAATTTTCGACAGCCAATTTAACCCGCATCAAGTATTAGTTTGTTAGGGTTACACGTCTTTACTTTTCACAGGTTCGAAAAATATCAACTATTGGGAGTTCTTTAACTTTTAATACAATTAATAATCGACACTAAGTCCTGCAACATCTTGTACATCTCTTTTTTCATTTTTTAGCAACTTATGACTCTCTGTGAATGATACAATGAGTATAAATTAAGTCAGTTGCATTGGTTTTCTGTTTAAGTAGCGTTATGAGGTCTGAGAGTTTGTCAGTCATTGCACCTATACAGTTTTCCCTCAGTGAAAATCTTCTGTTGCTCAAGTTCCATTGGTGGTTTCGTCAAGCTGTATTGAGAGCTTTGATATACTTTATATTTGGATTAATTTGGATTTCGATTAGTACATTATTCACCACTTCTTGTTGCTACCAGTCTACCACCAACAAGCCTTAAAAAGGACCAACAAAAACTCACAATTTAAAATGTTGTTTAATATGCAGCGTTAAACTAATTCAATTTAAAAAAAAAAGTTTTGGTTTTGGTGATCCATTTGGTGGTTCAAGCCGGAAACACATCAATTTCAAGCCGCGAAATGAGAATGGATATAAACAAAGTAAAAGGTATAGTGTTCGTCTCTTTTGTACAGATTGTACAAAAGTTTCAGAGGTTTTGTCCTCATTTAGTGATATTAATTAGGCACAAGCTCCACGCCTTCACGACAAAAATTGGAAATACAATTAAGAATTATCCTACACAAGCTGCATGTTGTTTGTGAATGGTAAGTGGGTTGTGTCGGGTTATCCGCGCGCTCTTTGAAATTTGATGATACTGAATCAGGAAATGAAGCTGAGATAGCAGAAACGGGTTTAAATATTTTTAATTCAAACTTTCTGCTTTCACCGTCGCTCATTCGTATTAATGACACTCAAGAATTTAGTGATTTGGGTCGAAGTTTAGGATTAATTCACCTAGAATCTGCTGAAATTTATCATTATTCGTGTAAATTAGAGCCAAATGTTATTCCGGGACTAAAATTTACCGTCCATTAACTTGTATACACGTGAGCTGTCTTTTCTGGTTAAAAATGATGGTAATTGGTTTCCACAATGCAACATTTTATTGTGCAACAAAATTTTGATAATCAATTTTCTTATTTTTGTTTATCAGACGTTCACAGTTGAAACGTTTGGGTATATTAAGCAAACGTGTGCAAATTTCCGTTTATGAAGAATGAGTAAAAATATTGTATGCACAAAAAACCCCGTCCTGTTCCCATTAAAGGTCATAATCAGAAGTCAGGGTTTTTTATGCCATCAAATGCATTTAGTTTACTCAGCCACTGCATATTCTACTTATCAATCCTATAAACTCAGTTAGTTAGTTTATTTTGAGAGAAATCTAGTGACGGAATATTAATATGGATATTAACGGTTTAACTGTTGCTATATGACCGGTTTAATATAACTGAATATATTGATTATTGACCAAGCAGTCCAGAAAAAAAATATACAATAAATCACAAACGACATTAAGCTCATATATTTGAAGGACTTAAAGTAATTTCCATGTACCAGTTTGGATTTTGGAACAAAACCTTCGACAATTAGCCAAATCCCCCGAACATCTTAAATCATAGAAAAGCACTCAAAGAAACGAAAATATCCTCACAAAAATGAAATGAAGAAAATCGAAAGACGAACCATCAAATGATATATACTTATGACAATAGTGCATCAGATTAAATTAAACCAAATCTCATTATGGTACTAAATAATGTCCCAATACAATATTCCAACTCGGCAAAATCATTAGATATAAATTTAGATGAATAAATTATATTTAAGTTACGGTGCAAGCTAATGACACTATAATAAGCTAAGGTACAGTACATTAAAATAAATGTAAGGTGTTCCAACTTAAATAGAGAAACATTGCAAAAGAACTCTCAATTATCAGCGCTTAATTAACTTTTGCAGCCTCAAGCAGATAGTAAATCAGGGTACAGGGTAAAACGGAGTACATAGGGATATTGTCAAGGCTCCTGCTAATTACAAAAATCCACTGATTTTATATATGTAAAAAAAACTAAATAAATGTTACTCATAATATTTTAGATTACTTAATAAGTAAAGTTATACTAACAGACATCACATCCTTGATTTTGTCAACCTAGGACCTAGGATTTCATACTTAAATTAACTTTAACTTATCGATGAATCTCAAGAGAACAAGAGAAATCGTAAAGTTACGATTAAAAGCTTTAAAACGGCCGAAGGATGCGATTTATCTATTAAAACATTGTACAGTTAGAGTTAGAGCTAACCATTTTGAGAGAGGATTAAAAATTTTAATATAGATGATGACCCATAATGAAAAACTTAATACAAAAGTTTAAAAGTTTTAATTCGATTTTCATAAAAATTTTCCGTTCTAAAACTTAACGGAAAATTGTATGAATATCAATTATAACTTCCGAAACACATCGTTTTTCCCAATTTTATTTTAAACATTTACTCTAACGTGCAACCAACCCTTTCACTTAATTTTGTACAGCATTTTGATTTATTTATCGTATTATTTTGAACGAGTATTTGAAATTAATTATTCACAAAAGTAGAGCAAAAAATTCTTGCAGAGTTTCAACAAGAACAAAAAACACTTCACGTTCTCTACTGACACAAAAAATAAAAGTAAAATATCCAAAGATAAATGAGTTTTGTTACATAAAAAAAAAAATTGAAAATTCATTTTACCTACCTATACATACAGACAAAGTTGTATGTAAAATGTTTAAATATTTACGTTTCATTAATAAGAAGGTGAACAGTTCTTGCATATAGTAGCGAACGCAAAATAATGGCATAGATCAACCCAAACGATATTCTTTAATTTTTTTACGCAAAACTTGGTGCAGCCCAACAAATTACTTTTTCAAAAAATTAACATATTATGTACTAATGTAGCATATTAAATGTGTTTTGTTTTATCACCTCTCAGAACTATTTGTACTTGTCGCTCACACACATTAAAGATTTCATAGAGTATTAACACTAATACCCCTTATCACCCAAAATTTAATTTCAAAGTTTAAAATAAATACACAAAACCTAACAAACTTACTTATTTCCAAAGTGTAAGAAGAAAAAGAAATTTTTTCAAAAAATGTGTATATATGTGTGTGTGTGTGTGTCTGTTGTGCTTTCGAATAAGTTAAAAAGAACGAAGTAAAAAAAAGTAACTTTCGAATATATTTTCAATTTCGTTTTTTGGTTCTTTTCTATTTTACATTATGTGTTGTTGCTGTAACTTTTCTCGTTATTTTTTTTTAAACTGTTTTTCCGTTAAAAAACAAAAATATAACTTGGGGAAAAAGAATGCGAAACACAATAATTATTTTAAAATTAAACGTTGATATAAAGTTTCCCATATAACAACAACTAAACAGAACACCATCAACAACACAACAACAACAAAAAAACTTTAAAAAGCTTTATTATCATTATTATCAACATTTTAAGATCATTGATGAATGAGGCAATGATGAAAAGTTAAATAAATTATTGAGGTTAACCAGCTTGAGGTGAAAATAATTAAAGCATTTACAAAATGGTTATAAATTAATTTAAGTTGTGGTTGAACTCGAGAAGAAATTGAGAAAAATATGTTTTTCTTTCGTCTCGTACCTCGTGCTTGTAACGAAAAAAATGTTTTTCGAGATGGTGTAAAAACGTTGGTGTACGAAAGATGAAAGTTTATAAAATTTTATATGATATTATGCAAAATTATTTTATTTCGTTACGATACTACAATTCTTTTATGTAGTTGGTTTTTACTACAAATCTTTTCGTATGTCATTTTCAGCTGGTTTAAAATTAAAAACCTCGAATATTAGTTGGTCGGAATTTACTAAAAGACCGCACTCACTAGGCGCGGCGGAAACTCCAATTGTTAATAAATTCTGCAATCCTTTTCGTAAATTTGGAAACACGTTATAACCATAGGAAATAATAAGATTTAGGAGCTCTATTATTAAGCAGCATTCTGCAATCACATATTTCTCTATACAGATCGTTACCGTCAACATCAGAATCATACAATTTGGCAGTTCTGAATCTGTTTTTATATTTTTATTTTCAAGATTTATATCTACAAACTGGACAACTAAAAATGTTAATCTTGATGAATGAGGTCAGTGAAAGAATCAAGCAGTATACTGTAGTACTTATTCTCTTTAATATATCTAAAATTTTATTTCAAATAGCAGTAGCCATGATGTTTAAACGCTCATTTTGTATTTGGAGGGACCAATAAGATATAGGTGAGGGTGTTCCTTCACATGTTCCATATGAGATGCCAGCAATGGATCATATTTTGCGATTAACATCAAAAGAGAGATAAATTTAACTTTACCATTAGCATTAGCGTTAGTGACACTATCATCATGACCTCGTATAGCTTAATTGTGAAATGCCATCTGCAAATACTTAATACAGTGTAAAAATCGATGTCTCGCCAGCGTTGTTATACAATCTATATTTGTAATTCGACT
This sequence comes from Tipula confusa, assembly GCA_963556175.1. Classification (NCBI taxonomy): domain Eukaryota; kingdom Metazoa; phylum Arthropoda; class Insecta; order Diptera; family Tipulidae; genus Tipula; species Tipula confusa. The sequence goes on from OY744476.1 coordinate 1,587,855, forward strand.
TTAAAATCTGTTCCAGTTCCTTCAGAAATTTTCCGTTCTGATTCCTGTCATATAGTGCTCCTATGCAAAAAAGTTTCGAGAACTCCGCAGATTCCGAGCATATAGTACAAAGATAATTGTTAAACGGATATTTAAAGTTAAATCTTGTTTGTGCAGTTTTCTATCACTTCGCCAACATTTTGGAGTTTTGTATTAAACGCCTATCTGTTTTCCGGTCGATTTCTTTAGAATGTACTAGTTTTAACTAGTAAGTCAGCTGTTTATTGTCAAATATTCCTTTATGACTGGGACTCAATAAAAATATTATGTTTCTGCTATGGTTTAAATCTAATGCTTTTTAGATATTTTAAAATAATAGGTTTTTTGTTTGGAGGAATGAAAGGTGGAATATGAATCAGTAGTCCTATTACTTCAGCCGAGAATATAGATGTATATTTATATATCTGTTAATAGTTTTCCTGGTACTGATTATGGTTTATGTATAGCAACACTTACGGTATTTTGTATCTTTGAACCGCCACAATAGATAAATTAACAAGTGGAGTATTATTTTTGAATCTGTTATGATTTTTAATCTTGTTATATTAATAATATTGGCATTCAAGCTATCAATTATTGAAATAATTGATTGATTTAAAATAATTGGTAAGTTGATATTGATCGTTGAAGGGCATATAATGCTTGTAGATGTATTGGGTATTCTATATGTTATCTTCTATTTTTGTTATGATTTTTAGCTCAGTTTTGAGATAATATCCCAATGATATGATAGAAAAATTGAAACAAAATCATAAATTATACTCTAAAATGGGCTGCCAGTAATTTAAAGATAGTAGGAGATACATTTTGATACATTACACTAGCGTACTCCAATCTAGATAGTATATATAAGTAATTTGTGGAGCAAAGGTTTCAACATGCTTGAATCTTGTTAACTAGGTATGCAAGGGCATTTATAGTGGATTTATTTTTTGGATTCCATTTAAAATTTAGAAATTAACTTATGTGTAATTTTAGAAATTTAGTAATAATAACTAATAGTATATAACCACCATTCAAAAGGCAAATTTATTAGCGTTCCACTTTGCTTCCGCGTCGACTCTCCCTTTTCTTGCTAACCAATCCCCACCAGCATCTGTTTCTTCATCTATGCCCAAAATGTATTTTCGATCTCGATTTGTTTCTAAAGTTCTTTGAACTCTGAGCCCATAAGCAATTAGACGTGATGGATTACCATCAATTATCCTAAAAAAACTGTCATTTATCGCTATAGCTAAACCTCTTGCCAGAGCTAAACTCTGACATTTTTCGCTCTATTTGGAAAATGGCAAATATTCAATCGATTCCTAAAAAAGGTGACAAAAGTTCTCCTTTCAATTATCGCCTCATTGGTCTGTTGTCGACTTTATCTAAAGTAATGGAATCTATAGTAGATTTTAACCGTATGAACTATCTCGAAAGGCATTGGCTTTTATCAGATTTTCATTATGGCTTTCATAAAAATCGCTCTTTAGGTAATCTTATTGCCTATTTAACATTTTTTTTGGCTATTTAACACATTCAATCACGTGACGTATCTTTAGATATTTTAAAAGTATTTTATAGAGTATAGTATCATTGTCTGATCACTAAAATACAGTCACTCAATCGTGATTGTTCTTTTATTCAATGGATAGAGAGTTATTTAATGGGACGATCGATCATGATAGTATTAGACGGGATTTCATTCGACTAGTATGAAGCCAATGCTGGTGTATCGCAAGGTTCATCTTTGTCGCCTACCTTACTTGTGATCTATATCAATGATATTTTTACATTGACATCATGTGGTATCCAGTATTTTGCTGATGCTACTACATCTTCTTCTGCTTCTATTGAGTTTAACAGCCAATAGGATGCAATTCTAATTTAATTTGCCCTCGTCAAATTATGAATAATTCAATTCTGATTTGCATTGGCAAGGTTATTGAATGGGGCAAATCTAATAGGGTATAGAATTTAATCTACAGATGTTCCAAGTTTGTCATTTTTCACAAAAAAAAAAAAATGTTCGAAATTATGCTAACCATAATAAACGGCATTCAAATTAATAGGTGCACCTTTTTTAGAACGTTGGGTTTAGAAATTTCGAGTGATCTTTTTTGGAAAGATCAATCAAGTGATTTTTTTTCCAGTGACCAACTATTATTTTGGTCACTGTTTTTCTGAAATCAAATCTCTAAGCGGCATTTGTCAGTAAGACGTTTTCGTTTTGGTTCAAAGCAAAAGAGGTTCGCCTTAGATATACCCAGATGTAGAACTAACCATTTTAAATCTTAATTTTCCCCAAGAGTCATCTCTCTGTGGAATCAAATAGATTCGTCGGTCTTTCCCACAATATTTGCAGGTGTTCAAGAGGAACCTAAACACCCACTTAAGGAAAAAAGCATCCCGAGAAGATTAAATATTATTTTCTATTTACTTGTAATGTTTTGTCGGTCAGGTTTTTAAGTCATTGTATAATATTTCGTTTGCGTTAGCTCTAAAATCAAAATCATTGCATTACAGAAATCTGAGAAAATAAATTGAAACCGGCTACATATACGTGATGAATGTAAGGTTTATAGTAAATTACCTTTATTTGTCTTTAAATTAATTTTAATAAAGCCAATAAGAGAGTTATCACTAGGCAATATGTTAATTTAAAAAAAAACCGTCAAAAAATAGTTCGCAATAGTTATTAGATATTGTTACGGGTTCAGAGATTAGATTGCCGTTTTAAATAATTGTGGCCATATATTTCGAGACATTTCATTTTATCCGAGTATGATACACTTAGTGATGATACACTTACAAACTGTTGACATGTTACTTTTTGTGCGCTCCGAATATATTTCGTATCAGAGCTCGACATTTCCTAAATTGTTTTAGGTTGTCTGTAGATTGATTTCCATTTAAGGTACTATCTGCGCTTTCTTACGAGATTTTATCAGTTTAGAAATTTCTTGTGATCACTAAGGAACTGAATATTTATTTGAGTGATTTGTATTGATACTATAGGATAGAGCTTGACGGTGCTCCTAATATTTAGTCTACTATATATTTATTTTCAATACCTGGATTAATATGATTGAATTGTTCGTCTAGGTTGAGTTAAAATTGGATTTCAACCCAATTGGCAGGGTTGATCTGTGTTCCATCTAGGCCGAGGGAGAATTAAATTCCAGTTATCTTTACTGCTTCAACAAAGAAATCACTTCAACAACGGAATATATATATATATATATATATATATATATATATATATATATATATATATATATATATATATATATATATATATAAATATATATATATATATCCTTTCGAAATTTATCGATACAATTGGTGATGTTATGGTAAGATCAATTGCCGAAAGAATTATATTTGAATAGGAATAATGATTTGGCTCTCCATACAAGCAATTTAGCATGATGGGGATTAAAGCTTCCAAGGAGAATCAATGAATTTGGTAAAGGGTTTTTATGGTTTAATGTTATGTTTTTATCAATTGATAAGTAAAATGAAACTAAAGTTACTTTGATAGGCTTGTAATTCGCTATATAAATAAATATAGCTGTAATTATTTCTAATTATAGGATTGCTACACAGTTTTTGGTTCATTCATTAGGTTCTGAAACGACATCATTTCTATATATCTGGAAATTTTAAATAGTAAAATTAGATCTAAGTGTAGGTTTCAAAAGGGTTTCTTAAAGGCATCATGCATCAGTAAAATATGCAGTAAAAAGGCAAGACCTATATCCAAATGGTTGGCAGCTTACCATATATGTGGCTAAGCGATACAACTAAACTAATAAATTGTAAAGATCAAAAGTGATCTTATCGTTTGTTTGATTAATCTGCATTTGGAATTGTATGCGTGATCCAATTTGTAATCCAAATTACATCTTTGATTGATTGGAATTATTATGAATTACCATATGTTGAGGACACCTTGTTAAACTACTGTAACACCCACATTTTCCTTCGATCTATTTTTCAAATGCTATATTAATTGGATTTGCCACATTTTATAGTGTTTAAAGCTTTTATAATAAAATTCTAGCATTGGTTCTGAAAAACGAAGTTACTCAAGTCTCAACGTTTGTTCATAATGTTGAAATGATGACCAAAGATTTAAGTAGCTCAATTTATTAATATTGATTATTGAATTGTGTAATATCATAGTTTGATAACAGCAACTTTTCAAAGTATTAGAAAGTATATGACTTGTCGCTCAATATTGACATACATGTACCATTGCTATGAAGCATAAAGCATTTTTTAATGTTATATAATTTTTATAGTTTAAAGTCGACTAACTTTAAAAGTGTTAGGTGGGGATTTAAAAAATTAGGTAGTTTTCATTATTCACATTACTATTTTCAGTTACAATCATTAATTAATTTTAAAATGTAGCTTTAAATGCTAGTCAATATTTAATTTGAATGCAAATATTGCGCTTAAAGCTTTATTTTCAAAAGCTAATATTTGGTCATGTAATATTTACATGTATTTGGTTAGTTTATACAATTAATAAAGTCTGACGTCCACACACTGTATTACAATTTTAGAACATTCAGGTTTCACCTGATATCAAAGAAATAAAATCTTGCGCTAATACTTTATATTGATTTATTTAAGTTGCTCAATATTTAGTTGTTGATATTTGAAATGTGTACTGTCATAAGTTTTGATCACAAAATATCGAGTCAGTTTTACTTTTTGTAATGGGAGCTTTTACCCAAATGTTAAGTAACTTTTAAATGTATTTCAAATGAATATGTGAACTGTTGCTCAATATTGACATGCAACTAATATTTAGTTTTTTTTTGAATTCATATAGTCTTACGTACGTTCGGACTAGGATGTTGACTGTTTCTCTAGTTTATCAGAGAAATCTCACTCTACTAACTGATAAATTAAAAATTAACAGAAAAATGATATAATTCTCATCGATAAAACGCAATTCGCCGATTTGGCGAATAATAAATGTTTTTATCAAATTTTAGATATTAGTGTCGTACATGACAGGATACCCCCGTAGTGTACGATTAGTTTAAGTAGATTATGATTAAGTAATTATCGTTATTATTTACTTTTTAAAAAATATTTGCGAAAATATTATTTTTTACAAAATGAAGGAATATACTCAGGGCGCTAAAATATTTCGGGACTAACCTGGTTATTGATTATGTTATTAATTATACAAAAGATTATCGTTTACAGATATCTATATAGGCTTCGCATACATATTAATGACAGTTAATTTACAATACTAGCTAAAATAGGAAACCAACAATACAAACGCATTTAAAGTCGCATAAACCAGTATAGTAATATCTAAATTACGAATAATCAAAAGTTTAATTGAAACTTACCATCAATCAAACTGCAATCCTACGACATTTTTGCTTATCGCGTAAAACACCAAACCATTAACGATTTGGTTAAATATACGTTATTCATGTTTTAAATCCTCGCTTAATCCCCAAATCATCAACGTGCCATAAAAATGGTATTAGGCAGAAACAGAAACATATATCAAATCAATTTTATTCTATCAAATTACATTTCAATCATTATTTTGTGGAATAAATCGTTTTTCCTCCATATACGAGTAAAAATCATTTAAAACGAACGAACGAAAGAAAGCACAAAATTAATGTTAGTTTGACAGTTTAAAGCAAAAAGTAAAAAAAAAAAACAAAAAAACTTTACAGTGATAAAAAACGGAAGAATTTTTATTTTTAAATTACTTCTTAATGTTTTTCGATGTCAGCTATCTTATAGGTAACTAAGTATATATACGACGAACAACATCAGAATTTGTGAAAAGCAAAATGTTCTGAAAACAATATTGATTGCCATCTAATGAAGTTTAAATATTTAAAAAAAAAAAAATCAAAAATATCGATTTCTTCTTACGTTATATTTTCATTATCTTATCTTGTTGATAATAAATTTTAGAAAATATTTGCGAGTAGAGAAGAAAACTAACACAAAAACGTGATTAATTTTCTTAATAAAAAAAAACGGGAAAATGTATATGAATAGAGGAAAATGAAATCATGATGATTTATGGTGATAGAAATATCATTTGAAAATTATCATTTGGTTCGTGCTGTGTTCGTCGGTAGCAACAATACCAACCAATACCATATATCGTATCTATACTATAGTTCAAAACATACAAACGATTCGATTAAAATGGATAAATTCAATACACGAATGGTCAACAACAATTTTTGGCATGCAAATATAATATAATCAAGACATTTAGAACAATAAAGTTTTGTAAACTACCCGTTCGAATATAACTATATATACACACAAACCAAAGACATGAACAAAACCATAACAAATTTATTTATTAGATAAAAGAAAATAATTTTAGTTTTCCATCCAGAGATACTCGTATATATAAAACCAGAATAATCTCTTATCTATATGTGTTCCCAAATAATCAAAAATATCTGTATACATATAGGCAATAACACCAAAATATAACTAGATACCAACAAAACAAAAAAAAAAAAAAAAAAAAAAACGGAACCAAAATATATACGGAAGGCAAAAAGGATAAATATATATGTGCTGGCTGGCACTGGCATACTAAAAAAAATTAGGTGACCCTAATCAAAAAATTGGAATTTTTTTATTTTTATTTTTTTCTGGTTATTGGGGTTTTCCCTTCTACATATAGCCATCTACGAGTATGTATCGTTGGATGTATACAACCGAGTAACTATATTTACATCGTCCCAACTATAGTTTAGATATAAAGACAAAAGGAAACTATTAAAATTGTATATTAAATCCAATTTTCAGCTATATTCACACATATGAATAAACAATAGAAAGTTTGGAAGAGTTTCGAAGTGAGGATGAAAATAATATGTAATGGTCACCACAATAATCATGTTCAGTATACAATGTCAGTATGGTAATTTAAATTTGAGTTAGATCGGACAGAACGATATCATTTCGTTATCTCACAAACGTTGAACTGTGCACACATATACAAATAAATACATATGGGTTGTTCGTCTAAATATTTTAGCCGTAGATTTGTTCAATGAAGGGTTTTAAGTATACGATGCTGATTAGATTGGACATATGTATTTTTTTAATTTTGATCGCTAAATCATTTTTACGCAAATGTGTACAGTGGGTGTTACCCAAGCACAACTTAAAATTTTAATCCTTAAAAATATTTATCTATAGTACATAATAATTATGTGTTCACATAATTGAGCAAAAAACATGTATACTATTTTGTTCAATTTTGTGCATATATGCAGGTACACAATTATGTACCATAACCAAATACATATTATGTGTACATAGAGTCAGATTGTGTCCAACTACACATTTTAGTTTGTATATCATGTGATCTTGCACAAAATTTATTAGATACACAATTGTGTGCTTGGTAATATACGTAGACAGTAATACAAATGTTTATTACGACTTGTGAACAATACAATTGCGTATATATTACAGTAGTATAACGCAATTGTGCGCAGGTTATGTGTTCTCAGTTTTCGTATAATGCTCATATTTGTGTTACTGGCTTCGATTGCAAAACCCACTTAAGTGTAATTTTACACAACTTTGCTTTAAACCATAATTGTGGTTTCTTGTGGGCTTTTACTTATTTTGTCCTTTTTCATATGAGTGTTAATAGTACAACCCTATTAAACAAAGAAAAGAGCCCCACGCTAGATTAAATTTGGCTTTTGTTAAATTCGGAAAGAAATAATATCAAATTTCTAAATAAAAATGGGTGACTTTTTTGGCGGCTTTTAAGTAGGTAATATATTTGATGAATTATTAGGTTATATCTTTCTGAAATAAAAATAACCAATGGTAAATATAATTTTTTGAGTTTTGTTTACGGGGAAGTTCTTCAAATCTTTTGCAGTTACCTTTTAACTGTTTACTTTTACATTGTTACTAGCCAAATTTAAACCTGGTACGCCTCGATTGCAACCTTGCTGGATATTTAACATATTAAACGTCGTTTTGCTGATTAGTTAAAAATATATACATCTTTCATTTTGTTACTCGTGTTCATCATGTTTGTGGTATATAGTTGTTCTCGTCCTACAAAAGAAGTCATTTTCTTTCGATATCTAATCTGCTCTTCTTCCTTTTAAAAAAGGCCCGTTGCAAAAAGTATGAAAGGCCTGTAAAACGTCTTTGATCTTTTTTGAAACATAATATTTTGAAAAACTTTAGCTCGATAGCTAAACCTGTAAAATAAATTTGTTTGACTATGTCTGTCCTTGTATTCGTGCGACACTACCAACATTTAAAATCAAATTCAAAACTTTCCAATTTCTACTTTAGTAGCAGCAAAGCGCAAGTTTTTAATTTCCTTGTATGTATTTTCAAATTCATGAATTGCAAAATATTTTTTATCTTTTTGATTTATGTTCTTCAGTTTTTCCTCTATACTTTGTTTGACTTGTTCGTTTCGAATGTTGGATTTTTTTATTTTTTTTTTGTTAGCTGCCAAAAATATTGACATCATGAAAATTGAGGGTTGGTTATAAGCTTAGTCTGGCGAGTTTATGTTTGTTAAGTTTTAGATTTTGAAATCTCGTGTATTTATGATGACAGACTAGTTTATTGACTAAAGACAATTTTGTTTATATCGACTAATTTATTTAAATTTTACTCTTCGCTAAATCCAAAATATTCTCGTCTGGCAAATATTCAAATTCATTTTGGAAAATATTTTAATCATAAAAGACATTACAGGACAAAATTTTGACACATTTTTTTTGCAACACATCATTTTAGCTAGACGGAAGCAGAATACGAGTTTAGTTTGTGTATTGGTACATGAACACAAACTTTATATATCCGATAAACCTCTTTTTGTTGTGCTGCTTATTGCTTATAAAATAATGATGACAAGTTAAAATGGAAAAATAATTTTTTTTTTAAAAGTACACGAAAATAAAACCAACAATATAATAAAAGAAAAACAAAACAAAATCTTATTTTACGGTTAGAAAATTCTTTTTTTTAAATTAAAAAAAAATAAAACATGAGATTTTCTGTTCTGATCCCGTTTTGTTGCTAACTTAGAATGAAATAAAAAAAAACTTTATTTCCGTTATGTTTTCTTCCTTTTGACAATTTTCGTCATCATTTTGAAAATCATCATCAAGAAAATTGTCATTCCATTTTTCGCTTTGACGTAGTAAAAAAAAAAAATTTCCGAAAACTTTTATTGTTTTGCTGTTGCTGTTATTGTCATCATTGTTTGTACCATCAACATTTGTTGTTTATGGTTTTTGTGCCATTCGAGTTTTCGTTTGATAAGATTTTATTTATCTTTTTATTTAAATACACAAAAAAAAAAATTGATATCAATTGGATTAGATGTGTTCTTTAATGCAAACATATAACAAATTGATTGTATCTAGCCAAAGTTTAGTAAGATAAATGTGATTATACTTATACTGCACTGGTGACATATTTCGGTTAGTGATGCTTACAATATTCCTATTTCTATGAAAGATATTGTAATTGGATGTTCGGTAACTATATACTATAAAGTGATACTACAAGACTTATTTGTAATCGTACAGCACATGTCTTCAGTGAAGAAATTCAAAAAGAAATATTTACTACGCCAATCTTAAGTACGTAAATTAACTTTTGAAACGGAACAAAACATACATAGTCTATAACACAGAAATTGATAAAAGGGCTCAGACAAAGTTAATACCTTTTTTAATTTAACAGTTACCAATAAACATTACTTGTCATAGTAGGTCACTAAACAGATGAGCCTCTTGAATGGCTGCTGTAATTTGTATATCCCTGTTTATGGACGAGACTGTTGGTAATCTGTTATAAATTTGTGTTTACTTATAAAAAGTTTTAAAATTTTTGTAGCCACAATTTGACAAAATGCCCTTTATTGCGCTTTTACTCGCAAAATTTGGCTTTCTGTGTCATCGGAAAAGATTTTTAAATGCGGAAAATTTTTCTAATCACGTAAAAACAATTGCGAAGGTGTCCGGGTTAAAATTAAAGAGTTTGTTTGGTCTAAACAAACTAATAGTTTTGCGGGTATCTTAAAGAAAATCTATCGCAATCGTTATGCATTATGTACTATATCTACATACTACTGTAAATTATTACCTTCTTTTTTTGTGTGACCAATAAAATAAACTTTTGATCTTTCTTGACTTTTTGATTCCACATCTCACACAAACTTTCAAAAAATAAAAAAAAAAAAACTAATTTTTTTCTATATTAGTTTGTTAGATTTACCATCACATGACGTAATAAAAAAAAACTTTTCTTTTTCAATTCGTTATAATCCAAAAACTTTTGTTTTTTCTTCAATATACTTAATTTTTCCAATTAATTAAATATTCGTGACTTATCAGGCATGTAATGTTCTTTATGTAGCCAAAAACAAAATCGAATCAAATAGTATACCGTTACAACCTACCTAGAGGTTATAAACTACATATATACATACTTAAATATTAAAGCGAAATATTATAAGCCTATATCGGAATGATGGAAGGGTGCAGAGGTGTTTCTTATATATATCGGACTAATTTTAGTTTTTTTGGTTTCTTTTCAGGTAATTTAAAGAACTTTAAAACATTATGGTGTGACGACCGTACGAGTTGACTACCGTTCGGTGAAATTTAAGGAAGGAATTTGTATTTTAATAAATCTCTTGCAGGTATACATTATTCACAATACAAATTTAAATTTTTGTGTACCATACGGTAACATCAAATTCTCACTACTAGCATCTTAACATAGATAAGACTTACCATTTAACATAGATAATCGGGTAACTTTTTGTCAGTGAGCTCGTGAACAAATATAGCAAAACCCCAATTTTTTTCGTTATACGTATTGTTCCCCGACGAGTCGTCTTTTACAAACCAGTTAATCGACACAACATGCATTACTTATCGGCCCCCACATTATTGAAGGCAATTTGAATGGTCGAATGTACCGAGAGATTTTGGAAAATGAACTGCCAACATTATTTAAAGAATTAAGCTTAGAATTACGACAGAACATGTGGTTTTAACATGATGGTTGTCCAGCACTAATTTTAGCATTAATGTATTTCCCCCGCGGAAAAATTAAATTTTTCTTGGATATTTTTTTCGTAGAGTGCTTATTTTCCGAGATATTTAAAAGTTTCAGGTTAAAAAAAACACCCAGTATACCTAAATTATATACACATAGTGCAAGGCAGTGGCAAGAATACTTAAATATAATTATTTCGGTAACATTCATCCTAATTATGATTGACGGCTCGACATTCGATACCACTTTATCTAGCATTTCCATTTAATTTGAACTGTTCGCAAAAACTAGAGGCATCCTAAAAATTGAATTTTATTTAAATTGAAAGCTTTGGCTTTCCATTTTAGTAAACTTACCATTTTAGTCGTAGGTACATCAGTAGATGTATCTACACATAAACTGGCTGATGTTTAAGAAAGTTAAATTACATTTCTTTCAAGTGCTGTTCATTTATTTAAACCGAAACTCATGCTTTGAATAATATGAATGGTTGAGGATCATTATGTCTTTAGAGAGATGTAAAAAAAATTTATACTCAGCGGCATAAGCATAGGACACGTTGCATGTTTGAACAGTTAGATATGATTGGGAGAAAAGGGCTATAATTTTACTATTATATTTACTAGACTTAGTGACATCCCGACTTATTAAACAGTCAATTTGGTGCCCTACATACCATGACTGTTAAGTGATTTAGCTTAGACATATTTAATCACCACAGTAAGTAGTATGCTAGTCACATAATCTGTTGATTTTTATGACTAAATGGACCAAAGTATATTTATAGAGAGCAAAAACCACTTTCAGAAAAAACCACAAGAGAATTTTTTAATGGTAGTTTTATTTTCAATTTTCCTCCCTAAGTTTAACTTTTGTTTTTGCTTCTAAGTGGAAATTGAAATTAAAGAAACAAAAAATGTGTTTAAATTGATAAAGTTAGAAAAATGTATGCATACATACTCGTATCTAACCTCAAAATAAAATTGGGAAAACAACAGAATGTTATTTTTCGATTGTATTCGAAAAATGTCGGATTTTGTTATTATGTTTTTCACTCAGTTTCTTGTACTTTAATTGATCTTTTATTGATAATGTCTAAACGTGTTTTTGCTGATTTAGCGATTTGTAATATTGTTATGTACCCCTACAGGCTTGGCAATGTTTTCACCAAAATATTGTTATTTGTCAATTGATAAAGAATTATTGGTCGCTTTAATGAATTGATATATGAAGAGGATTTTCACACACATATCTACTAAAATACTAGTAGCTTATTAAAAAAATAATGGTTTGCTAAGGTAAGGTGTGGATTACATATATATATATATATATATGATTTAGATACATAAAGATATTCTTACTCTTGTTTCCATCGTCGTTTGACATGGGTCATTTATGTATGAATGATTTTAGTTATTGGAAAATTTAATATATTTGATTGAAATGGATATGAGTTTACGTGATGAAAATTTTTGAAATGATCGAAAAAAAAATTGAATGCGCACAGGTAAATAATATATATAGACTCGTCTATAGAATTTACGTTGTATACATATCGGGTAATATAAAAAGTCTCCGCGGTTTTTTAGTACATTTTTGAACAAAAATTTTCTTTATTGAAAATAAATTTTAATCAAGTACATATTGACCATTATTATCTATGACCTTTCACCATTTTTCGGGTAGCTTCATAATCCCATCGGTGTAGAACTTCTGTGGTTTATCGTCGAAAAACGTGGCCAAGTGATTTCAGGAACGCTTTGGTCTGCCATTTTTTTACCATCAAGATTTCATGAGTTTTCATGCAAAATTTCATCGACTTTTTCAGTGACTGTTAAACTGCGGAGACTTTGTATATGACCTTATATAAATGAGCTTTGTTCTTCTTGTTTCTTTTTTATTTATTTTTTTCACTAATGTGACTCTATAGAGGAGGTGAATACATATGGTCTATTTGACTTCATTACGTGTATAGTAAACGGTTGTGCGAATGTTTAAAACTAGATATTTTTATGAGAGAAGAACGTGATAACACAAAATTAGATCGTACGCTTTCACATATTACGTAACATTTTCTCTATTATAAGGCGTAAGATCGTGTTCGAAGTACGTACCTATATTTTCACACAAGCCAGACTGATTTTTGCCAGGTCTGGCTATAAAGTCTTCAATTTCTAGTTTGATGTCATTCTCCGTTATTGATCCTATCAGATGTGTAAATCGACTATTTTGAAATTCAACTTTTTCATTTGGAGCCCTAGAGAAAAAGACTAAAAGCAAATGATTTTAAGGATATCTTAGTAAATGTAAATATACCTATTTTTCATACTTTCTGCAATGGTAGCCAGATGGAAAACTATTCGAGTGATCATTTCACTCGAATAATATAAAGAATGCACGTACCTATATAATTCACATTACTGTCATTCTTAAAATTTGCTTCGTTGGTTCAAAGACAAAATTGAACTCGTAAACCATTTGTGACACAACGCGGGACACGGTTGTTTTAGACATTCCTTTTCCTCGCGCCTTTATTTGTGTTAATGTCTGGGTTCTGTGATATTGTAACTATAGCACATCTACAACAATTTTATTTTCTCTGGATACTCACGACGATTTAGATACTCACGACTTTTTTTAGTTTCTTGTTTTATCGGTATTGTGCAGTCTATCTGCGCTAAGCGGTCAGATTTATTTCTTCTAAAGTGCTAATAACATATATAGAATTGTAGTCTTATCACAATTACAAATCAAAATTATCTATGCATTTTTGTTTATAATCAGTAGCATAAACTAACTAAATAGTAACACTGAACATGTAGAACCAAAAAAAAAAAAAAAAACATACATACAAAAAGTAAAAATTTACTATGTATATAGTTACCTTCGCGCATATTGTATTTTTTTTGTTCTACATGACCAGTCTTATTATTTAGTTTGTTTATGTCAGTAGCAAAATAAAAATTTGCTTAGTAAATCAAAGAACACTTGATTAGCTGTTACAGACTGTGTTATGTATAACTTGGAGAAAATTATTTTGTTTTACAGAGTGTTCATTTTATCTCTGAAACTGTATATTTTACAAACGTTTTGTGTAAATAATCCGTATTTTTTATTGATTGCTTAATCCAGAAGCAGTCTCGGGGTGCTTGTTGTGGTTTGAAGAAAACTATATAGCTTTAGTATGTATATTTAAAATTGGTAAGCTTCAATTCCACTTGGAATCATAAATATGGATGTTACAAACAAGACTAAACCAAACAAACAATTTTCTTTAGTATGGCATCGCTCTCGGAAAGAAGGCCTGGTTCCTATTGGACGACTCACTCTTTATAATCGGATTTCTGGATTATAATATCAAGGTCAGATTATTTGTTGAATCCAAGGTCATATAAATTTGTCAGTAATACTACATCTATAGTTGTTCGAAACCATATTTCCGAAATGGCCAATCCAATTTTCATTAATAAACAACAACAACAAAATTGTTATGCTATGTAAATATTGTAATTTAAATTAAATTTTTTATGGTATTATCGATAATTTTTTTTTGTATTAAAATTAAAACGATTTTGTGTACTATTGTTAAATTTTTAATTGCAAAAAAATATAAAAATTAATAATTTTTAAAATTTGATAAAAAAAAATGCTCGTACGTGGATGAGAAACAATTATTAATTTATTAAAAAAATATTTTTATTTAATTTTTTTTTTTTAATATCAATTTCCAATACATGAAATCCTTTTAATATTGGATATCCTTTATGTATATAGAATACAGGTTGGTTCGTTTCGTTTAAATACCAATATGTATTTGTATTTATTCTAGATACGAATGCAAACAAATTGATTTTTCTTTTGTTTATTCATCCTGTGTTTTTGAAAGTGTTTAATTAACGTTCAAATTAAAAATTACTGTTATGGAAAATTTATGAAAAATATACGATTTTTTTTGTTAATTAAATTGATTTTGGATAAGGAAATGAAATTGGATTTTCAAATGTATATACGAGTTTTAGTTATATAATCAATACAGAGTGCATTTATGTTTATTTTGGATTCACGCGAAATTATATCGACATTTTATTCGTTGGCCGCGCTGACTGAATATTACTAGTAAGATGAATGCTTTATTATACCATTCAAAAATATGTTAAATGATGTTCGGAAAACAAATTTACAGACAAAAGTTAAATTTACCCGCAATCTAAATCCATAAAAGTTATACTTAGTTGTTTTATCCAGTGATGCATTATTCGAATACTTTATACTTACGTATATATATAGCTCAAATAATTTTCAAACGACAAAAAACGATTTATCTGTATTTATTTCTATGGCATTTATTTTTATATTCAAACTACTAACGTACACATTATGGTAGTATAGTGTTTATATAGAGTGCTGAAGTTAATTAAAAAAAGGAAAACAGGTAGGAAAAACAAACGAACACCACCAAACCAACAAAAATCCTCTAAAGCAATTAAATTCAATACCTTGAAATGTAGAACGGCAAAATGATTTTTTCCGCTTTTCCAACTTTCATTCTTTTACTGAATACGTATAGAATATTTTTACTAAGGTTTATTTAACAGTTTTTTTTGCCAGCTATATATTTACTAGCCGCTACTCTCTATAAATACACCAGTACTACAGTATAATTAATTCAAAACACGTAAAATACTAAAATTTAAAAGCATGAATGGTAATATTCCATTTTTTTGTGAATATATCCTAAAATGTAAAAGCAAGACCTGGAATAATAATCTGATAAAATGGAACACAATTAAATTTCGTTTGAATGAAAATGCTATTTGGATGCTAAGTGATATTTTGAGGGTAGCTCAAATATGATTATGGATATATGCATTATAGTGAACTAAGAGACCACGGCGTAGTAATTAAGTGGAGCATCTCACTAAATTACCTGTGTCTTTTGATACACATTTTAATGATCCCAACAAGCATGTCTCTGTAATTTTCTTATTTCGCAAAAATTGTATCTCATTCATTGATCAGGCTTTAATTATAGTTTCTAAACGACTCAATGATAATCAAATAACTCAAATTTGCCGATCTAAATCCATCGAATGTACAAGGTGTCCCACTATATACTAAGAAAATTTAAAATAAATTTGTAAATTTTTGGTAGTTTTATTTTACTGTACTTCTGTACTGTTGATTAAGAAATGTTTTAAGGGCATCCACATTTGTATTTCGAAAGGAACATTTTTTCATTAAATTTCTCTAAATCAAAAAAATCAATTGGGTCGGCGTCTAGTGTTTAAGAATACCACTGTGTCCAAATAAACCCAGAAATTTTATTTATTTATTTATATGTAATTTGATATTAGAAAATAGCACATTTAGAAGCAACTAATAAAATAAAATAAAATTATAATATAAAAAATTATAAAAAATCTACTATTAGACTAAAAAACCCCTAATATAACAGGATACATACTTGATATATTTCATTGAAGCATTTGCGACTTAAAATAATTGCGCTGTACCTGCTCGTCGTTCCAAATGGCAATTGGAAGAAAGGAGTTTTTTGAGCCCCGCGTTTCGTGATCCGGAGACGAAAAACACAGATCTCGAATGAAAATCGAAATACAATTACGAATAACAGGACCAGAATTATAACTAGCCTCAAGAACGGAACTCGAACGAGATCCGGAAATGTCCTTAGAAAGGTTGTTCGAACTAAATTGGAAATATTTCTGGATCTTGTTTGTGTTTTGTTTTTTGGTCAAGTTTTGAGTTTTGGGTCCAGGTTTGTGGGTTTTAATTCCGGAAATAAAACGAGTAAAATAGAACGAGATCCAGAAATGTTCCGGATTTAGTTCCAAAAACGGATCCGGTTCCGGAACTGAAATTGGATCAGAAAACGAAACTCGAACGAAAATCGAATTCAGATACGGAAATGAGTCCTGCTTCAAAAACTTAGCTTTTATGCCGGGATCGAGTTCCTTCTATGGTTCTGGAATTAGTCCTTAAAATAGCTTTGCCCTTACAAACAGAAAACAATGTTTAAGATGCCGGTATAAAAGTTAAAAAAATTAAAAAGTAGTTCTAAACCGAATAATTTTTCGGAACTTATCATGGACTATTGTGTGGTCCGGAACTAAAAACGGAACTCGTCCTAGATCCGGAAATATTCCGGATTTAGTTCCTTCTACAGATTCGAAAACGAAGCTCGAACGAAATCCAGTATAGTTCCGAAAACGGATCCGGAACTAACAATATAGAATAAAGTATTTGGTTCCAAAAAAGATTTGCAGAAAATCTTGGAAACGTTTTTGGAATCACATCCGGAACATTTCTGAAACCGGGCTTGTAAAAAAGCTAAAAAAAATAAAAAGTACATAGTTCTAAAACCGAATAATTTTTCGGAACTAATCCTGGAAAATTATAGGAATTCGTTCCAGTTACGTTTTTAGTTTAGGATTTAGTTCCGAAAACTGATCCCGGTTTTGTCTGAAGCATTTCTGGATCTCATTTTCGATCCGGATCCAGAACCAGATCCGTTTTCGGAACTAAGGCTCGAATTTCGTTTATGGAACGGTTCGAATTTCGTTTATGGATTTTTGGATATCGTTCGCATTTTTTTAGCGGCAGTTTCATTACCAGAAGTAGGTACGAGATCCAGAAATGTTTCGAATTTATTTTCTAAACGGAATCGGTTCAGAACTGAAACTACACCAAAAACGGAACTCGGACTAGAATCGTATTCATTAACTTCAGTGCAATGTGTCCGTCTCCAAAATTTTAACTTTTTTACTGACATCCGTTTTCGGAACTTAATCTGGAACTAAAATGGAAACTCGAACAAGATCCTGAAATTATCCGGAACCGGATCCATTTTTAAAACTAAATCTGGTACTAAAAATGAAAGTCGAATGAGATTCGGAAATGTTCCGAATCTAGTACCTTAAACGGTTCCGAAAACGGAACTAGAATAAAATCTGGAACATATTCCAAAATGGATTTGGAACTAACAGTGAAGCTCTAAAAATGAAACTTGAACGAAATTTGCAAACATTTCTAGATCTGGTTCAAGTTTCGTTTTTGGGTTTCGGGTCCAAGTTTCCTGTTTCGGAACCAGATCCATTTTCAAAACTTTCTAAACCATCTTCGGAGATCGTTCGCGTTCTGTGCTTAGGGTTTAGGCTCTGGAACGAGTATCGAGTATTTAATAATTCAGTTCAAATTAATGCAACTTCCTTAAAAATTTATAAAAAAATCTGGACACGTTTTCTTTTTTGTCATTTGTGATTACGGTTGTTATTAGCATTATTACAGTTATATACTAGTGAGCAGCCATTAAATGAAACCTTTGGGGATATGATACACTCGATATAGCGTCTTCAGTTCTTCGCCATTTTCTTGCACACTAAAATGATAAACACGACCTCCAGATTTCCGTAGATATCCAACTAACGTAATTACGGACAAAAGTAAAAAAGGCTTTTCGATAGGTTGGGGACAAGTCTCGCTCAGTAATTACCCTCATGAACTGCAGTCAATTTTCTTTTATCCAGTGCGATGCTCGATTACTAAACTAAACTTAATCACACAATATATAGACGTGCCAGTCGGCCTATGACATTTCTACCACATCTTACACCTACTCCAAACTTTCATCGATACTAACCAAAAATACTAATAACTAGGGTTTTTCGAATTCGAAACTGACTAGAACAGAATATTTTCATCTCTAAGTTGAGTGTTGATAGAATATTTAGAAAAGTAACATTTCCTGTCCAACATTTATTTTTTTGTAGTTTTTTAATCTTATTACCATAAATCTTTAAAGTTTTCTAATGAAAAAAAAGTTATTTTTATATACGATAAAAATCTCTTTATGATCTGATATTATTTTATCCTTTTCCCCACAAAGTAGTAAAAAATATATTATAATAGAAATGAAAATTTTCAATTATGATTTTTTTCATTTTCCACAATAAAAGTTTATAAAATATTATTTTTACAACAAAAGCATTTTATTTTTTTGATATGTACATACAAACAAAAAAAAAAGAAAAGAAAATTCATTTTGTCTCTTTTTCCGCCCATACTCCTTCACATAAAAAATATAAATAAAAATTTCCTAACTCAGTTTCATTTTCCATTATACTACTTCTATACTATTGCAAAACTAGAAAATTGTGAAAATTGTAAATTATTATTCTCAAAACTTTCGTATATACAATTGTATACATAAATGGTTTTGATGGAAAACGCTTTTCATTATATTGTTGAAGCTTTTCGATGCATTTCACATGTACAGGGAGACTTAAGAAATGGATATTTTCTATACAATTTTTGTTACGTTTTTTAACAATTGTATGCTTTTATAATGCATATAGTGTGCATTTAATAATTTCGATTTTCCGATTTTATTGCTGGTGGTGACATTTAATGTGTACGTTTTTTTTTTTTTTTTGGGATAATATTCGATTTGAAACATTGTAGGTGGTTTCAAAATACGGACATTGTTTCTATTTTTTATAGTTACTTCATAACTGAACAGGCCAACGAAATAGTGTATCATTTCTGTTACCATTGCGAAAATCTAACTGATATTAATATTTTATGTAGTTTACGTTTAAATGGTCGTTATGATGAAAATAATTAAAAGTTTGTTCGAAAAGTATTCAAACAAGTGTTTCAGTTGATATAAAGTTCCTCGAATTTTTAGAATTAGTTCTGTTTAGAATAATCCTGTTTATGCAATTTTTATTTTTGTCCTGCTCAGAAAATTGCATTGGATACTTGGAACATCTTTTTTTTTATTTAATTCAGATTTTGGATGAAAATGTATAAAGACTAGTCTTTAAAATCACATAATTGTCTGTCATGGCTTTAATTCATTATTTTTGAATTCTTTGAATTTCCAAGTGCTTCTTGATGCGGGAATTATCTTAAATACAATATATTTTCAGATTTTCAACAAATCTTTCGTTTTGAACTTAGAATTTTCTTTTTTCTCATATAATCCTATCATGGCCAAGTTATTACATAACTTGCTAAGATTTGAGTCTTTCCAACTGGGTTGGAATCAACCGCTCCGTTCCAATCGAAAATTACTCAATTTATCTAAAAATAGGTTATTGTCGCTTAGCAATATTTGCCCTTTTTATCAATTTAGTTCTAGCATGGGAGAGTTTGAACTTCGTGGTACGAATTTAAAATGTGCTCTTGAAATTTCTATTTATCTCTTATTTAACCTTTGATTTCTGGAAGATTAATTCCAGTCAGTGAGTTGTTAAATAAGGAATTTATGAGTTTGGTTAAATTTTGATTGAGCTTTTGCCAACTTTCCCTTAAAGGTATTTAAGTTATAAACAGGGAACCCACATTTGATGATTGAGGAAAAGATTACTGGATTTCAAAAAATCAGCTAATTTTTAAAATTCCTTGGTAAAGAGTAAATCGTTGGTAAAACGGGTAATACAAATAAGACTAAGCATAGAGCCAATGTAGAAGTCCTGGTGAAATATGAAGCAATTCTGCTTCAGAAGTGAAAATTCATCCTGTAGTGTTTGCAAAGGAGTTAAGTTGGTTCGAAACTGAATCAAATGCGTTTTTAGTATCATCGTTTTTCTGATCATGATTATAATCAGACTTGTCATGTTTGATATCAAGGCTACATGAATGAGACCTTCTTGGCTTATACCAGATTATGCTGTTATTAACAAAATTACTCTAGGTTAATAGGCTAAAAAGATGTCTTTAAAATTATATTTTATTTGAAATTATGAATGATGATTTTCAGTGTTTTTTGAGGTCCACAATAATTTCTTTGATTTGCGAGATCTGTATTGCACTTTGTCTTTGATGTCGTTCTCTTATATAGTTTCTATTTTTTGTCCATATTATTCAAAGGTAAAGCACTGTATGTACCCATTGACAGCTACTGAAAAAGGAAGATAAACGAGCAACAAACAATCGAAAGTTTCATTTCGTTTAGCAGGTTCCTACTGGTTTGGAATCTATATTCTTGCGGTAATGCTGTCCAATTTTAATGAATCTGTCTGAATCAACTGTAGTCAAAAGATTTCGGCTATGAAACTAGTGTATATGCTTAGGTTAACTCCGCACTTATTCAGTGAGATTTCAGATTTTATGATAATATTATTGTTAGATGACTCATACAAAGATTACAAATACTATACAAATGTTTTTTTGCACATAATTAGTTCGCTAATTTACTTTATTTTTGGTGAGTCAGAAAAATGTCCAAACCATCGTTCTATAACCGGTTGCAAATTTAATAGAATTTCTAGTAGAACTACTATTTATACTTTAATAGAATTTTCTAAATAACTCAAAACGGACAAAAGCGAAAAAATCAATTTTCCAAAATAAGAACTTGCCACAAAACATGAAACGTGACAACACTATTGCAAACAGAAAAAAAACGATGGCAATCCAATTATCTATATGTACGGTTTGTTCAACAATTCTTAAAGTGTGAATAGAGACGAACCAATGAAAATCTATATAGAAAATTACAAGCCTAGTTTTGTGTATCATCTAATTGTACCTCTTGATCCCTTTATCTAAGATTTGTCCTAATTGTAGAATTTTTCTTTCGAATACAATTGCATGATAATAAAACGGAAAATAAAATTTTTAAAATCATATTTTCTATACATAAAACTAACAATGAGTTCAAATCCAATAAATAAAAGAACAAATATACTTCAAGTCATGTTAACGAAACGAACAACAAGTAAATGTACATACAATAAACGATTAAAATCAAATTCAATTTATTTCAAACACAAAATAAGACTACGAGTATGTGTGTTTGTGTGTGCATGTGTGTGTATGTGAATATAGTGATAGTAATAATAACATTTGTATTAATAAAATCTGATAATAACAATGAACCGATTAAATATATATATTCATATAACAAATTGAAATTGACCAAATAAAATTTGTTGTTGTCGTTGTTGTATTTTTTATACAAAAGGAAAAGTCTAATTTAGTTCTATTATTTTCCATCATTTGCATATAATACCGACATACATATAATCATATACCCAATCGTACATTGTTGTGTACGTACAGTAGAAGTACGATCGAAATTTCAATAAATAGTTTTTCGTCGGAGTATTATGTTGATTTGAATTTTCCAATTTTTCCCATTTATTATTATTTTTGCTATAAAGTTAATGAATGTGTGTTATCATAATTATTCGTTTTATGTACAACACAGTTTCGATGACAAATTATCGTCGATTGAATTATATTTATAGAGAGACGATGGACTAAATATGATCGATTATTGGTTGATGACCATAAAATTTTTATAGTTTTCATAAATAGTGTGTGTTGCATAATAAAAGAGATAACTCTGAAAAATCAATCTGTAAAAAGTGTACCTGAAATCGGACACCTCGAAAACCACTAAAAATATTTAATGGTTAACTATAACTATTTATATTTACTTAGGCCATTTACCTGACATTTTTGTATTAAGTTCACTCGGACAATTAATGACATTTGCTCAGGGAAACATCTGGAGTACGATCAACGATTATTGAGTAATATTTATTCATTTCATTTTGAATTGTTTTGCCCAAGTAATGTACGTGTTATTATTATTTTTTTATTTGACGTACGTGTTCTTTCAAGATTGGGTCGAATTTAGCTATAAGCTCCACAATTTTTAAGAAATTTCTAATGTTATATTCATATAACTTATCAGAAGTTCCTCTCAAAGGGAGGTTCTGTAACCCGTGTTACTTAATAATCTTAAATAATATTTCTAATACATTTCGCTAACATATTGTATTTTCAGTCATGAGTTTTTTATTAAATGAGTCTATAGTTTTTCTTCGATAGTTTGAGATACATTTTAAGTGTTTAAATGTTTATTCAAGCTCTTTTAATCTGGCTGACATTTACAGATCAACGTATTAAAATAGAAAAATTGGTCTTTTTTTTTCTTTTCAAAAATAATATATGAATAACTTTAGCTCTCACACCACTACGTCACTAGTTTAGTTCTTATTCTTTCAAATAACAAACAAAAAAATTCGCAAATATTTTTAAATGCACAGCCTATGCGATAAATATGAATTTCGCCGTTTGAAAAACCAGCTCCCATAAGTCACAGTCGTTGTTTGTTTAGTTATCATTCTTTGAATTTCAAAAATAATCTCAAATATTGTAAAATGCAAAGCCTACTAAACATAAATTTCTTTCAAATAACAAACAAAAAAGGAAAGAATTTATTTTTACCATATTTCAGCATTATTTACAAAGTTTTTTGTTTATTTATTCATTTTTTTATTTATTTTTTATTACGTACCATAATATTTTGTGAACGATTTAATTTTTTTTTATAAATGATGCCCCACTCTGCCAGTCGCCCGAGCCATGGCCTTAGTGGCTCAAATCTAGGCCTGGCCCTGGCTATTATAAACGTATACGTGTAGTCTCGTTCCATTGCAAAGTTTTGGAAGATTAAGATTTTTAGTCTAACACTTCTCCTGCAAATGAATCGAGTATAGTTTGTCTGCATCTTTACGGTGTCATTTAAGATGTTAAAATATGGCACACTGTTCAAAAATTTTTTCTTTAATTCTAGAAATGTCAGGATATACTGAACCTTTAAGAGCATCTAGATTATTTACTATTTTACCCAAATTTTTTGGTATAAAAACTTTACCTAATTCTTTGGGTATTAGCCGTTCCCTGTATTAAGAAGATGCTCAGTAGATATTTCTGCTGAAATATTGTTTTAGCAGGTTTATTACTTCTTACTTTTGCTAATAATAGATTTAGTAAGAAATATTTTTATGTTTCACCATATGAGTGAATCTTGAGGCGATTCATATAAGTAGGGTGACATCCCAATGATGATTATTTTAACCTAATATTGTGCAGACTGTTTTAAATATTAGTTAAATGTATGGCAAAGCAACATAAGAGTATACTTTTTTAGCAATACTTGTTTGTATAGCGAATAAAGCTGCGTCCATATTGAAATTGTTTCAAGTTTGAGCACAGAGAATTCCATTGCGGAATTTTGATAATACCAAAATTATATTGTTGAATAACCTTTAAATCAAATTATTGCACTCAGCTGAGCATTTTTTATGAATAATACTACAAAAGCAAGTATCATTATATTACACAGCCCACATCTTATCTTTTTATATCATATAACACCTAGTAATAATAGCTATCTGTCAAAAACACCTGTTAGTCTACCTAAAATAAAAATTTGGGCCCACATTTACGTTTAATCTTCTAAATCGATAGTTTCGGTTGATTTTACACATTTGTCTTAGGAGTACTTATAGTAGCGGTTACAACATTTTTACCTGTAAGTAATAAATGTAATAACAGCCTTCGATTTTATTAGTATCGATATCAAGTGCAAAAGTGTATTTTGTATATGTATACAATGCTCACCTTTAGCAAACAATTATGGCTTATTTCGTACCCATTTACAGTAAATGTTAAATATTACAATACAATTTACGTCTTACGTATTTTATTTCAAAATATTACCGTTATTACCTGAATAAAAATCGAATCATAAAACCTCAAATTTCTAGAAAACTCTACCACAAAACACCTTTTATATATTAAATAACCACAGCATCAAACAATTTAATTCAATTAGAGCGGTTTATTCCGAAAAAAAAAATTTCCTCCCAAGCCAAAGGACACAGTAGAAAAACAAACGTAAGCACGAGAAAAAAAAGCTTAGCAATAATAATAAAACGATAATAATAATATCCTAAACTTTCACCATAATTGACTTTCATTCATTCATTCATTGGATTTTTTTGTACTTTTTATTTTTCTCCTCTTCAAGTTAAAGTAAATAAAAGTTTTGGTTGTTTTTGTCGGTCGCATACAGTGTGCTGTATAGCAAATGTATTATATACGATCCGAAAAACGAAAAACTAAAGCATTTGGGACAAAAAGCTTTTTTTTCAATAGAAAAATAAAATATTTTGAGTTTCATATCAATTTTATATTTTTTTTATGTTATAACTATAAATAAAGTTATGTATTATTATTAAAATAATAACAAAACTTTTAAAAAAATTTTTCGAGCTGAGTATAGTTATACAACTCGAAGTAAAGTTTTATTATATTTTGAGATTTGGATGTGCCTTGCAGATGGGAATAAATAATTCAACCGCAACTCAGCACTGTAATCAAACTGAACATTTTACTCGTCTATCTGGCAACAAGTTTTTTAATGATCTCAAAAAATATTAGTGCATTTCAGTTTAAAAGTATTTTAAATATATAAAATTAGTTAAGCGCCCATATAAGTACTTAAAACCTTAATTTAGAATCTCTTGAGACGCATAAATCTGGTTGTGTGCGAGACAGGTTAAAGTTTTCAGTAAATTTTCATTCTTAATTAAGTGGCTTCTAAAGTTCATTATCATTTTAGAGGTGTGTGTGTGTATGGGACATTTACAGAAGTCTAGACATGTTGATGTTTTTAGTTTTTAAATCTTAATCGATATAATTACTTTAACGATGGCATAAAAAAGTTCTTCTATAAATTTAATTTTAGAAAATCTACTGAGAATCACTTGGGATTTTTATTTATTTTCCGTTTTTTTTTTTTGGTATAAGACAATGTAATGTATAATTGAATTCAATTTCACTAATTTTCTAGGTTGAGTACACCACCTACACCACATAATGTAACATAATATTTTTAAATAACTTTTTATTTATAATTCCTAAGAATTATGTTATGAGATGGATGGATGTTGTATTTTGCGGTTGCTGGCTGTCAAAGAATTTTTGTTTATTTTAAATGTTAACTATACACAAGAATTTGATACTATTTATATACCAAGCAATAGCAATAACATTCGTTGTAGAGATTTGTACTTGTGCGGATTCTACTGGTTTCGTGATTTTAATGCTAAACGTTTTTGCTGGCTGTTTTTGATTGGGATTTTAGGCGTAGGACAGGCGAAATGAACAATATGGGTTTATAACTCACTGAACGAATCAATGATGGTATCGAAACGTAGCATTGGTAAAGATCCCTGTAGTAAGCTTCATCGCCTATATAAGCTTCATCGCCTGTAATAAGCTTCATCGCCTATATAAATTATATAGAAAGTCGAATTATACCGCTTTCACCTCAACTCGGTAGAGAGTTTGAAGCATTGAATAATATTTATAGAACTTAAACTCAAACCCGAAAGATTTTTGGAAATTTATAAACAGCAAAAGGAAATTAGATGGTTTCCCATCATTATTGTTTTATGATAATCTTAGCGCCAATTTACTCTTTAAAAGTTGTGATATGCTCGATGAAAGGTCAGAAACTTTATGAATACTCTAGAGTCTAGATAATACATTTGGTATAAAATGATGTTAACCACAAAAAAGACTTTTTATGTCATCAGCCATTTTAAGCTGGTCTAATCGATTATGATCGTAAACTAGTGTTTTAGCTCTGTAATGAAGTAGTTCTGCTTTTATAAATTCAATTTCTCACTATCATGATCTACCTGTCTCACTGTCAATTCCTTTAGTGCTAGCACCAAATTGAATACTGAAGAGGTGGTCAAAATGTGGCTGCGCTACAACTGGTGAATGATCATTTTTAATGTAATTTCTGTTTTCAAGAGATACGTAATATCTTTTGCAATTGATGCTTAATTTTCGATAAATCTCCTGAACCATCCGACCATACCAAAAATCTTCGTAGTTCAATTGACACTGGTAAAATTGCATTTAGTTAATTTTGATATGTATATCTTTTAAACATTTGCCGAGTTGCCACAATAGCTAAAAGGTTTTACCGTTTAATTAACATTTAGTTTCTCCCACATAATTAGGTACCATATAGTTTTGCCGAAAGATGTCTTCTAGCCGCATGTTTGGTCAAAAGTAGAAATAAATAAATTCTAATGTTTTGAACGCACTAGAATGAGCTGATACTAGAGATTCAAGATATTATCCGACATTAGAATATATTTATTATAGAAGCAACGAAGCAATTAGTGGAAGATCACTAATGGTCTCATGTGAATACTATTTACCAAATAAATCATCTTAATCTGGCCGATTGTTCTCTGGTTCTGTGATGGAGTAATTTCGCTGTGCTAAATATATTTTTGGAACCAAAACTTTTCACGAAACTCAGTATATTACCAACCCCGAATTGAAAAAGTAATTAATGCATAATTTTGGGTAAACCTCCGATTCTACCGGGCCATATTTGTAATTAACTTTCAGTGTTTGGCACTGACAAATCTTTAGTTGCATCCGTCTAAAGTTTGTATATAGATCTACTTTTAAACAGTCGTTCGTTAAACTGGCTGAGTTTAGACATAACCGATTTTCCGAAACTAAAATTTAAATTTATAGTATAGGAACCTATCTCTAGTTAAAATAAACGAACTCTAACAGATTATGTTCAAAATATTCAAATTTCAGAACTGAAGTAACTTATTTTTGCAAATCCAAAATCTATATATAGAAAACCATTTACGATACCATTACGAAAACAATTTACATGGCTGTGTGCACAACACATCAGGTGTCTACACTAAGCGGAGTGTTATCGGATTAATTTGAATTACAGTTACATGTAATATCATTATTTGCCTTTCGAAAAACCTTAAAATCGGTTTGAGATATGTATTTCGTATACGTATGTATATCTATAGATTAGACCGACTTTTCATAAACATACAATTTTTATGTTGTACATATTTATGTAGTCGTATGACACATAACTTTAAGTATCGCTCTACATTTTAATTTCCCATTAAATAATCTTTTGGATAAGGACGATAACGAACGAACATGTAACATAAAAAAAAATGTAAGTGCTTTTCATGTTGTCTTTGTATTTTAACTTGGTAAACACAGTATTACCTGTTAAGTTTTATTTTGCAGTATTATGTATTAAGTTATAATTCTCAATTTTGAACTTAGAAAACTGTTTTGTGATCAAAAATTATTGTAACATACAACAAAGCTTATTCGTGTTATAGCCTTACAATGTAAGGTGATGTGTCTTTTGGAAGAAGCTTTAGT
Source organism: Tipula confusa (assembly GCA_963556175.1). Lineage (NCBI taxonomy): Eukaryota > Metazoa > Arthropoda > Insecta > Diptera > Tipulidae > Tipula > Tipula confusa. The sequence continues at coordinate 1,616,028 of OY744476.1, forward strand.
TTTTTGTTGATCTAAATCAAATTATTATAAATTCTTTTCCATGTAAAAGTTTAAAGGTCGCGTGAGTTGGTATAGAATAATGTAAAAAATTTTATAAAAGAATTTTTTTTAGGTTTCATGTATAACTCACAGTTTTACAATCATGGAACCTATAGCTTAAAAAATAATATTACGTAAATGTTAACTTTTCAGTAACAAAATAAATTGAATTCGCATTGCGTTTTCCACATTTTTTAGTAATGCAGCATATTTTCATAGCATAGTTTTGCATACTTCTCTTTTCGCTTCCATCATGGCTTAAGTTTGAAGTGCCAACTAGATACCGGTTTAATAGTTTTTGAGACTTTATAGATTTAAATAGAAGGCAGCGACTCCTCGCTGCCTTAAATAATTAAAATCCCATGTTCTTAGTAGATACCTAAATGTTTATTTATTTTCACGATGCTCGGGATAACAAACTCGGTTCATAACAAATCGCGCGATGCAATTTGCTGTGCTCCCTTATTTTTTCAGGATATTTAACCTGTTCTATATAAAAAAAAAGATTTTCTGTATACTTATATACATACATTTATCTTGCATTTATTGAACATAAGTGTTGGTTGCACATCTGCCGATATATTGTTTAAATTAAATGTGACAGTATATTTTAAGAAACTTGCTTAACAAAAATTACCTTCAATTGTATTCTCTAAAGCCTAGTACTCAGATCGATTTCGAGTGAAATCTTCATACGATTTTTACAAAGCGAAATCAGAAACGAAAACTGTCACTTGAAATTTTATTTTGAGTACTCAGATCACAAGTGGAAAATCAAAATTTATTCAAGAACACGGCATGTTCCAGAGATGGCGCGCATAAACTCTTCAATGTTTTTTCGCACGAATTTATTGTATCAACCCATTATTTTCGTGGTTTGCATTCTAAAAGTTTTATTGTGTATTACATATTGTGTATTCTTAAAAATGACAATTATTAGTTTGATATAGTTAATGACTAAAGGCGACGCCGCGCCTCAAAACAATAAAACAATTGAGGAAATTTTACTATACAATACCTAGCACGACAAAATTTACGAGAAATGCATAATTTACATTTTTTTATGTCAAAAATATAATATTCTCCAAAAAAAATTCGTTTCTGTTTCACACGAAAATAAATAGATTTTTGGAGACCGCGTTAAAATTTCATTTTAATTTGAACTGAGTACTAGGCTTAAGTTGATAAAGAAGTCGCAATAACCTGTTAATAACCGAATTTCAAACACATTTAAAGTTGATAGGCGCTTTAGTATTTAACAAAGTGATACAAATTTTGATTAAAAGTTGTGCACCAGTTGTGCAAACGGATAAATGCCTTTATTTTGTCTTCCAAAACGAATTTTTATCTGTGACGAAATCGCATTTCTATTAAATTAAAAGATTTAAATGATAGGGATTCATTTTTCGAAAGTAAAGCCTTTAATTGCTATAATTGGCTTCTAATTGGGTCACATATTCTAAATGACGTTATAGCATGGCTAATTGAGCAATGAAATGGGAATTTTACTGATTGAAGTTTTACCTAATATTGCACATAAACAATGTGGATGCGACGTCATCAATTAAAACACAACTGCAAAGAAACAGTTCAGAAGTGACGTATAAGAAAAAAATGCTACTACAGGCAAATTTAAAACTTTTTTAACAATACTTGGGAAGAGTATCACGGAAAATATGCAATTTGTGCTGCCACCAAATGGACCACAAAAATTATAAAGTTTTGATTAGTAATTGCTGTAAATAGAACGAACTAAAAATAATGAACTAAAAAGGTATTAAACCGATATTCGGTATTTTAATTGCAAACGCTAAATGAAATTTGGCCTTTGCACTATCATGACATCTTTAGAATACCATCACTATGTCCTTTGCCAGTCCTAGAAGGTGACTAAATGAAGGTTGCAACCCTTGACATCCTTAAAAATTTGCATGGCGGTATTAGTTGGATAAACAATTGAATTAGATTGAACAATTTTTTCAGCTGGCATCATTGCTAGTAATATCGCAGACACACTTTGTTCATGTACTCCAAAGTGTTACTCGACCAAAGTGTTACTCTAAAGGCCTACATTATTTCCAAGGTTTTATTAATATAAATAAATTGTAAAGTACAAAATTATTGAAAATTATCCTTTTGGTACCTCCTTAACCTACTTATTTTGTTTAAAGTATTATTCACCTATTTCACAGTTTCAAAACAAGTAAAAAATTAAGCAAAGTTAACCTATTAAGTGCCACTAAAATTTTCCAAATAATTAAAACAAACTAAGAAAAGCTTTCATTCAGTATACGAAATAAAAATAAATTCATTGACTTGACTTTTAATAAATTAAAAAAAAAAAAAAAAAATTTTAAGCACTTACAGAAAAAAAAAAAACGAAACGAAAATTTATGAAAAACTTAAAAATCTGTTGGAAAATCATGCAACGTTTTTGTTGATACATAAAAAAGTTTTTTTTTATTTTTTATTAGTTATTCAACTTGAAGTTCATAATTATATTGAAAAGTTGGGTTTTATTCATTTTCTTTAGTAAATATTAAAAATAAGAAAATATATAAAAAAAAAAAAATTGAAGTTTACTTCTAGTGAAAGGAAAAAATGGAAATAGAAAATAAATATGGTACATAAGAAATGAAAAAATTAAAATAATAAAATAAAAGTTGTTATTGGAAATCTTTGACAGGCTATAGCTTCATTTTGATTGGAATACGTCTTAGAAGTAAAATTATAGTGTTATTGGTCGTGACTTTTATTACAAAAAGAATAGGGTAAATTCTACCTATTACAAAATCGCTTATTGTTTTAAAGGAATGGAAAATATTTTTTTGACCGTAAATTATAGGAGGAAGTTTTGCGTTTCGAAAATCGTAGATGCTACTAAATTTATTTGAATTGCTGGTCAATGTCAAACATTGTAGGATAAGTTGAAAAATAAAGTAATATGCATTAAAAACTTTTGAAATTTAGAGGCAATACTTTGTGCAACTCTCTTTTATACTTTGATTGTGTGGCTGCAGGTTGTGTTAAATAATTGTTGCAAAGATTGGTCCAAGATGAGTAGTGCGAAGGCAAGCTGTATAATCGACACCTAAGGCACCTAATTATTGGTTCAGTGCGAGCCAATAATGGGTTTTAATGCTGATAGTTATTTATGATGCTCGAGGTAAAATAAAAAAGCATAAAAATCGATTTATCCAACAAAAAAAAGTTATGTTTCATAATTTTAAATAATTCCATCTAGATTCTGGTTTAATCCACAAAGTAATATTTTTATAATTATAAAATTTGCATAATATATTTATATGTATATCCACCATTAAAAATGTGTATGGTTGTGCCAACGATATATATAGATAATTTTATCATACTATATAGCCTACATACAGCATATATTATACCTACTGTTTGAAATACTCAAAACATTTTTTTATGCAACCAAAAAATTAAATCGGGAATATATGTTTGTATATGTATATGGTTGGTTGGTTATGTAGCTCATTTGTTTAGGATTGACCATGATGATGATGATAGACCAATTTTAATATTTTTTTAATATCCTTATTATGGTTTTTGTAGAGAAATATTTTTTAATGTAATTACATATTATACAAATGTTATTAATTAGGAAATTTAACCGAAAATATATGGCTTAAGAATATAGTTTATAAGTCGTGCCCAAGCATAGGGACAACAAAAGAAAAAACACAATATTATAGTTTCTTGAAAAAACAACTTAACTATAGTATATAAGTTGTAAATGTCCTCTACTGCATCTCCAAATTGAAATTTCTGAATTTCTGAATTGTCTGTGCACGTTGTAGGTTATCAGTTCAAGAAACTTTTGTTTCACAATTCAATCACCGGTGGGTATTGAACTCTAGCCCTATATCTTAAATATCGCTTTACAACCGGTGACTTCCAAACTATTACAAATCAGACAAATAACCATCAAGACTAATTTAGACTGCCAATTTAGTTTTAAAAAAGAATTTTGAAAATCCAGATTGCTATAATAGCTAGGCTGCAAAATACATTAAAAAAAATTGATCATAACTGACTTTGGAGGTTACACCTTGTGACATACTTGCAATGTTCAAAATTAAGGTAAACTTAAGCAATTAATGCGAATAATACTAAGACATAAGATATTTTCTTCCATAAGATATATCGTCATTTGGTATATCTTATCCTTTTTACAGTGTTTCACATATTTTATCCCATTTTGATTAGTTCCACATAAATACACTTTGGAAAAATCTTACAAATCAGCTGATCTCACTTCTAGTAATCTGGTTCTGCAATATCGATTTTGGTTATTAAGGCATCACAAGTCTTGCAGGTACACCAAGCGATTTAAATACTGCTTTCTAAATCTTTCGGATTAGTTAAGAGATTTTCGAATTATTTTTTGGCACACGCTAATTTGAAGACCTTTTATGCTTACCGAATCTTTCATCGTATTCCATTTAAAATTGGCGTTTAAATTAATGTTCAAAGTTTGAATCCATCATTGAATTCACCATTGAACCATCGCAAGATTCCAACCCAAAGTTATCTTTATTTAGGTTTTCTGGATAGTAATGTTCGGTATCATTTTGTTGATTGCATCTATTCTCAAACATTAGAGCGGCTTTATTTAAAACGGAAAGATGATAATTAATTGTTAAAAAAATAAAACATGAATAAATAGAGACTAAGATGTAGTGAATATTGAGAGTACTAGTATTGATCCTATATTAAATTAAGAACACAATTCATCAACGGATTTTGAAAATATTCTGCCTTAAGTCAATTAACTCCCTTGAAATAATCATTTTAGTGAAAAACACGTTGGATTAATACCATAATCTTAGCAAACAACGAAAATATATGTACACGTATTTTCTTGGTCTTAACAAATTTCGTAACTGAAGAAAGGTATAAAAAATAAAATTAGGCTGCAAAAATATTTTGACATCACTAAATTAGTCAAAAAAAAAAAAACAAATTCAAGGGGCATTTGTTTTTGTAGACTTTTGTTGAATTTTACAAAAAATTGGTCCCTTTTGTTTTTTGTGAGCCTAAGCTTATTGTAGAAGAGCGAAATCCGCGAAAATAATTAAAATTTCACTTTTATATGCTAGTAGCTGATTCGGCGGACGTTTTCCCGCTCAGGTAGACTTTTTGGTAATAAATGTTTTGTAAATTTTGGATAAATTTAATTTTTTATTCAAACGAATTAAAACAAAATCGCAAAATGTTTTTATTGAAAGATAAAGTGAAAAATGTTGACCTATGAAACATGGTAATATGAACGATTATTATAATGATAATTTAGTGCACTAAGTTCTTTGTTTCGCCAGCTTCTGTATATATAAATAAATTTTGTAGTTTTCCATTGCGAGAGCATGGAACATATAATTTTCCAAGAGAAAAAACATGGATTTTCCTAGTTCAAGCCGCATACTCTCATTGCTATTCCTTGTGATTTATTTGTTCACGTTTAAAATGAATCGAAACATCGTTTAGGATCACTGATATTTGTGGTAGTAATACATGTTCCCCTTTACATTTTATCCATACATTTTTTGACTATTAATCTAGTGCCGTTGTAGAGTTTTGGAGCGTTAAGATTACATAGCAAAATAACAAGAAAACCGATTTTTAGTTGCAATATGTGACGGTATTTTTGGTAGTAGTTCTACATTGTGCTCTGTGAAGTATACACGTTGACCGTTTTCGAGATGTGTAGCTAAATGAATAACCGAAGGATCTCTGCCGTGAATCAGACATCGAACAGTATCGTTCACGATGAACCGTGTGATTGTTATTGTTGTGATCGCGCTATGTAAGTTCCAAAAAATCCATATATTTTTAATAATATCGCTATAACAGCGCCACTTATCGGGTCTAGAGGAACCTCTATAAGGGCCAGACTGACATATGACTAAAAGTTGAAGTTATTTTTGTTCATTCGTTTCAAAGAAATAACAATTTTTTATATATCTCGACTACGGCGCAACCTACCGGGTCCACAATTTACAGAAACCAGCTTACTGCCAAGACAAACATATACCTAAAATATGAAGTCAATTTTACTTGTTATTTCGAAGATTAGTGGTGGCGAACACACGCACCAACGTTTTTATATATTAAGATCATACAATATGATAAAATCTTGTCAAACATCTCAGTAAAGGCTCAGACATGCAAATATGTCAATTTTTTTAAAATACTATATTGCTTATCAGATGATTCTGAATAACATGTAGATTGCATTGTCTTTTACCATCTGTAGATCCTTCTAATATCTGCCCTATCAAGTATTTGTAGTATAGAATCTAGGACGACAGTTGAATCAACGATTAACAAGGAATCATGGTTCGTTTCCAAAGAGGAATGCTGTGCAATGCTTTATGAACAATTTACCGGTTTGGTTTATTTAAAACTAATCGATAAACATCATATTATGCTGTGTTGGTGATACCCTTATTCTATGACAAAAACAAATCTTTATTTAACAGAATATCAGAAAAACTATCGAATACTCACATACCGTGTTTCTAAGTGTTAAGAATTCACTAGTACTATAATTGGATCAATTTTTAAAATTTAAAATTTAAGTATTCCATTAACGATTTTTGAATGTCGTTCCTTATTTCTCCTATACGATCCAAACGCAGGTATCTTTAATGTCTTTTAATTAAATTACTTTTTTATAACTTTCTGAATCATCGCACACAGTATCTTACCACATTATGTGAAAACTCCATATAAATTGGTGGCAAATTTTTCCTATATTTTTACTACATATACGTAAATTTTTATTATATTCACTAAAAATAATAAAAATTTTTATTCCGCACAGACTCCCGAAACGAACCGAATAATGAAAAATAAATTCCGTCCTCGAGATAAACAACATAAAAGATAATTCAATTCTATTTTGATTTCTAAAGCACGTACTTTACCTTTGATCTAGAAACAACAGAATACAAGAAAAAATGGAGAATAGATGTTTTGTGTACGTACATTTTCGTCGTCTACAATAAAACTTTTTTTCCATTTTTTATGTAAGTTTATGTAAAAGCACAAAAGAATAAGTATATACACTCCAAACTACACTACAAACTGAAAGTCAACTTTACATAGTATTTTCCAAAAAAAAAAAAAAAAAAAAATTACAGAAAACGAAAAGCCGGGAAAAAATTATAAATTCAAAATCAGTAGATTGCGAACGTACAAAAAATTAATTAAATAGAGTCTTAACCTTTATTATGTATGCGAGATAAGGCGATAAGAGCGATATAGAATTGCTATGGTGTACGACGTTTTTAGTTGCTTATGTACCGTCTTATCTTTGGTTTCATGTTTTAAAATTATTCCATTTTAGTGAAACTGGTACATAACCTGCAGATGGAAATTGGTATTCGTGACCGATTTAAATTTTAAGTAAATTAGTTCCAACGAGTATCTCACTGGTACATGTTTATAAATTATTTTCGCATCTATATACAAAAAAAAAAAAAAAAAAATTCTAATTTGTAATGGTAAACCCGTTTAAGTGCTTCTTAGAAATTGAACAGAAATTCAATTGGAATATATATTTGACCATTAATTTAAAAGACATTTTTTTAAGTGTACAGCAAATAAATAAATTAGAAGATATTGCAGAAGAGATCCAAGTTGGGTTCTAATCGGAAATCGGCATTTGTTCTAATCGGAAATCGGAAATTTTATAATTAAGTGATTTTCACTAAATAATTTTCAGACATAGAACAAGTAAAACAAATCTGCTAAAGCTCTCGTCTAAAAATATGTTGTACTTACGGTTAATAAATGACGCCCCATGCTCTTAAATAAAGCATGCAAAAACTTAAATAAATTCATCTCAAAGGACTACGACATTTTAGGCAAATTTCGATTTTATTATTTATGTTACGCAATCGGAATTCGATTACGACTACCAACTGTCATACAAAAAAAAAAAAACTGGAACGAAAGCACCGAATTGGTAGGAATAAAAATGAATTTTTTGTAAGGAAAAACGGAAGGAAGGAAAAGGGATATTTTTTATTGATCTGACAAAATATTTATATACAATCTCTTAAATAAGCAGAACACCACACCAAACGTTACTTCGATACACACAATCACATAATTTTTCAATTTCAATTTTTTCATTTATCATTTTCCGCTTTTTCCTGTTTCCCAATACAAAAATAAAAAATGTAAACTTATATTTCTGTTGTTGTATTTTGATTATTAAATATCGATTAAAAATTCTATTGAGGCACAGTCGCGTCGTACAGTAAGTAGTAAAACATTAATAACGAGAGGAGTTGAGATGAAAAACGAAATGGAAAAGTTTTTTTTTTGTGACATTTTTCATTTAAATTCATTTTTGTTTTTTTTTCGGTTCGGTGCGGTGTAAATGACAAAAAGAAGATTTTCTTGGTCCTTTATTATTTTAATAAACAGTAATCATATTTTAAAAGATTTCAATTCCATTTTTCATTCGTGGTAATATTTGGGTTTTTGTTGTCTCTCTCTGTGTGTGTGCTTGATGATTAATTTAAAATTAAAATTAAAAACAATTTAAAGGGAATAACTGCAAAATTCGCGCGCAATGACGTACTCAACGATAGATTAAGGTAGCTCTTCGAGTGCGAAAATTCTCTTGGGACCGTTATTATATATATTTACCAAAAACAACGAAATATTAAAGTGAAACGCTTTTGGGCTGGCGGTGGGTGACTCTTTTAATGGCCTTAAAAGGGTAAGAATGACATGTTTTAATATTTCAAAGGTTATTTATGTGTATACGGTTCAAGTATTTTATAACAGCACTAATTACTTTTCCAGTAATTAGTGGAATTTTCGTTGATGAAATGCAACTAATTTATAGTGAGCTAATGGACGATAATGATGATGTACAACAGTATATAGTTTAAATTCATAAATACGCTTATTGTTGTTTCAAAATCTTGATCTACAGTACATCAATCGAAACACTTTAACGCCGACCATCTTGTAGTCATAAAAATTAATAGTATTTACACTCTATTCAAAAACGTCTCTATAGAAAGACCAACTATTCAAAAATTTAAAGGGACAAAGCGCCTTTCTGATGTAGTATTGGTTGTGTAGCGAAAAATAAAAACAAAAAAATGTATTTACTAACACTAATATAGTTAGTTTTTTTATGTTATTTTTGCTTTGTTATTTGTTATCGTACCAATACTGCTTTATTAAGGCGGATATGTAGTAATATAAGTGTACGAAAAAATGAGTTGGTCTTTCTATATATAGACGTTTTTACTCTATGGGATACATAGGATTAAACCGTTATCAGAACAGATAGATTCTTTACATTTCTTCGATCTTTGTATACCCTTCTATCACTATACCAATCTTTCGCACAATCGCTCATAGTTTATAACTGAACAACTTACAATGGTTGCTCAATATTTCCTGAAACATTGCCAGTGTTGGACTAGTAAATTAGTAATAAAAGTATACATACAAATAGATGTAGAATAGATGTATAGATGTGGTGCCATTAAGCCAGCCACAAAATAAAAAATTAATTTGATATTAGATTCTTCTAATTTTCGAAAATGTTTCGCGTATATTTTAAAGCAGGCGATCTTTTGAAGCCACAATACTACTTTCATTGCTGTTGCTTTTCCGAATTTTAATATTCAGTAAAATTTCTGCATCAGTTTTCGTGTTTTTTAAAATTTCGTTACATAGCTGAGCCGGTATTAAAATAGCAGTACTGTCGGCCTTATTATGGGTGTCTAAATAGCTTATGTTAAGCTTTGCTGAACTTTTTTGAAATTTAACATTGAAATCAGGGTGTTCATTGCTAAAGCTGTGAACCGTTGTTGTTTTCAAGATTATCTGTTTTGATTTTCTTTAGTCTTAGGATGATTGAGCTAACGATTTTCGTGGTAACTGCGTGACCAGCTCTTCTTATGTTAATATGCTTTTCCTTATAACTCTTTTTAGATGACGCTTCATAGATATCATCGCTGTTTCCCAAAATCATCCGAAATGTGGGGCTGAAGATGGTAGAAAGTAACATGTCGTGCCATCTTTAGATCCCTTTTCTTGTGCTAGTTGTGGAAATCTGTTAATCATTTTTAATTTTCCTTTTCTTTCTCCAATATATATAGTACAAACGCTGATTAAGCTATAAAGGCGATTGAAGTTTGATCACTCATTATCGCTAGATGTATATCCTTTATTTAGAAGTAAACAAAAATGGATATGTATCACTTTTCTGAAAGAACTCTGTATTAGCCATTTGCAATCCAGTATCTTCTACGTAAGTAAGGTCTAGTTAATTGAGCCCCTCCATGAAATGATCGTATGTGGGCTTCTATAATTAATATAGTTTGATCCTATGGTGCTTCGGTGGCAACATTTTTGGATGTATCGCACATTAAAATCCAAATTACTATTTGTTATGCGACTTCCTATGTGAAGTATTCCTTGCTTATGAAAGAAGGGGTTAAGAGACATTATTTTCCAGTTTTTTGAAATTTATACATGTGCATGTATTTTTCTGATTTTCAACTATTACCGTTGGATTATTTTGCATAACTCTATGTGGGTTACGTTGAGCATATTTTACTAAACATCTTCACCGTATTTTTAGGCATCTTCTGATGAGGCGTCTTTTCTATCAAGTTGTTCAAATGGATTTATTTTTATGGTTGCTGCAACTGACAACACTTGCCTCAGTTTCAACCCAGTATTGAATTTTACAAAGGTTGTTGTCGCCAGTTTTAAGTATTTAGTTGGAGCAATATTGATTCGTTTAGTTCGGGTGAATGAAGACCTCTAGAGGCATAACCGCAGCTTTATTATCTTGGAGCTTATATGTCACCAGTGTATTGGATTTGATTTTCCCTGAATTTCTGAGATTCGTTTTTCGACTAACATTATATATTTGTGAGGGCGTCTTCGAATGCATAATAATGTGATCATGAATGAATTCGTCCAGAAACTCAATTCTATACATCGGATATTTGCAATACTTTGGTAATTTTTACCATCTATTGGATGAAATTAGTGCTAATGTAATTTTACCATTTAGACTGATCAGATAATAAGCTTCGTTTAATAGGTTGCGTAGGTCTTGATGACGAAAAAAAGATACGAAATTACCAGATGCTGGACTTCTGTATATTCCTAGAGTTTCAACCGTATCGTCAAGCTTAAATTTAAGTTCAATTATTCCGTAACTTTAGTGGTATGGCTTGTATCTCAGCTTGGAAATTAGCAGTCCACCCAGAAAAGTTTGATTCTGCATTTATCACAAAATATTTAAAAAAAAATTATGTTGGAAAGGAACTGTCGTCTTGTAGTATTCTAATAGTTGGAAGGCGAAAAGAGACGATAATCATAATTAAATAACTGCTAAAATCGTTGTTCATAAAGATACATTTATTTTCCTATCAAGCTGTCCATCTATTCATAAATATGGTTTTTCCTGCCTTTACATATTATGCATAGTTAGTATAATAAAGAATACATTTAGTAGCAATGCAATTTAGAGTAAAACTATAAGTTCTAAGTGAATTGAGTAGACTTTAGTTAAACACAGAACAATTAAACAGCTTTAATATAAAACGAATACGTCACGTCTTCTATTTACTGTCGTAAAATAAAATCTATATAAAAAAAATGTATTTGCATAAACCACGACCACACCAAAAACCAATCGAACATAATCATATTCAAAATTTTAAATTGAAAATGTTATCATAAAATATTTATCGTCGATATTATAATATATGAATTTTGAAAAATACATTTTTCCATGAAAATTATAATGAAAATAAATTTTACCGTTCAGTTTTCCTTTTTTTTTTGTTGTTGGGTGAAAATAAACAAATTAAAATTCGTTTTGATAACATAATGCAACAATCGTTATATTATATGCTCGTTCCATTCCCCGACATTTTTTATGATTATATTTTACATATTATTGCAGCAAATAAAGTGGAAATTTAATTGCTCTCAATCGAAATTTAAATTTAAGAAAAATATTTTTTGGTCGAACAAGTTAATTTATCTTAACGTAAAATCTTTATGACCTACATAAATCGTATTATTCTCGTATATGTATGCAAAATAGGATAATGGTATAATTTAAAATTATGTATCATCTTATGCTATACATATAATACACAACCTATATAGAGGTATATGTTATTTAAAAATTTGAAACAAATAAATGTAGCTTCGCATATATAAAGATACATACGAGTATACTGTCTGCATATAGTTAAGACCTAAATATATAGACAATAAGACAAGAATATACAAAAGCACTGTGTTTTCTTATAATAGGTACACACATACATGTATAACATACAGAGAATGAAAAGGAAATTGAAATAAATAAAAGAAAATGTACATCTACCACCCAATCTCTCTCACCCTCCGTACCACAGAATGGTACTGAAATAAATAGAACATTTTTTTAGAATCCAAATTTATTTTTCATATTGTAGTCGGTGTATAATAGAAAATTGAATACAGACATAAGAAAAGTAAATGGAAAAAACGTTATTGTTCTCGAGTTTTCGTTACATCAGTTTATATGTCTTGTTGGTATTAGGTTAGTTAAACAATCATGGGTTGTTATGTTGGAATATGTGTGTGAATAGGGATACAATATATGTAACTGGATTATACAATTCCATAAAAAAATGGTATCCACTGTCTTGTATTTGGTTTAAAGAAGTCATTCACCATATAGTTATCTACACATTTGGTAACCTCTTTGATCGGAGTCATAAAGTGTGTCCACATAACAATTAATTATAACTTTATTTTATTGTAATATAATGAAAACGAAAATGCATCGGTTGAGTAGATTCCAACCAGGTATGGTATATTTTTATTTTCTTTCGGATAGTTACTTTTGATTAAGGTAGCGCAGTCATTACAAGGATCACGATTACGTTATTTGTTGGATCATTTATTTGTATTAATAAATGTATATGTTTTAAAAATGTATAAACAGAATAATATACCAGCACTCGTGTATTATTTTAAGGGTTATAAGTCAATACATCATTTATTTTACTTCCTTCAGTGACTGTTACTCGACTAGTAATTTTTTAGGAAAACACTGAGTTGGTTGCTGATTTTAATTCAAATTTTGCCAAGCTCGTCAAAGATTATTTCTGAGCGTAAAACATGTAGTAATAACCATGTAACGAGTGTAAAGTCGTTGCAGGAAATCAATAAGGCGTATATTAGGATAATTAGTAACTTTATAACGCCACAGGGATTGTATAATCTTTGATTGAGTCATGATTTAGTAAAGTTATAGAAAATCAAAAATAAACTTTGCTATATTTCTCTAACATTGCTGTCGATATTACCAATGTTTGATATTTTAACCTTCCTCGATCTATTAAGAAACGCTTAGGTTTTGTTTAACAATGATCCTTCGGTTGTCACTATCATGTTTTTAAAATTATGGAAAGACACGCCAAAGTTAACCGTTTACTGAGCTCTTTTACAAGCTCTTTCAAACCATATTTTTTACAATTGGTGCGATAGTTGTAGGTGGTCAACGAACGATTTTACACATAATCGATTACGGCCTTCTGGTCAGCGGTGGGGATTGAACTCAAGACCGCCATGTGTTTAATCCAACAGATTATCCATCGTCCATTACTATACGACCGGTTGAAAAATTGTGAAAAGATTAAAAGACAGTTTTGCCTGCGGCATCAACAATTGAAAACTTGTATATATTTATGTCTTGAAATCTGCTATAGTGTTAGTCTACATAAAACTGTGGAACTCATTGTGAGGTATAACTGTTGTCCGATCGCTTTACAAACAGTTTTGATTTTAAATCTACTAGTTGTCAAGTATCATTATAATTTGTGTACACAAAAATTTTTTGCAAAAATTAGTACTGATTACTACAGAAATAGTACACATTGGAATATGCTTTATCTTGCACCAACTTTTAGGATTTTTATTTGTGTTTAGAAAGCAACAGGTAAATTCAAAATTAATTTTAAGGTTAGTTAAGTTGAATAGGTTTTTGGTCCTTCTTAATAAAAGCATAAACGAATTGGGCCTATAGTTTTTTCAAAGTTGGTGCAATTTATTAAGATGGTGATTGTTTTAAGGTTAAAATTACTTATCGGTTTCAATAATTCAAAATTTATTTAACTGGAAAGCATTTGGGCCATCATCAAAAATTACTGTATGGCCAACTATAGATACATGATATAAATTTTAGTTTGAAAATGTATCAAAATACAATATACTACATAGTCATAAGAACAAGGACGTTCATGTACAAAATTTATTAAGGATAAACTGTACCGTCATATGAAATTGGTAAAAACACAAATAAAAGCTCAAAACTCGATTAATTTTCATATATGTATATAGAAAAAAACCCACAGTATATATCAAAATAGAAAAGCACAAAAAATAAAATTGAATGTCAAAACAAGAAAACTATATGAAAAACGATTTTTCCTGCAATGTTTTGCTTGTATTTTTTCCTCGTATAACTAACGATAGTATCCAATTGACTGGAAAAATAACAATATGTTTTTCAAAAAAAAAAAACGAAATTTGTAAAAATCATATTCCAACATATTTAGAAAAACAGATGCTGTATAATCTAAACGAATAAATAACACTATTAATCGTTTTCTTTGCTCGCATCCTAGAACCACTAGGGTTAGTATACCAAATAATGTGTTGGTTTAAAATTAATTATTGGGATAATGTAAAAAAAAACCTTCATCATAATTCGCAGAGGAAGCTGACTCTAATGCGAAAACAAAAAATGCATTTTCATTGCAAAAGATTTGGAAAATCAATTTATTATTTTTTAAATAAATTTTAATAGAAACCCCCACCCCCATCCCCAAAAACAATATATTATGTTACAATAATAATATGATATCATATGATTTTTACATTTTTATAAATTCAAATATTTTTATTTTAAAATGAATAATTTAACCAAAAATAATAAAAGTTTTCCATTCATATGGAAACAAAACAATAATAAAATTATTTAAATTATATATTTTAATCGAAATTATTGATTTGTGAACGAACAAACATGATTTGAAAATGGATTTTTACTAAAGGTAATCATTGTGTTGTGGTATGGTTTTCCATTTTGTATATTATTTACCAGATTATGTTTGCGCTTTAATGTGTAATCTATATTGTGGGATATCTCTTTAAATAAAAATATCTCGGATATTGACCTTCGACCATCTACGTCAAAGAAACATTTATTCATATAGTAGATATACACTCTTTCAACTCAAGAGCACGACTCTTCAGTTGTCAGTAGTCGATTGTTTATTTTCAAGGTAATATTTTCAGAAAAAGCATTAAATAAATTGAATTAAATTTATATTGGCCAAAATGAATGAACTGCGAAGGCATTTTTGTATATTTCACTTCTTAACGCGAGTTTTATAATTTTTTTGTATTGGAAATAGCTTTTCAGTGACAACTAGAGGCAAAACTAATTACTCAACAACATCTAGTAGCATAACTAAGAACAACCTAGTTTTCCAAATAAAAAAAAATGTTTAAAAAATCAGCATGATTTTGAAAGACATATAATGCCCACTTAACATTTCAATCAAGCACAACTAAGAATTAAATTACCTAACAGACTGTCACGAGCTTTGCGATTGTTTGCGCCGACCAATCATTTAAAAATTCTGCGAAGTGAGATAAACAAGATGAATAAGTTATAATAATAGAAGCGACATTGTTTTAGGGCACTAAGTGCTGGTAGAAAGTCAACATACTTCGTATAGAAATAAAGATGATCGATTTCATGGGATTGCACTGCCAGAAAGATGTGGTGGGAATAATAATGATTATCTTGACAAAAAACATTTTATTTTTCGGCAAGATTTTTTATACTGTCAGTCTATAGTCTCTGATTGGAAAAGAGAATTTGGTTCAAATTTTGGCACACATTTTGCTAAACATTTTTTATACCTTAAGCTTTTTTCTAAATCTTCTGCACCAGTTCAATTAAAATGCCCCCATTCTCACTAATACCATGCAAATTCAGTTTTGGTGATCCCATATCGTTTTGTGATTTCTTTCAATATTTTCTGGTATGTTGACCTAATTTCAAAGGACTCGTTGAACTGTATTTCCATTGTTTCTATAGTTGCGTTTAAATTTAGATTTTTTAAGGATCGATGATTTCTGGTTTTGTAAAGTGAAGATCCGTTTATTATCATAACACAAGGATGGATGTTACTACATTACCTAAAACAATTTAAGATTCTGACGATTACCATATTTTGACTTTATATTATTTTTGTTAAATCACCATTCATTTTACCCGCTTGCTCTCTCACATCATCTAAATGGGTTCTAAAAAACATTCTAGCTTCGATAATTTCTCTCAGGTGTTTAATAAATGGTCTTCATAAAACCTTTTTCTTTCCAAATTTGACCTGTATGTATTTGGCAATACCTTGACAAACAATAACTTCTTTAAGTACAAAGTTTGATGTAGCTTTGTAATGTCTTTCAAGGTTGGTTGGTCTGGTATGCGAGACAGTGTCGGATTCTGATGCGAATACAATATCTATATTTTCAGTTAATGTTAAAATGTTAGTTCCATTGCTCGATTTAGTTTAGACCCGATTTTTAATTCGGGTATAAAAACTAATGAAAAAACATATTTTCCGCACAAAAAAAGGGAAAATTGATATTTATAAACTCAAATAATTTTCTTCGTTAAAAAAAAATTTCATTATTTCCCTTTTGATTTAAGGATTTTGCCTATTTATCATAAAATAAATCTGTACGGTTGGTCCGCGTACGTATACATTGTGTAAATTCATTCATTACATACTTTTTTTGAGGCATCGCTATTCTTTTTAATTTCTTCTGTTGTTCTTTGTCGCTGTTCCGCCTTTGTTATTTATTATGGCAGACTTTTCTTATTTTCCCTTTTTAATTAACTCATTTTTTGCCTATTTATCTATTAATTAATTTTACTACGATATATATACACTAAATATATACAAATGTTATATATACGACAGTATATACATTGCACATAGGGTATATAAGAAAGGCGATAATTTTCACGAAAAAAATGTAACGAGAGAGAAGTTAAAAAAAAAAATGAATTAAAAAAAACGGAATGTACAATATTAAGGATGGAATATCCTTTTTCATCATTTAATTTAATTAATTTGAGCTAGAGATAAGAAGAATTATAACATTTCATTTGGATTATCTTTTGATCTTGGTAAATTGGATTTGATGATAAATTTTAAATGATTTGGACAATATCTTTTTTGCCATATCCGAGGATATTTCAAATCTTGATGTTTTATTTTTATTGGTGCTCTCACAAAATTTATTGAACTTTTTAATTAATGGATGTTGTTTTCAGGTTGTATATTAGGTATAAATTGGCCTCTTAGTAATCGGTTTATTTTGATGGGTATAATAAAGGATTTATTTTGAAAATATTTCCAAGAAAGAAAATATACGGAAATTCTTCCTACAAAATAAACACCCACCTTAGAAATAAAATGATTACTTAATAAAATTGATCGATTCACTAATGAGTTTTCTAGTCAACTATGGGTAAAGACTAAATGGAAAATAAATTGTCGCTCGAAGTTTGATTGTAAGTACTCCGTTTCCGTTTAGAAAAAGCTTACCATTTTTATTTACAAAAATGAAGTTATAGAAAAACTGGAAAATCGGTTCCCACATAACCATTAAAATGCCACTATTATACAAATGCCATAGAATATACCATGCCCTATGATACTCCATTTCAAACGTAGTGCATACACGACTCGCTTGCATTGGACATTTGAAGCTTATTTAAACTGGTTTGGAAGCTGGATATTTCTAAGCCTGCAACTTTGAAATTGGAAACAAAACCACAATTTCTTTGTAATTATTTATACGAATAATTCTGTTTAGCAGGAGATCAACCGATTCCTTCTCAAAAGTGAGACTATAATTCTATTGATATAACAAACTGAAGTCTGTTAGTAAATATATTGTAGAAGAAATCTTTAAGTATTGAAACGCTATCTAGCTTACGAGAACGAATGCAAATGATCCATTATCCCAACTACTTTTTGAAATCTTGCATTTTATCGCTGACTGCGAACATGGTTACTTGTTTTCCTTGAAGTGACATCTTCACTTTGTTTATTTTTGAAAAAAATCGGCAAGTAATCCATGTCGAAACAACCAAAGTTTATCTATATCAATCTTGCTTGTACATTCATTCGGTTCTATTTCTTCAAAAAGATGCCTAATTTGGAACTCAACTCAAATATTCGAACAAGTAGTTCCCCTTAGAGACGGCCATTGTACTTCAGTATTGAGCAATAAAACATTATGAATGTTACAAACCTTAATCATAAATTATCTGTGGTAAGTCACCATTTTCGGATGTGGAAAAGATATTTGACAATATCTGGCAGCTGGCACAATGGTGTTTTGTTAAAACTCAAGTTATGTAATGCTCCTTTTTTTAAATTAAAATCATCCAATCTTACCTAAATGTGCGTTTTTTGTGAAAATTGGTAACAATTTACTCTGAGTGTAAAAAATACTATTGCTAAGAATAGTGACCGAACAAAAGGCACATAACTTTAATTATATGTATTCTTGCAGTTGCATACTTGCATACTAAAAAAATTTAACAAAATATTTTAAAAGTTTTGATATACAGTCCATTTATTTAATATTGTTGTCTGATTTATTTTAATTATTATCCACTGAACTTTATCGTATTCCAACAAGTGTTTCTCAAATGAGTATCTTAAGCCCATTTTAACTTAATTGGTACATATACGATTAAATATTTTATGTTTGCAGATGATATTGCCATAGCGAACACCTATATGCACCCTGATACAATAACTGGTAATTTAGAAAATGTCTTCATTATAGCTATCGGATATTAAAACTGAACATAACCAAAACCGGCCTATGTTATTTTTTAAAACGTCGTGCGACACGTTATCTTTCAAAGAGAAATCTTAATTTATGTAACGAAACACTTTATGACATTTAACGAAAATTCCCCGCATTATCTGGGTTTAGAATGAACATTAATAAGGTCTTTATGTAGAGATGGAGCACCTAAAAGTCAATCTGTTTCCATTTTCCAAAATAAAAAGTCAGTAATGTCAGTAAAGTTAGTCAACTAAAGTCAGTATGCTATAATGGATGCAAAAACCTCTAATGTCTACCAGCAACTGAAAACATTTCGTTTAAACTCCTAGCAATTAGCTTGAAAATCTATAGGATGTTAAATTTGGGAACTTAAGCTTATAAAATTATGGTATACGAAGTTCTACCGCTGAAGCAAGTGGCTGCCAAATTTATGCCATAAACGGAATTACAAAAAATCTATTACTTTAAAGAGAGTAGTAAAGTTTGGTTTGTTTCATTACATTTTCTCATAGCTCGTTTGTCGTAGCTTTGTAACCAACGGCTCTGGACTCTTGCCAATGAAGCCTTTGTGTTGATATAATGTCCATAAAGTACAACAATTTAAATTATCTGATAAATGATACTAAACTGAATTTTCACCTTGAAACCTTCTTCAGATGTGGATAAATTTATGTTTTTGAAGGTTGCCATATCTCAAGAAATTTAATATCAAAATTAAACTTTATTTTGAAGACAATTTATTCTTCTATTTAAGAAGCGATATTTAAGATTTAGGATCCAACTCTTATATCAAGATGTAAAATAAATGTTTAACATTTAAATCAAGTTGACGGGGATATATATATTCTAGTAAGCGTATTTGTATTGTGTAATAAATTTCCTATAATGAGAAGCAAATAAATTTTAAACTTTATAAAGTTCTGAATTTTTTGTATTTGTCCACAACTAGAAATTCTTAGATAAATTTATCACTTAAAAATGTTGTTGTTTAACATCTGTCTTGTTAGTTTTATAGTTGTCACAGAAAGTTATTATATAGTACTATATATATTCGATGAATTTATCCTAGTGTAAGAACGTCGTTTCATTTGCATTATCTAATATTGAATTGAAGTACCCATTTCAATATCTATCCCAATTAAAAATACGATCAATAAAATTACGAACCATAATGCTATACAAGATAATTAAATTGCAACATATACCACCATCTAAACATAAATTCATAAACGATAAAATTCAAATGTAAATTTATGCTCCAAAAAATCTTCTGTGTTTCCAAAAATTAAAATAAAAATTCAAACAGCATCTATTACGATCTATGTATTATTTTACATATCAAAATTACACTTGGCTTGTCTTAAATTCCCAAGAATTCACTAAAATCAAAATATGAGAAATTTTAATTTGTCTATCTTCTATATACATTTGGTTTATGCAAATATAATATTTCTATAGATAGAAACAGCACATTTGAAATCAGCTGCAGTCATTCAATCGGAAAATTATCTAAGAATATACATAATAATATGTATATATATATGTACATATGTATATTTTAGTTAAAATATTAGATTTAATCCGTGGAGTATATAAAGGAATCTGCTTTGTATAATTTTATACACGCACACAAAATTCGATTAGAGTAATTGATTTTGTTGTGTTATTGTTATACTGTTCGATCTAACCAAATCCTTTTTACAATGGATTAAATTTCTGTAATCGAACATAGAAATTCTTTTGAGATTTCAACCAAAGATGTAAGATTATATTTTGCGTGATTGAAATTTGTCTGACTTGTAGTACATTAATTTTATACGAGATTATTAAAGTGCATCTAGAACCAAATAAATCACACGTAGACACAAAGTTATACAATTCAAAAATATCTCTGTATGTGTATCGTCATGATTCATGAATGAATATTCAACGAGTCATTGAAATGTTATACACCCATTTGCTAATGCAAACATATATCCTATATAACATTTATAATCCTAATTTTTAACATGTCATCTCTAATAAATGTTTACAAAACTGTTTAAATAAAAATACTATGCTATGTTATGTATACGATTCAACTTATGTTTAGTCATCATCTAAATAAAAAAAAAGGATATATAGCTTTTTTTCACTCTGGACCAAAAAACTAAAAATGATATATGAAAAACTATATTATAAACAGCAGCATCAAAAACATAGATGAAACTGAACTGAAATTTAATTGAAGCTGTTGTATACATACTTGTGTATGTTGGATAAAGTAAGATTATAAATCATATTTCTGTGTGTACCAAGGATATTAAATTACAAAACCAAAATACATCTTTTCTATTTCACTTATCCAAAAACAAAATCCATAAGTACTCGTATACATGATAAACAATACTCAATGGACCAAAAACAAAAAGAAATATATAAAAAGGATATCGGGTCAAGGCATCAAATGATTTTGAAACCACAATATATACCTACTCTACCAGTTTTGAGTGCTTTAAGGATTTAATGAAAAATAATTTAAAAAATGATTACACTACTCATTGTAGTAAGTTTATACTGTTTACATTTGACTTCGATTTTTATTTAACAATACGACAAAATTATATCCTTTTTATTTATTTATTTTTTTTGATGTGAAAGGGTTCGTATAGTTAAAAAATCATTTGTGCTTGTCCATTGTTCGTCCCATTGTCCCAATAATAATTTGATGATCCTTAACATTTATGTAAAAATAAAAATAAAAACGAAATAGGTCAAGCAAATCCTTATCCATTTTTGTATATCAGATGTACTGTCCTGTCCTGTCCCATGACACTGTTGTAACTATGCATACCCAAAAATTTTACCTTTCCCAACAACAATCAAATCAATGACGACATTCATATATAAAAATGACTACAAAAAGAAAAATTAAAATTGAAATGATGTTGTTAAACAGGAAAATATAATTTTCTCCGAAATGAAAAATAAAACAACAACAACAGAAAATAAATATGAAAAGCAATTTTATTTAATGCTTATTTGCATTTTTTATTTTGTGCTGCTTAGCATCGAATTTTATTTTTAAATATTATAAATGTTAACGTTTTAAAATAACAAAATTATATGTTTTTCCAACAACAACAGCAAAAAATTTCCTTAACAGAATTTTTTTTTGATTTTGTTAATGCTTGTTTTGTGTTTTAAGATAACACAGCAAAAATTTTGATTGAATTATGCAAGATTGAGGTTTTATTGGATCGAAGGTATTAATTTTCCACATATTGTAAATGTTTTTGTGCGGTACAGGATAAAATCTATGTTGATAAATAGTGGAAAATATTTGTCTTGCAGTGTGAAAATTTTCAATTTTTTGAAAGATCATTTCGAGTAAGTGACTACTGACTAGTTATTATCCAAACATACTCATAAATCACTTGCTGTGTACCAATAAAAACGGTGACAATAAAGGATGTTAATTCAATCAGTAAATTTTCATTTAGTCCTTTGAACCGTTGAAAAATAATATTTTAGACAAAGTAGTTGTCAAATTATTTATTAGTTTGTTTGGATTAACCACTTATTGATTGATTGATGTGTGCGACAAGACATTTAGCATGATCTCCCGGAAAATGGGGGCCCACATCATTCCAGTTTCTAAAAAACTAAAAACATTTAAAAATAATTCTTTTATTGCTTTACTGTACTCAACTGTATCAAAACTAATGTTTATAATTATAACATTTGCTTCGCAGTTTTTCAACTTGCCACTCCTATATAGAAAAAACCTCTTTAAAATCAGGTACCAATTCACTCAAAGTGCATTTTTAGACATGCATTATTAGTTATCCAGTCATTAGCACCCAATTCTTACCATTTCATTTTGCAGAATTAAAATGTGAATTTTGTCAATTTTTATATTACTCCTTTGAAGTTATTAAGTCTCGCTAGGTTCTTTGTTGTCTATATACATTTGCAAGAGTGTAGATGATGCCAATCATAAAAAAACAAATCGCAGGCTGGTTGATTTCATATAGATACAAGGGTTTTTCAGTTGCTTTTGGAGAAATATCCTATACTTGCACTGGTTGAGTGTACTAGGTGTATCTTGAGAGAGGTAATGCAGGATAACACAGGAAGTAAATTTATAAAGATTTAGCTCTTATTTCCGACTGCGAGTATAAAGTACTTTTCCTTTATTCATAAATTTTGCGATTGCTGAGCGACCGACTCGTTTCGTGTTTTAATATAGTTTTTCAACCTTAGCACTGCTCGAGTAGTAGAGTGTTCTTAATGAAATCCGAATGTTTTTTTTAGGGTGGGGGGTTGTATTATGAGCTATACTCTATAGAGAAAATAGCTATTTACATGATGTTTTTTTGATCCAGTTAGAAGTTTACGTATAGACGAGTAAGCTCTGTACTATTGATTTTTTCAAATGTCAAGTATTCGGTAAAGTATAGTCTTTATTGTTAAGGATCTTGTGATCTGTTGTATAGCACTATCTTGAAAATTTTTTGAAGCTTTTAATTCAGTAGGACACCGAAGAATGTTTGCAATTTCCACTTACTCGAACATCTCCATGTTTGGGTAATTAGGAAGAGAGTTCTGAAAATTCTTGACACAATAATTGATTAATTTTTTTACACAAGAATCTTTATGAAAATAGAATTTCTTTTGCGGTTTGCTGGGATCTGTGATAAAGAGATAAAAACTTTGACTAATTAAGTGATGTAAGGCTTTTGCCGATAAACTTTCAAACATTTAGACTGGGACATTATAAAAAGCCAACACATTTAATTTTGTTGCTTAAGCAATAAATCGAGCTCAGGAGGAATATTAAGGTTATGTTTACTCTAAGTAAAAGGAATAGTTTGTTTAATAGTGCATTGTCGTTAACGTCAACATCTTTGTTGACGTTAACGACAATGCACTGTTTAGTTTACATCATTAAGATTTAGAGTGACATGAATTTTAGTGTTCATCCAGTTGGCTTGCTAGTATTTACGAAGCACCTTTAGGTTGAATGGGATTATGAAAATTATGGGAAATTGGGTAATTTATTAAGTGCTTGATCATTCTGGTTATTGTTTATTCAACTTAACAAGGTGTGGCATTTATAAAATCCCCTGCGACAATAATTCAATTATGCACTTTATAGCATGTAGCTTAAAACGTGGTATATTCAGACAGGTTAAACTTATGTCACTAAGTCATATGAGTTTCATACAAGACGGTCTAACAAAACAAGCCTGTTTACGTTTAAAGTGCTGCAGCTCAGTGGCTCCAGCATAACGAATTAGGTATTTGATGGTAGTCGAAGAGATGCAATAGTATTCTGCAAAAAATGTATTGCATTAGAAATGGCAGTCGGAGAAATTATTTTAAAATTGTTCCTTGTATGCTTTAAGTTAGATTCAGGTAATTACCATCTACTGTGTTGGCAGTTACATTTACACACAAAATGTCATTTCTTTGTAAGGCTAGACCTTGCAAGAACTTATGCTGGGACTAGGTTTTGCGTATTAATATTATTAGAAAATTTATTTAGCACCAGATCCAGAAATGTTCCGGATTATGAAACTAAAACTGTACCCAAAAATATTTATGCATGCAACTGGAACTAATTTCGGTAACGTAGGTACTCGGTTTAAAATCCGGAAACGAACCCGAATCTAAAATTAAAACTGAACCGTAAAATAGAATGATAACGAATACCACAAATCTGTCTGGTTCCGGTTCGAAAACCCGGAATCAAAAGGGGCAAGGGTTCAGATCCTGAAATATCGCAGAACTAGAACCAGAAATGTTCGTAATATTGTTAAAAGTCACCATTTAAACCAAAGATGAACGTAAATAATATTCAATGTTTTCTATCTATATTGCCTTTTTGATGTTATTCCGACCCTTTTTTTTTTTGTCGTAACCCAGGCGGTTAATTTACTATCATGGTTTACATTAAGATTTATGTCCTCACTTCTTTAAACTATTGGAATTAAAGCGTTGGCCTAAAAAATCTCCAATTTTTGCGCAAGCGAATAAATTATTTCTTTGCAACAGATCAACTAGACTTTTAAAGGAGTAGTCTATCTGAGATGTTATGTAGCTTTTTATTATGAGATGTTATGTAGCTTTTTGATTATTGATGCCACCTTTTTCCTGCGGTTCCTTTCGGGCTAGAAATAATTGGGTCGAAATCATACATTTCCGAAGGGTGTTAGTTATTATAATATATCCATAGGTTAGGTTTAAATTAGGCTAGGCTATATTATAGCCAATTTTATAATTGGTAAACTTTACCAAATATATAGTCTCTGTCATCTTAGTTTTGGGAAAATTTTATTTGTCCTAAACTCATATATTAAAGTAAAATTGTTTTGCCGTTGGTTGTCACTAAATAATTAACGAACACTAAAAAGAGCACAACGTATGGCTACTTTGCAAACGTTTACAGTTTATTACTGCCATCTCTTGGAAAATGTGATAATCGTTTAGCTTTTATATCTCCTTCAAATTTAGAACGAGTTTTCAAAAACATGTAAAACCCGTAAAGTTCAAAAGTATTTCATATGAGTGCGGATATTTTAAATATTTTTCCGTTGGCCTCAACAGGTGGTTTTTTCCATTCTGATTCGGATTTGGTTTTATATAATATTATTTTTATTTGGTTCTGGATGTATCTCATTCCTATTTCTGGGCAAACTGTTATCCATCGAAGAATCAAGTTTCATCAGCTGGTTAAATAAATTTGGTAATTGTGTTTTGAGGTAATAAAACCATTTGTATACTACTTTCTAGCATACTACTTTCAGTATATTAATTTACAATAGTGTCCAAACAATAATAAGTTTACAGATCAATAATCTGGTTTCTGTTCATTTTATTAAATAATATTTTCAGCTCTATCATTAGTTTTTATTAATCAAATAATATTTCTTTTTTTTTTCAGGTAAGAGGCAATACGGTGGTATAGTACAATGGCCGAAGTAGTAGATTTAATCGGCCACTTCAAATTACAAATTTTAATTTACGAAGTTTTAAAAGATAAACACAATTTTAAAGTTTTAATAATACTGGCAGAGTGTATGCCAGTCAACAACGTTAGTATAGTATGTACTATATATATTTACATTTTTATATTTTATATTATAACAAAAAACGTATTTTAAAATTTTCACTCCTCCAACTCGAAGATATACCCCAACCCTTACGCATTTTCAAAAAATACATTTCTGAGGAAGAAAGGGGTATAATACCAAATATAACAGCACATAATTCACTGTTGTCTAGTTAGTTATGTCTATATATTTTCACCCTGAATGCTAAAAAAAAAACATTCGCTGAATGATACAATTTTTGTTTTGTTCGTGGAAACGCTCGCTTTTCATATTCAATTTCCATACCCGTATATACTTACATAAGTACAATAATAGAGTATATTTTATTATTATTTTCGTATGTACGTATGTTGGTTCCGTAAAGAGATCGTACTTTTTGTACGGATCTGAGATTTAGGTCTTGATAGCGGAATGAGATTTTTCTTCTGTACGTACCGTTGTTTCCTTGTTTCATTATCACATAACCATACACACACACATACACACTATGCACTGATAAAAGATAAAATTTAATTAGTTTATATAATGTTATGTTTTTTATGTTTATCTAGTTATTTGTTTTGTTAAGCTTTACATGTTATGTATTGTGCTTATATTATGCTTTTAACAATACTCCAAAAACAATTCTAAAGATTTTAATCAACTGAATTACATTTTATGCTGCCTCCCGATAATTATATATATATATATATATATATATATATATATATATATATATATATATATATATATATCAATCGTCTGTTTTATAGAGTACCAACAAAAATATTCTCAACAAAATTTTCATTCACAACTAGAGTTTGGCGGATCGACTTATTTGAACCGGAAAACCGTGGTTTTACGTTGGAAACCCGTGTTTGGAAACCGTTCCAAATGTCCCATGTTAATATTAACATATTAACAAACGTTTCTTCTTCGACATTTTTTGGAGATTTTTTCATCAGTTTCTGGCAGACGCAAAGGAAGTTGTCGTAAACGAATAGCAGCATTAAAAGAGATTATTCGAAAGATAAAGTCTCAAAGTGAACGTAAATCGCATTGGTAAAAAATTGGCTGCTGGGCTGAACATATCCAGAGAAAGGATGCAACAAATTTTGAAAAATTAATTCTGAACCTGTATTTGTGCTTCCTCGATTTGGCTAGTGATAGTGTAAAGTAGGACACGTTAAGTTAACCACGAAAAGTTGAAAGTGCTTCGGCCCGATAACAGATGGAATGTTATAAAAACAAATTGGCATTAACTCCAAGATAGAACTGCAGCGACGATATATACAATTTTATACATACATTATACGAGTACATAATAGTAAACATGTACTATTGTGTAATTGAATTCACATAGTATAGTTATTTTATTAATTAAGTACATTTTTTACATACTATATATAGTTTATAACAATGGATTCGCTTAAGCCAACATAAGCGAAAAAAAAAATTCTTCTTTCAGATATTTTTGTATTTAGCAAGTTTCAAACAATAAAAGAAATTCTTTCTTGATTAAGAATTAATGTTCGAGGAACGCAGTTTATTCATTTTCATAATACACGAAGAGGAATTTTGTACCAAACGAGAACAATCGCATAAAACAATGAAACACTGTACATAAAGAAAATTGAAAGAAAAGCGAAAAGCACAACAGATAGGAATTTTATGTGCTTTTGATGTGTCTAAAGTTATGCAAGCTGTTTGGGTATTGTATGTATAAATATATGTAAATGTATGACTTCAGACATTATGTTCCTATATACATAAAATACGATAACACTTAAAAGTATTTCGCGCACTGTACATATATATACATATTTTATATTTTATCGAAATTTCATTCGAAAATCAATTGCAAAACATAAAATTCGGAAAATCTTACTTTGATTTTCTCCTTCTTCTTTACATATTCTTGTGTGAGCTATATATGTTTGCATGAAATTTTCTAATCTCATCGTTTCTTGTGTGTGTGGGTGTTCACATCTAAATGTATATACAAGGAATATGTCGGAAAGTTTTTTCTTCAATTTATGTTCCATATATTTTCGATTTCATTTCGATTTTTTTTTTTTTGGAATGCGTGTTTTGTTCAATTTCAATGTGTATCCAGTAGAGCAGAGTAACAAAATAAAAAAAATTCCAAATAAAACTGTACGAAATTTTTTAATTTATGGAATTGGTTTCGATTACGTGCGAATTGATAAATGATTTTCGAATTTTTGGCGTTTTTTTGTGTTTTTTTGTTGTGTAATGTTAAATGTTTGGTGTTGGTTGGTGTGTATTAAAAGGTTAATTGGATTTAAAAAAAATATCAGTAAAAGTTTTATAATGATTTTCGTTTTTCGCACGTGATAACAAATTTTTTTGCGATGATGATTATGGTGGTGGTGGCTGTTCATTTGGAGAAAGTAATTTAATTTAATAGAGTATCGATTTGTGGGTATTGTTTTATTTAATTGTGCTTCTAATGAAAATTGATGTGTGGAAAAAGTTTTAGTACCACTAAAATCATTTCATTCGACTCTAATCGTCAACTTTCGTACATTCATAATCGTTGGCTTAGTAAAACTTCACTATTACTTCGAATGCTACAGTAGAAATGATTCGTTTAGTGCTACCATCGCTTTTATTTAATTTAAAAATTTAGACAGTAGTGAGTAGTTACTTTAGCTAAGGTTTATTTTTATTATCATTAATTTTAGCGTTTTTTTTTTGAATAATTACAGATTTTAATATTGGTTAATTTTTCATTTGATGTATAATATAATGAACAATTCCCAATTAATAATTGACGCAATTAATAGAAAGAAGGCTTCTTCATGTATTTTGTCTATGCAAACTTTTAAAGTAAGCTTATTGTTATCGTCATCGTTTTACTTTTA
Organism: Tipula confusa; assembly: GCA_963556175.1. NCBI lineage: Eukaryota > Metazoa > Arthropoda > Insecta > Diptera > Tipulidae > Tipula > Tipula confusa. The sequence goes on from OY744476.1 coordinate 1,645,006, forward strand.
CCTTCTGTATATAATTTATTGTGCTCTTTAGTCAAGGGGTACATAGTAATAGTATTATATATGTGCTAGTAACTAATAAACCTGGATTTTGCATTGGAAGCAGTCCTTAATTGTATTTAACAAGTAAGATAGGCTGTTTTTCGATCTAATTCAATCTAGTTCAATCAATTGAATCAATCAATGTCCCTTTCTAATGCTAGACTACAGATTTGCTAAGTCACAACTGCCTTCTTTAATCTTGCTGATTTTTACTAATTCCAATATCGTTTTCAATTTATCCAACAAACATATAGCGGGTTGTACAACCACTTTGTATGATTTTTGGTAACAAAGCAATGAAGTGAGCTTTTTCAGCCTTTTAGGAAAGAAGTATCGATCGAATAGCTAGTTTGCCATCTATGAAAAATACGCTTTTAAATTCGCAGAGTGTAATCTAATGAATTCTATAGTTGTGATGCTTACCAACGTTCCAATAAATGCTTTTATTGGAATGTAATTGTGATGCCTTTGTTTAATAGGATAATTTGCAGTGTTTCTAATAAAACAACTCTTGACCATTTGGCACTCTGATCAATTACCTATTCAACAGCCCAAGAGCTAAACTCTATTAACGGTTTATGGAATAAACGGATACCATCAATTAGAATCTATCTGTTAATATTTTGAAATAATATTGTCGACAAGCCCAAATAACAGTGCTACAAACTGTAAAACTGTATTGTCGTAACATGAGTAACATTACCAATATTACGCTTTGAATGATTGACTATGCGCCAAATTCCAGGTATTTAAAGCATTTGGTTAGCTAACATTCCCCACCGGTATACTGGAAAGGCAAATCGCAGCTATTGCGGTTTTATGTTACATGTAGTTATTTTTTCTTAACGTTAAACATGCCGTTTGCGCCTTTGAACGTTAGCATAGTAAAACTTTTGCGATTTTGCATAACTTTTTCTTCAATGTAGCTTTAAATTAAGCTAGGCACAGGTTAACCTTTCGCAAGATGGCCGCGTATGATATATCAGTTTTTACTTGAATTGTCAGTGCATCTGTATGGTTAATATAAAGTTTGAGTGTTTGTCTCACAATGTTTGAGAAGCCTACAACTTTATAGAATATTTTATAATGTTTCCATAAAACTCGTTTTTTTCCTTCGTTGATGATGCATTTATCACCAAAAACCAATACGTTAACCGATTTTACAACAAACAACAAGATTTTGTCGAACAAAAATTTTAATTTCATAGAAGATTTAGTAAAATAGTTTTGCACAATGACAATGGAATATTGTTAAATGCAAACACTCACGACAACTTCAAGACGTCGAATAAAAAAGAAACTTACGGAAAATAAAACCATCATCAAACATTCACATCGACAATAACTTTTGATTCTCCTCGATTCGTTTTATTTTGCTCTTGTTGACGCTTTATTTTCCACTGAGCTTTCTTTAGCAGCACAGTAAAGTGAAAGTCAAGAATTGATGGAAGACAAATAAAATGAGGAAAACTTTAATAAAAGATTCAGATGGAAATACACAACAACAAAAATATAATCTAAAAAAATATCATCTTCAACATTTAGTAGTTTTCCTTTATTATTGCTTTCCGCTAGATGGTAGTTTTTGTTTTGTTCTTACCGTAAATACAGGGTGCGCCAACACATATACGAGATGTACGATAAACACTTTTTCCTAGAAAAAAAAAAGTTTGGAACACGTCTTTATGAATGTACAAAAAATTTTATTTCTATAAAACTGTTGAAGTTTTCCCATTTTCCTTTTTCGCTTTTGTAATTTTCATCATGTTTGCAAGTTGTACGGAATGAAAGGAATAAAAAAAATGTGCGATAAAATACTACAACAACCAATAAAATTGAAATTCTTGTATTGCTATTGAATTTTGTACGGAAGTTGTTTTGTTTGGCTGGGTGAGAATATGATAATATTTCGTTTTTAGACAAAAAAAAAGTCTTAGTCTAAATTAATTATTTTTCATTTTGCCTTAAACGATTTAATGTCAGGTTTCGATGTCTTCATATATTTTGTCGAGACAAAATTGTTTTATAATTATTTTTTACAGTCGTAATTTGCATAAACAACAGTACGAGTTCATCAGTGTAATCTTCTATTTTTGATGATATTAATTATACTTGGTTTTTAGAATAATTTGACTCCATCAGATTTGATCTCGAGTTTGCTATTCCTATTATTACTAGACAACCAGCGGAGAAGATAAGTCGTTCTCTATACCCTAAGTAGTAATAGTCCCGACAGTGACCTCAGCGTATATGGTAGGATTTCATTTACAACGCACTATCCGTTCAGGATCGACTCTCAGAATGTGACTATAGCAGCGTACTGTATGTTCTTTTATTTAATAAATGACATCAGAAGTTTTCATCATGTTCTTGATATCGAGATTGAATATAGATTCAGTTTGTGTCGTCATCGTCGCGTTTGAGCCATACATCATCTTTAAAGACCTATAATAAAAAAAAAGATATTAAAAAGCTTTATAAAGTTCTTGGAGTTGTTCTAAAAACCGGCTACACTACTAGGCGTATTCCTAGCATCGCTTTTTTTTTTAAAGCATAATCGATTTTCGTAATAAACCCTTCGCCGTTTGAATTCTCACTCAGCCACTCCATTAATTTTGGGTTGGTAAGGTGGACTATGCATTAGATCAATTTGACTTACCTCACAAAAACTAGATAGCTCTCTAGAAGCAAATTGAGGACCACTTTCGATCACTATTTTACTAGGTAGGCCAAACACTATAGTTTTGGGTTGAATTAAGATATAATAAAGGTAACACAAAAATGAGAAATTAAAAAAATAAATTTTCCAAAATAAAATAGATCTAGCCATTTTGTAATTTTACAATCTAATATACGGTTCTTTGCACCCCACTACAATCCCAACAAGCGGGCACAAAACTTTCAATGTCATCATCGACGTCTTTTCACAATATTACGACCCTTGCCAATAATTGTTTCCTTACTATTCCAATGTACCTATCATGCAGCATTCTTATATTTTTTCTTGCAAGCTTGAACAAAAGCCCATCTTTGAGTTGTTTCAGCTGTGAATGCGGCCGTTTAATGCTTTTCCATATACTAAATATTTCTTGTAGGGTTTATGATCGGGAAATCTCGCAAATTTATGACCATAAATATATTTATACAATTTTTTGATAGCGAATATGATAGCAAGAGCCTCCGGTGTAATTTTTTCCACCGTACTCAGCGTTGAAGAAGCAAACATAATTGGTTTTTCCACTCTATTGATTAAATGTACTAATACTGCACTATCCCATATAGACTTACATCACATGCTATTACCAATGGTTTCTTATGGTCAAGAATGGTCAAAACATTGTTTCTTACAATTATTTCTTTATAGAAGATACTCATTCCTTATTCGCTTTAAATTTCCTATCCTCACTAATATAACATGATTTAAATATTAGTTCATTCATTGTTACCCTAACAACGCGACAGAATATAATTTTCCCATCTGATTTAGGCACTACGACGACTGGAGATTTCTATCTGTTATTCTCAAAAATGAAATAGAACACTTTAAGCTTTATGCAATATTAGAAAGATAATTGCTTTCATTACTAAATCTGTTTTATTAAATCCATCAATTGCAGTTTTATTTACCTTACCAAATACTCAAGAAACCGTTCCCTTAAATTTTTGAGAAATTCATTATTATATTAGTCATCTGATTAATTGAGTTCAATTCCATTGATTGGTCCCATTGATCTCCATGTTCATTCCCGCTATCTCTAACCCTGTTGCCAGTTCGAAAGGTTTCGCAAAATAAAATCCTTTTTGTTTGGCAAGTTTGCTTAATTCCCGTTATTGTTACGGCCAAGCACGACCTTTTTTCGAAGAGGTCTTTCTAAATAATTACCAATGTTACAAGTGGCGGCTAACATCTTCAACTCCAGATTAAAGAGTATCGCAGACAGAGCATCTCCTTACCATACACTAGAGCTATTTGTAAAAATTGCCATTAGCTGGTCCCAACGATAACACCACATTCCGACTGGTTTATTGCTATTATCGCAAAGCAAACCATAAAATAAATGTAAGGGTTGAGTCACATAAAGTCTTGCTAGAAATTCAAGAACACCAGCTGATGATTACCACGAGATGTTCCAAAATATTTAAAAAGAATAATTCTCAGCAAAGTGGCAGACCAATACGGATAAAATCTTCTTTGATAGTCCAAAGAGTTTAGTCCAGTAGTTGATAGTCCATATGGAGTTTCCTCTGTCAAAGAAGTAAATTTAATATTATGTAATTTGCATGATGTTCAAAGGAAAACTATGGTTCGATTATTCCTTTTTTAAAGATAGAATAGAGCATGAAGCAGACAGTTTCTATTTATCGCGCATACCTTCGATTTAGCCACAATTGTTTAGCCACCGAGTTATTTTAACGAGCAAAGAGTTCCAAACAATACTCTTTCATGCCTGATATAGTACTAATAGATGTGAATGGGGGTGCGGTTAAATTTTGGCGTTATTCATTTTTTCATGATGACTTTCATGTTGTAGATTGACAGCCTAGTGATTCAACTTTAGTTTAGTTGCCTCTTAAACACAAGCAAAGGACAATGGCCACCACATTCTAAGGACATCATGCTAATGTCTCCGACCATACCGCAATCTATTAGGTATCATAAAGTCATAACCTAAATCGATATACTAATTAAAAAACTGCATTCCAGTAATTATTTTCATCCTCTTGAAGTAATTAAAAAAAAACCAAACTAACCTTCTATAAGCCACCCCTAATTAAATTTCAATTGAATAAATCCAAATGTAGAATTCTGAATGAATATACAGAACGACATAGTACAGCAGCATAAATAGAAGTAACATATTTTACCTTCAGTCCATATTTCAATCCATAAACCTAATTAAAAATAGATTAAATTACAACAAATATATTAAATAGACATTTTTTTGTTACAGTAATCCATCCAATCCAGGAAATGAGATGAAATCATTATAAAAAAAAAAGTTGTTAGTCCATTTTATAATAATTTTTTCTTGATGTACCGACAGATCCACGTGGATAAAACTATCCAATTTATTATTTCATTAGAAACTGGAAAGTTCTGTTTTACCGTTGTTGCCATTTTGCTGTTACCATTTTTATTTAAAATAGAATAAAATCATCTCTCGAGATTAATATTATTGTTCCATTTATTCGTTTGGAATAAAACAAATATATCGTATAGTGTTATGCTTTGGATCGCTGCATAGCGATACTATAATATAGAAACGTACCCAGAGCAACAGACAAAATGAACAGCAACAACATAATATTCTGTACTAGAGACTAGTAAAATTGCTATAAAATAATAATAAATACGAATTTTAGTTTTATTTTTAAATGGCAGCAAAAAAAAAAAAAATATAATAAATTTACTGGAATACGATATACGTTTATCCCGAGATCCAGATGAATGATGCTGACGATGATGATAGTTTAATTTTCGTTCTTTTTTTATTCAGTAACCTGAATAAAATTGGTACATAGCGCTGCTACAGATATAAATAGACGAGTACTTTTTATTATATAATGCTATTATATTATGATATTGAATTTTTGAAAAAGACTGGGAAAATAGCTCTTCATTAAAATAATGAAAATAGAATACTGTCAATGTGTAATCGGATACACTGTTGTTCAATTATCTATAGTTAATCATTAACTTATTCGAAATTAAAATATTTATCTAAAATCATAATATAGAATAAAACAAAATAATAAAATTTTCCATTAATTTTTCAACCCTATTGTTATTTTTATATTTACACGACTCGCAAAAAAAAAAACGAAAAGTTATATGCACAATAGTTAAATTTCAAATTCATTGCATTCATTATTATTTATACATAAAATATGCAAAAAATAGCAACATCATATAGTCGTGATATTGTTATACATGTATAGAGCAGCATACACTAAAAATTAAAACTGTGCGGGAAAACATAAAAAAAACTTTTCCGTTCGGAAAAATTAGGTTACAATTTATAAATGTATGAAGTTATAAATAATTTTTTTTGTTATTGTTATGAATTTTGGTTAATATGTTAATTACGTTCGGTTACGGTGGTGGATTTGATTAAATTAGTTTTGACAGGTTGAATTACAATATGCTACACATTAGTGGATGAATAAATTTGTCTAACGCAATATATACTGGTTCAACAAAGTCATTTTCATTTAAAGTGAAAAATAATCGTTTAACCACCATTGGCACTGTCAATCAATTTACTTTTCAATTTTTATCCTGCTTACAATATAAAGTAGAAACCCTTTGTGGCAAAAGCCCATAAATTACCTAGTTTAGCCGTTTTTAATTAGAATTAATTATTTATGCAGGTTTCTCTTTTGATGCCATATTTCCCAGTTTGGTTGGTCCAGCATATGACCTATTATAGTGAATTAAATATTTAACATTTAAATTTACTTATTTAGTATCATCGGGATTAATTTACCACTATTTTGTTAATGCCTTGTTATATTTTCATAGGTCATCCCTTGTTATCTTCTTTATATGATGTGCTGTATCTTTGTTTTTGTGTTTCTTCTCTGCCTTGTTTTATTGGTATTTTTATAACTTAAAATGAGGTCGTTACTCAATTTTCTACCATGTATCGCCACTTTTGTATTTTTTGTAGCGTTCTTGATGTTATGCTACTTCAGCTTGGTTCAATCGTAATTCTTTACTGGTGTGAACAACAACACCAATTTTTGGACCATTCCATGGAGCATTCCATGATTTATCTTACCTTTAGTTTCGGTGAAGTTCATGTGTATTTTTTGTAGTTTTTGTATAGAAACCTAGTGCCACCTATGACAGCTGATTTAAAAAAAATAAAATCACTATTTGATTATATTTTTTTTTTTATTTCCTTGAACTGTGTGATATGATCTAAGTTCCTGTTACTGATCTAAAGTTCCAGTTTCCGATTCTTACCCGATTGCGATATAACCAATGATCGATATTGGATTGTGCTGATTTATAGTGGTATACCAGGGTGAGACCCTATATTAAAAGTAAAACTATACTTTTTCATACCCGTTATACGGTTTAGGTTTTCAAGTACTTGCTTTACCTATTTTCAAAATTTATTTTATTTGTTGAGTCACAAATTGATATGCACAAATTGATTTTTAAAAATACCTCAACAAATAATTTAAAATTAGCTTTCAACCACAGTTCGTCGTTCGTGATTAAACTGTACAACATTTTTGTTTGTTATATAATAGTATCTTTGCAGCAGACCGTAATTTAGAACAAATAACTAATTGAAGTGAAGGTTCAAATTTTCATGAACACATTACCTTTAACCTTTTTAATCAATTACCTCAAAAAAAAAACAAAATAAAATGATATAAGGTTAAAAGAAGCTTTCAATCAATAAACATTTTATTTGTACATTGTCGTTGTTGCGTGGTCCTTTATTTTTCCTAAGAGATACATCTTCAATAGAACATGAAATTTGTATGAAAATAAATTTAAACTTCTTGTTGAAAATGTATCTATTCATAATTCATCGTATATTATGTTAAGCTGATTTTCTAATATATATGTCTATATACCGAAAGGTTACGTTTCTTTGGAAGCATGGCACAATCGATTGCTTTGTAACAATAAATTTATATATTAATTTCAATTACATTTGAGATAAATTCAATGAGATTTTTTTATGCCATGTGCCCGTTATATTCTAAAAAAAAGGTATATACGAGTATATATATATATATATATATATATATATATATATATATATATATAAATATATATATATATATATATATATATATATATATATATATATATATATATATAAATATATATATATATATATATATATATATATATATATATATATATATATATATATATATATATATATCTTGGGGAGTTGCGTTAAAATCTATTCGGATTATATAAGTTGATTTTTTATTATATTTATTAAATTTTGGCGTCCTACCGTATGACCAAATTAAACATTTATTAAAATTTAGATTAAAATTTCGCAACCAAAAACTCGCAGAAAAATTATAGCAGGCAAAATAATCGCATATAACATAATCATCAATCATTAATAAAATGCTGTAAGTAAAGACGCAAAAAATAATTCCTCAAACAAAAATATTGCAAACCACAAATATCGCAGAAAAAATTTCGTTTAAAATTTACAAATGACATATGTCATCAAAAATGCGCATTTTTGATGACATATGCAGTATTTTAATTTGTAAATTTATTCCTTCCAGGATTTTGATTTTTGTTTTTGTATCTTTTCCTTGTGAAAAACTAAATTTCTGTTGTAATTTCGCATAATTATGCTTTTTTTTGCTCTCTTTAGGAAATATACAGTAATCCCTCGTAATACGCGGTTGGCTTTTTTTGGCGAATCCTTTAAACAAAATTATTTAATTTTTCCATAAATACCTAAATAAAAAGAAATGTGTACGTTGGTTTTACTTTTACTTCTTAAAAAAAAATTGCCAATATGAAATAAAAATCTGCAGTTTTTAACCGCGCAATGTGAGGGATTTCTGTAAATGATATGAATGAAGCAATATCGTCTAACGTCTATAGTCACATACCTTTTACTGATTTACAGTAAAATTTATCAAGAAAACAATTAAATGCTGTGGCGAAATATTTGTTTGCGATATTTTTGTGTTGGCATTTTGTGTTTGCGATCATAGTAGCATGCGGAAAACATATGACTAAATATTTCTTCGAAAATTTTTGTTTAAGCGGAATATTATTTTTTTTACGATAATGAAGTAGGTTGCCACAATTTTACCATCTAATGTAGACAATCTAATGTAATAAGGTTACCTTTAAATTCAATTTTTTTTTGCAGTTAGCTTAAATCCAAAAATTTGGATTTAACATAAATCTCCTTTAGATTTATATAATGCGATTGTTGTTGTAAAATTCCCAAAGTAACAGAGCTAATGTTTTATAATTTTGCTTGGTCTATTCAATTTCGAGGGAAATTTTAAAAAAATCACGGTTTTTTGGTTATAAGTAGCATAATTTATTTAATTCTTCAAAATCAGTACTATTTTGCCCTAAACTATTTTAGAAAACTGTAATTTATAATTTATTTAATATTTCTATTTAAATAGTACATAGCTGGTGTGCGTCTTTAAGATTTCATTTGGTATCAATCTACCAAATGAAATCTTAAAGAAGCACACCAGCTATGTACTATTAAAATAGGGCAAAATAGTTCGAAGCATTTAATTTGCTTTAAATACTTAAATGTTTTAAAGCAACCATTTTGAACTATAGTTAGAATCACAAAAGTTAAACCGTAAACCTAACAATTTTGAGCCTAACAAGCTCAACAAGTTTGGTTCTTTACATTCTGCGTTCAATTTGGTGTTGTCTAAGAGCCACGATATTTACATGTGTTGGTGAGGTTTTCCTTTCTTATTTTCTTGCATTTTTTTCTATGTAGGCTGGTATATCTGGCGTACCATGGTGCATTGACGGTGTTCCTTAGTACATCTCGTATGGTGATTTCCTATGTATATTAGACACATCTTATTTCCTTGTTGCAGTACTTTTGTGTTTGTCCTTAGGCTTGGCATTGATTACATTGTGCTATAACCGTAAACCTTTTTAAAGACTGAATAGCCACTGCTATTGAACATCATAAGATGCACTAAATTTGATATATTTTTTCAATTATCTCATTGAAGTTCAAAATGAGGAGTAATGGTTTCATTTGATTTAAAAGTATTAACTTCGTTATATTAAAGCTGCTTGTTTATATTGGTGGAACCATTCAATGCATTAGTGGCTTTGCACAATACGCTGTACAACTTTTCCTTAGTTATATAACGATTGCAATTCTTTTGCAACATTTCGTTTTTAGAATTTTCATTAGGACCTTTTTGTTGCGCTAATTTGATGGTGTAGGTCTATCGAAGAAGATTTAGTTAGTTTCTGACTACTTTATGGAATGTAAATGAAATATCATTTTCTGTTACACTCAGTTTAGTATGATTATTATTCGCTGACATGTATTGGGATTGATTACACTCGTCTCTAGTATTTAGCCGATGTATATTCCATCGTTGTCTGGATGTTGCTGTAAAAGTACTTATGTTAAAAAAAAATTTAAATGTGCAAAAATTGTTACAAAGCTTGAAGTATTTAAGATATTCTGAATCAGGATAAATATTTTTGCATCCAACCAATACTTTTGTTGGACATTTTTGTATCTGTGAGTAGTTTAAAAATTGCATTTTAATTGGAGACCTTTTATGTATTGTTACTTTGTGGATAATAAATTATAACTAGCGTCTTTGGTTAGTGAAGTAAATGTTTTTTTTTGCCAATATTTGCATAGTACTCACATGACAATTTAGTGGCCAGTCAGATTTTACTAAATGAGTATTCTTTAAAGTTTAAGTTGATATAAGTGTAATTTATTAAACGAAGCTTAAGGAAGTAATTCTTTTGATAAATGCAAGCGCATTAGATCTTTCAAAACGTTCACTGTACGGTAAAATTAAAGACAATTGTTTTGGGTGTTTACTTGTATATCATTTAGTCTGCACCCAATGTATATTTTGGATACCGTTACTCACTTTATTTTTTTTTAATATTTTGACTGCCTTAAGTTTAATTTATCTTAAGGAACGGCCACCAATTGCTCCGGCTATGCTTTCATTGCCGATCAGTTTACATTTTCGACGGTCGGTTTACTGTTAGTATTTTGATGCTTTAGATTTAAATTGATAATGAAATGTTTAATTAAATTTAGCTGGATTTCCCTAACGTGGTGTTTGTCCTTGAGTTATTGAACCAGGAAACTTACATACAAATTGCTACTATTCCATTTTTACAATGTATCTCCACAATTTTCTGTTAATTCAAACTGCTATCAATTTATTTAATTTTTTTTTACCAATTTTCACTTAAATTGTATTCGATTTAAAATACAAAACTCATCATTTTCAATTTAATATTCTTATTAAATTTTCCATTAAATAATTTTTATACTATAAATTTTAATAACCATAAAAATTAAAATTATACAACAACGCCAAATATATTCGAAAATATAACAAATAACAATAAAAATAAAAAATACATGAAAATTCAATTATTAATAGAGAAAAATCGTTTCGTTCGACGAAAAACAAAAACAAAAACCTGGAAAAGCAAACTTTAGCAATTTCCTATTCTATTTATTTATTAAGTACTTATTTTTGTTATATAGACGAGCTTTTTTATAATTTAAGTTTTTGTATATTATTATAATTATATGATTTTTCCATATTATATAAGCTTAGGTGAATTTAATTTGTATTCCTCGTTTTAAAATATGCGGATACCACCAGCATCATATTCATAAGCTTTCAAGTCTCTAGTGAATTAATTTGACTGTTTTTTTATTAGCAAAATATAATTATTTTAAATTTTATATATTTTGTGATTACATTTTTTAATTTATGTATTAGATGGGCTCAAGAGTGTGGTCGTATTGCAGGTTGTTTGTAAACATTGAATAAGCGTTTTCAACGACGAAGTTTTATTTACTTTTAGTTTTTGTAAAATTTGAAATATTTTATTTAAATTTCTTTTATTATTTTAAATTAAGCATTTTCCTCCTTTATACCTATATATAGACTGCGACTGGTAAGGCGTTTAAATACTTCTCAGAACAATTTGGAATGTACTATTTATATTATAGTTTATAATGGTTTATGCTACAGTAATTGTAAATGCCAATTTTATATAGTTCCTGGATCAAACTTATCTACTAGATGGTTGTTTGATACAAATGTGATTATAGGTGAGTTGTTTGATACCTTTATCGGGAAAATTTCTTAGTACTGTATTGGGTATGCTATCATCACCAGGTGCTTTCTTTTATTAGGATCCCAAAGAATGTTGACAACTTCTACCTTTGCGACTATCTCAATGATTGGATTTTAAAGAGGAGAGTTAAGAAAATTGTTGATAGTCGTTTTGATTACATTTTCATATGGATAAGCGATTTCCTCGGCTATTTGTTTATGATCTATAATAAAGTTAGAATCTTTGGCTAAAGAAGTGATGACATTTTGATTTTTATCCTTAAGACTCCGAATTTATTTAAACATTTTGGGAGTTGCTAATTCAGTTTTAACAGAAACAAATGTTTTTGCCAGAAAATGTGGAACGTATACTATTCTATATTAGAATGGTAGTGTCTTCGCAGATTTGTCTTTTACTGCATCTGGCTTAAACGTGGTATATCAAGCAACAAAATTTATGTCGCTGATTTAGATGGGTTTTAAACAGGAGAACTAAGTACGCCAGTTTATCTTTATCTGCAGGTGTGTAAGTGTTTTACTCGATTTTTCCTTATGCACTACTGGTTTTATTTTCCTAGAAGGACCATAAAGTTGTTTATTGCCCCAATTATCAATATTTACTATTTCACTGAGACTTATTAGTTGTAAACTGAACATTTGAACAAAGCTAATGTTTATTGATCAATTGACAATACGTCAACTTTCATGTGGTTCTATCGTGTATGACTTAACTAATATGAAGCATTATCTGTATCATATACTATTTTCAAAAATGGCAACCATTCGCTAAAATCACATTTGTTCGAATGGTACCAAACTTCTGTTAAGTCAATTTTCATCAAATATATTTTGTTTCGTTTAAGGACATCTTTAATTATAAAGAACAGATTTGGAATTTACATTTTTGTATTGTATCGTAAATATGAAAATGTAGGCCAACTTTTTTATCTTTTCCATAAACCACTAAAAAGTCTGCACATTTTAGCATTGCTTAAACTCGATCCCATTCAAATAAAATAAATAAAAACACGCGATAACACTTCTTTTGAAAAATGGTTTGAATTTTGTGGTTCGAATACAAAAAAAATTACCATTCGTTCAACTTATCCGTATAAAAAAACAATAGAAAACCTAGAGTTGGAATGTAGATGGATTGTTTGGAAAAATTCATTTTTCCACGTTTTTATCCCATAATATACTCGTATCTTTGTTTGCTTATAAGTGGATTGGGTGTAACAGCACTTAAACGAGAACTAAAAAACCCATAAAAATAATTTGGATATTTTTTTGCGTCTCTTGATTTTCGTAAAGTATGTATATGAAATGTCGGTTTTCCACACCAAAAAAATCTAATTTATTTGGATAGAAGTGAAAATTTTAGTCGTCAAGAAAAATTACAAGGCCGTTATACCCTGTGATCTTTTTTATTTATCGAGATAAACACAATATGGTCCAAAAAACTTATGTTTCGCCACAATATATTATTCTGCTCATTATTAGTCACATTTTTATGTATAGCTGGCAATCCAAACCCCGTAATGTTGAGCCATTTTTTATTTTATTAGATTGATTTACAAGCACGCGTTGAATACAAAAGACATTCTTGCACAGCTAATTTTACGATTTGTTACATTATTCGAGCAATCCCCAAATATGACAACAAAAAAAAAAAAAAAAATCCAATCCAATCTCTTTAATAATGAAGTCTTCTTGGTACCACATGAGTCTTGTTTTCAAGTAATAAAAAAAATGTTGGAAAATTTTTAACTTTTCACATAATTTGTTTTTCTTTTGTTGTGTCGTCTCGAAAAAGGACCGTGAAAATTGATTTTCAATAAAAAGTAAAACCTTTCAAATTAGCTTCAAAAAATTATGTTTTTTTTTGTACGGTTCGGTTATCTGTTATTAGTGTATTTTCTTATCAGTAAACGTTTTCTTGTTAGCGTTGATAAGTTTTGTCTATTATGGCAGCTATATGCTTAAAATTACAATAAATTGTGTCATCGTGGTGTATGTCCTCAGACTTTATGTAAACCCCCAATTGTTGTTTATTTTATATTATGTCGTTGCAAACGTGAAAAGAAAAGCAACAAAAAAGCACAACTATACATAAAAGGCAAATATTGTAAAATGCGTATGAAAATTATGAAAGCTTTACCAAAGTGGTTTAGTATAAATTTGTTTATGTTAAAATTAAAGCTTTAAACGAAACTGTGATGGATTCTCTCTTAATAAATACAATCGAAAACAAAAATGTATATGTGTTAAAAAAAGATAAATAGAAAACTGAAGTTGATTAACCGGAAAATGGATAAGATTACAAGGACGACAAAGGCAAAGACGTAAAAGTAAACTAAGTTAATGAATGAACAAAACATAAATGTTTGCCTGATTCTTTATTAGGGGAAAGTTATTTGTCATAAATTGGGATGGAAAACGTAAAATAACAACCCAACTATATAGTGGTAGAAACAACAAAAAAATTGTTGTTATCAGCAAAGTTGATAACAATCAGTATTATTGCGTATACGAAGAGGTAAAAATCATGTTCATACGTACATTTAATTTGCGTTATAATGGTTTAATCAAATATTTACCGAGATTAATCTGAGTTTTGTTTTGTATTTGTTGTAGCAAAATGTTGGCTAATTTAATGAAGAGCCGGAAAATAGAATTTTTGTACCATAAATTACATTTTATTATTGTTCTTGTTAGAATGATACGTAAGAAGTATATTGTAGACATACACAGGTATCATATGTGCCCTCAGGTGGATTATCTCTTTTTATGTTAAAATAGCATTATCATTTTATATTATTAATTCGGTCTATTTAGGTAAATTATAACATGTTAGTTTAATATTCGTAGAAATGTTTTTCTGGATTTAACTTAAGCTGTCAAACTTTGACCATAATATTTGTAAATGCTCAATTATTTAACTTATGGTGTCGTGTAAGATTTGACCATTGAATGACAATATTTTAAGCGGCTGAAAAAAAATTCAGACTTCTCAATTTAACCTCTTTTTATGATTTTCCACATCCATTACAATATGAAAAAAGTACCGAGTAGGTATTTCGATTGTTTTATACGAGACGAAATTTGCTTAGTTTCATCGTATTTCGGTTTCGAGCTCATGAGAATTAATGTTAATTATTATTTGACATTCAAATTAAAAAAATTTGGTCATCTCATCAGCCTGGAGAACTGAGCAAATGGTATCTCTTATAAAACAATCGCAATACCTACGTAGTACCTATTTCATATTACAAAATTGATACGCATATTATTGCATTTAAATTACGAGTATTTAACGTTATTTGTTTAATTTCCATCTAATAATTCACTAGAAGATTGTGATCATACGAAGTATAAATACCTAGTAAGATATTTTTGTAGTTTGGTCGCTGCAGCCTGATGAGGTGACCGAATTTTTTAATTTGGATATCAAAAACCGAACTACGATGAAACTAAGCAAATTTCGTCTCTTATAAAACAATCGAAGTACCTACTCGGTACTTTTTTCATATTGTAATGGATGTGGAAAAGCATAAAAAGCGACTAAATTGGGAAGTTTGAATTCTTGTTATAAACCCAATTATCCATTACAATCGGTTTGCTAATGCTAATGATTACCGGTGACATCCTCCAAATTTCTAAAAGTCATCAACGTTAATTTTAAAATTATGCACTTATTTCTCTTTAGAGGCAAAATATAAAAACTAATCATACAACTTTATGGTCTTCTTTTTTATAATATGTTCGCGCAGATACTTTTACTTTAATATATATTCGGATTTTCTCTATCCAAACCTCTCAAATTTGTAAACCACAAATATTTTTAAAGATTCAAATGTTTAAACACATAATTAATCAATATTGATGTGCTGGTTTCGTAAAGATCTGGCTGAAATTATTAAAGGGTATATTCATATAATGCGGTAGTGCTACATTTGCATTACATCGTCATACAAGGTCGGTTAACTAGGGCTAAACCGCAACCACTATAGACGCAACTAAACCGAAACATAGAAAAACCTAATCGACATATGCTTTATGGCCAAATAAACCATTAGATATTGTCAAAAACGGGACTCTTATCTATCGATTGTTGAACATGGCTTTGGATTGCACATGTCTGTGTCAAGAAAGTTAACATAAGAATCCACAAAAGAAATTTCTGGCCTTAGAAAAATCTCGATTTCTAGTTAAAGTTTACATCAACTTTCGAGTTAAAGTTGATGTACAATATATCTATTGATAGTTTTGCCAGTTATCTCGAGTATACGTCAAAAAGATGATCTGTCCCCAATACTCTCTAAACTAAATCTGTCGTGCAAAATTTTTGCTCAAAAAGCACATTTTAGCAATCTGGATTTTTGACATTAGTGATTTATTTAATTTTTAGATGTAAAAAATTACACACACAAACACATACGCTTTTCGCAACAGACTATATCGACATTCAAATATACGAGAACCCACTCATGGATCTCTTGCGGAATCACGTTGTATACATCAAGCGGCGCGTCGTCTTTGGTGCATTGCATAATCCTAAGCATAAATTAATATTGATATAATGGCCGTCCGGGAACTGTAAATACCATGTTATCTCTGGATTTTGGGTTAAGAGAGATATGCAGAAAGGAGTATTTCAAATCGATAATATTGAAATATGTATATCTTGTCTGAACCAAATGACCCAACACTTTATTCAACTGACGGGCATTCAGACATAAATGAACTTTACCATTTAATTTAGGCACCAGGGTCAGGGGAGACCGATACGAGTTCCAACTTTATTCGATCACCCCTACTCATCCGATCCAACTTTCCATGTATCATTTTTTGATTAGCTGATGCAATAGCATAAAACTATTGCATAACTGGTTGAAAAACACCAACATTGAGTTGGGTACATGTTGGAAAACCTTCTTTGACTAATTCTAATTTGGCCTCTATCCGCTTCTAATAGTATTATGTGAAAATTCGAGTCTAAGTTTACTGGAAAAAATTTCCAGTATTGAAAGAGGACAAAAGTTAGTGCAATCTAATAAAAGGTACATTTAAATATTTGTCTGAACCCAATCCTATCACACTGATACTAGCACTGCTATCTAAAAGACCATTAAATTTGGTTTCATTTATTGCCATCTGACCATAGGGCCGAATGATTTATGAACCATTGAATTACGAAAACAAAGACCGAAAAAATTTTTTTTGTGTTTCTACCGACATGTTTGGAGTTCGACCAAGGTTAAGGTCTTCGATTCAATTCGATACTGATATTAAGGATAATGGCTGGCCATTAGACGTTCAAACTGTATACCCTTATATTTTTCCACACGTAGGTACAATCTAATCCTAAAATATACTTAAAAGCTTAGGGATGAAATATTGCTAATCTATAGCAGATATTATATGATAACCAATTAAATATTACATAAGTCAGACAAGAGCAATATTCTTGTTGTATTTGAAACATTATAGACCGATTATTGACTAAAAGCTGAATTCGAGGAAAGTTTTCGAAAATTTATAAACTTTTCAGATAAACCAAATAACATTTTCATTAAATTTTTTATTGATTGTTGCGGGAGAGAAGATAAAAAAAACTTTCGAACATCGTACTTATGTGGCTTTGTCTTTCGTATAATAATATATTATCTTCGATATTTCTGTTGTATTATTATACGAGATATAAGATAATTTTGTACCAAATGTATTGCTTTAAATTAAACGAATTTCTCAAAAAACAACGCAACAAAAACGAAATCCAATTGAAAAGATTATTGGTTTTGAACGTGATCATTCGTTAACTAATTTATTGGTAATATATAGCCGCACGAATGGCTGGAATACCGATATAACAAAAAAAAAAAAGTTTATTGTTGTTTTTGTGCTGTAATCTATATATTGCAACGTCGAAATGTATCGAAATGTATTTTGCTTGTACAAAAAAAAACAAAAAAAAAAAACGTTAAAATGCCCTTAAACTGTACAATTTCTCAGTTTCCCTCTCCGTTTTGTACATTGGTACACAACCAAATGCATAACGACATATTCTTGTATTATCAATATTTTGAACAGACCTGCTTTACGTCTTTTGTATATAATATTTTCCATCAAATGGAAAACTCTGTTGTTTTAAAAAAGAAAATTTATTTTTTAATTTGAAATTTTCTTTTTGGTCTTATCTTGATGATTTTATTTTTCTATTTTTATGATTATTATTATCGTTATCATTTGTCATATAGAACGAATATATAAGGAATCTAGAAATAAAGGACATTTGCGGAAAAATGTATTTTTTTTGCGGCCAACAACAATGCTGACGACACAAAAAAATGTTTGCTTGAATACAGAGCATTGAATATGAAAAATGAGATTTTTCCTGCCATAAATTTGTGTGCTTTGAATATTTAAGAATTTTTTTATCTATATATTTTTCTTATATACCGTAATAATGATAATCTTTGCAATTTTTTGCGTCTTCCAGATCTATCGTTTTATTACAAAAACCTATTGCAAGGTGTTATACTGAAAATATAACCGCAGAACAGTTTCAGTTAAAATAGAAATAAAAAATTGTACGTGAAGTTATTAGGAAGACAGAACAGGCTTCAACAAAACGCAAGATACATTTTTCGTTCTTTATCATACTCTTCTTTATAATTATTTTGATGTCGTATGGCGTTGGTTTTCCGTTCGAGACCAACCATTTCGTTACCGGCGTTTTTTCGGTTTTGTGTGAGTGTGTGTGTCTAATGCCACAGGAAAGAAATCATAATAAAACTCGGTATCATATAAAAAAATGAAGTCAATCAATTAAAATGATAAGTTTTTTTACTGTGCTCCGTGCTCCTCTATATCCCGTTTTAGAACAGAAGAAGACAAGGTATGTATTTATATATCTGCATGATGGTAAAAAAAATGAATGATAATCAATTTTATCTGGGAGCTTAATATTTGTATTCAGTTATTTTTTTCTACTTGCGTTTCATTTCTATCATGATTGAAATTTAATGATATAAAATATTGATTATGTAATTACACGATTCGTGTTCTTGCTTCTGTTAAATCAAATGAAAATTCGATTTAAAATGCATCTTTATCGTAAAGAATCTGTTTGTGATCGATGGCATTGGATGACAAATAGTTTTTAGTAACCTGTTGATACAGTATACAATTTGATTGGAACAGACAATCCGCAGTTTTTCCTCGGCAGCCAGAACATTTTTCTTAAGTTAATATTAAGTTCTTTTATCTTCTTTATGCGATAAGTAAGTCTCATTTATAGATCAGGAAAAGTAGAGTATCGGTCTTAAGACACTACTTTGTGGTGTTGTACTTATATTCAAACGTCCGTATGGACTGTGTTAGACTACTACACTACAAAAATTATCGGAATTTACATATTTTAATAATTTAAAATTTTATTTAATAATAATAATAATATTTGTAATTTAACATTCCTTCTTTTTGGAATGCTGAAGATGAATTGATTTCTTGTACAAAATAACTATTTTTTTTAAAACTAGAGTGGTTAACCATAATAAAGAGTGGGGATCATAAATCTGACGGTTTTATCTTCAAGACAGTCACTGTTATAATTCAATGTAGTTATATTTTGATATTAATTCATTAAAAGTTCTATTAATGAAACGTTAATTAGACCATTTCAAAATAAAAATATCGATTAAATTTTATTAATTCAAATAGCAATATAAAAATCCTAAAGATAACGTGAAATTTTTTTTTGAATTCAATAAATCAAATCAATGAGAAACCAACTAGTTCTACTTTTTTTAAATTTTTTTTTATTTATAATAATAACAGTAATTAAGATTAACGCCTATGTCTACGATAAAACAACTTTAACCGATTGTTATGAAAAACTCTGTTTGTTCGGTTAATCTTCGGTTAATCTAGAATTTTCTTTTGTATGGATTTTCCCTTTAGATATACGCCATCAACTTTTTAGTTTATACTTCAGCAATATAAGAATCATAATTATATACCGGATCAAGATCGTGTTTTAATAATGTAGGAATTGTAGGTTTATAAAACTTCTCAAATACTCCGCCAAAGCCCTATGATCTAATGGTCCATTCGAGGATTCATTAGAGCATCTTGTAGTTTTATATAAGCTTCTTCAGAGAAAGCTGACCATTCAAATGAAATATTTTTTTAAAAAGCGTTGTGAGAGGTTTTGCAATATCTGAAAACTTTTTAATGAACCGTCTGTAATAATTTGAAAGACCTAGAAATGATTTTACATCTTTTGAAGTTTTTAGTCTTGGATAATTTTTAATTGCAGCAGTTTTTGACGGATCAGGCTGAATCCCCATATCAGAACCGTATGCCTTAGATAGCTTATTTCTTTCCTTAAAAATTTTTTTGGCTGCAGTTTTAGGTTATACCTTCTCAAGCAAAAGAGAATTTCTACTAATTTGTAATTATGGTCTTTCAAGTGGTACCCATAAATAACAATGCCATCAAGATAAACAAAACTGTTTTTTGTTTATCTTGGTCACTCATTGGAACTTGATATTAAGTAATTTGATCTTCCAAATTGATCTAAAACATCCATATTATTAGCTAACGGAAATTTGTCTGCAATTTTTAGATTGTTGAGCTTTCTATAGCCCACAGTAACTCTTCAACGGTTGAGGCTTTCTTCCGACTTTTTCGGAACAACAAGTAATGCCGAGTTCCAAGGACTATTAGAGTGATCAATGATCTTATTTTGTAACATTGTGTCAACCTAATATTTACTTATGTTTAATATTTACTGGTCTTACATTGGAAGTTAGAGAAATTTCGTGTGAAATTGCATCGGTTTGTGTGAGTACATCACCTTGTAAGTAGAAAATATCGTTAAAAGACCGACACATTTTTATTATTTTATTTTTTTCCTCTTCATTCAGATGGCCAGTATCAATATAACTTTCCAATGTTTCAAGCCTATTCTTGACAGGGTTATCCCGTTTATTTAAATTAAAAATTACTAAATTTTCTGAAGGTATAGGTAATAAATTTATTTAATTTATCTTAACTGATAATTCATTTGTTTTCACAATTGATAATATAAACTTTGAATTTTGGGTTTGAATATACTGCTTACTACAAATTGAGAACACAGGAGAGATGTTTTTGAAATGTTAGAATTTTAAAGTGATCCCCAACATTTTATTTGTGTAATCAATTTTGCAACAGTATTTTTCCAAAAAGTTTCTACCTAAAATACCCATACATTTTATAGGAAATTCGTTATCCAGTATGTGAACATTTTGGGAGATTAAGTGTTCATTTTATGTTACCTTTACATAAAGCAAGTGTTGGATTTGAACAGGTGCAATTTCGGTAATGGTACATTTTAATTCAGTAATAAATTTTCAGTATCATGCAAAAAGCTGGAAATTTTGATTGTTAATATGTCAATATTTAGAAAAACGAATTTGTTATTATTGTTATTGTTTATGTTAATTGAATATGATGATTCGATATTTAATTTTGAATTGCTAGAATAATTATTTGAATCAGAACACAGGTCCACAAATCCTTTACTCGAACAATTGTGTTCGACGACTCCTGTACGAGTGGATTCTCGTTTCCCGATTCTTTAATTGTTTGAATCGTTTTAAGGTTTATTGAACCCGGTTGGCTTCAGCATGCTTTCTTTGATGGCAATTTTTATGTGATGTCCAAATCTTTTACAGTTATCACAAATAACGTTATGATGATTGGAAAAGGATGATTGGTTTGGTTGAAAGTCAACACTGAAAATATATAGTCGATTTGAATTTTCAATTGCACGATTAAAATTTTCAGGGTTATGAAACTTATTTGATTCATTATGGTAACACGTATCAGCACGGTGTCCAATTTTTTACATATATAATATTTTGGACAAACAGATTTTGTAGATGTGTTGGAATTTGCTCCCTCTTCGATTGCCTTGGCTATTGCATCTTTTAGTTCAGTAAACCTGCAACCTTTTATTATTACTTGCGATGAACTTTTAAGACCACCTTGAAACGATTTTAGATCTGTTATTGCATTGAGTCAATGCATAACCTTGGAAGATTCATTACCTCACGAGCAATGTATGGCTCATGTAAATCATTTAATAATTGTTCTATTCTATGAGCAAAAACTTTAACGTCTTTGTTTGGATGTTGACATGCTAGAACTAGCATGTTCTACTTGGGTTTCTATTTTACGAATTATATCGGCATAACTATTAAACCGCTTGTGTTTAAATATTTCATGAGCTTTATTTTGAAGTATGAACATTATCGTTTCAATAAGTGAATTTTTCATTTAACTTTTTAGAAACCATATCACATCGAACCATTGAATTCTGGGATGAGCTTAAAAGCCATGCTCATATCTAAAGACAGTTTACGTTTTTGGTTAAGCGAATTTTTTGTATTAATTAGAATGCAGAACAGGTCATTATAATTGTAATTGTCTTTCCCTTTGCAGTCTTTCATAGTGAGTATTCTTTATCATTAGTTGAAGTTAGAGTTATAAGAAATTTCCCAATTGTTTCATTTAATCCTTCTTTTATGATTGCTTTAAGTTTATTACACAATCCGTTTAGGATAGTTTTGTAATGCGAGGCACGATTTCTTTATACTTATTTTAAAAGTTTAGTTCATTCAAAACCAAACTAAATTTTGCGGATTTTTTGTAAACACAAAACTAAATCTACGATAAAAACATACTATGTTTATCCAAATATTTTGAGCACCGACATTTTTTCTTAAGCTAACACGATTTTCAATTTCATTTTTATATTAAATAGCTAAGTTACACTAATAAATAAATAGAACCAATAAATATAGTATTTATTATATTATATAAAAATAAAATGAAATAAAAAAATTACACGATTAGTTTAACAATAATATATCTGTATATAGATCGTCAGTGAGAGAGTATGTATCCCACTATATATGTTTAAGATTGGAATGAATTAGGTTTAGGGGTATGATATTCTTTCGGTTTGTAATATTGCAAAAAATTGGATAAAAAATTGGTTTGTATATCCCCCATCTGGATTTGGTATATATGCCATAATATGAACATATAAAAATATAATAACATTTTTTGTCGTGTTGTTGTTATTGTGTTGGTGTTATCCTGATTTCGTTTTTATTTTTTGTCCTAATATAAAGCACACATATACGAACAAAAGAGTTTACCAACGGAATTATTTACAATTTCACACTTATTTATCAAAATCTGACCCTTTTTATATATGTACATATCGATCCGAGCTGTTCGCCCAATATAACTATTTATTTTCCGAGTATTCGAAATGAGGAGCACTTGATATAATATCTCGAGTCAAGTACATACCTACACACACATATATCAATTATATATTAGTTCGTTCACCCTACTGTACCAAAATCTATTGCATGAAAAACAATTTGCGATATTTCGTCAGAAATTCAATCTAATTTAATAAATAAATTATTTTCCTTCGTGCCGTTGTTGCCAAGACTGGTAACAGAACGAAGCAAGATACAAAAAAAAAAATCGTAATTTTATCATTAAAATGATAATCAGCTATAGCAACATCTCGACATTTTAATATGGAAATTATTTTTATATCTATACTTATTTGTGAAGCACAATGATTGTAAAAAATTCTGATAAAATTATAACATTTTGTCCTAGGATAGATATTTCGAGAAAATAGAAAAACCCGAAGTATAATGATTTTTGAAAATCGTTTTTTTTATCATACATCTTCGGTTTTGTCGAACTCACAAGTATGAAGGAAACTAGAACTCTAAAACTATTTGTCTCATTTCGGTGCGATGTTTAATAATTTATAGTTTTTCACTTTTGCGGATTCATTTTTATACATGTACCAAATTGAGAAATATATTATGTGACAGTTGCTTTAATCTGTGAACAATTTTTTTTAATGTCATATCTTGTTACTATATGTCATGTTGTTATAATATTATTATTGTTTTCACAGGTAATTTGTAACAGTTAGACGACATGTGTGAATTGTGTTAGGGCTTTGTTCCTCTAGAACTAGATTTAAATGATGTTGCCTTGAAAAAAGTCACGACCCGCGAAACAGCCAATCTAGAATTGCTTTGGCCTAACGAGTAAAACTATGTATAATGACGTATAATAACGATAATTTTCTGACACAGCAAGTGGTCCAATAAGGTCTAAATAAATTGGCTCAAACCTGTGCAAAACGAGTAGAAATTGTTTTAAAGAAGGTTTTACATGTCTAGACATTTTTTTCTCTTCTGGCAAGCAACACAAGTTTGTGGTTAAATTTTGATGTCTGTTTTAAATTTTTAATAGAAGACTATACGAATTTGGCTATTGCCAGTTTAATCGTTGCCTTAACCCCAGGATGTGATTGGTTGTGAATATTGCGAAAAGTTTGTTTGTTTGAAATTTCTGCAAAGTCGATTGACGGGTAAATTTCGATGTGATTAATTCTTAACAACACAATTTAGTTTTGCTAAATTGAATGCTGTCCTTACATTGCCATCTGCAGTAGCAAGTAGAAAAAACGAACAATAGAAGTTGAGCATTTTGAGAAAACCGGGCAGTTCACGCACAGTTCCCGCCAACTTAACTCGTCAGTAATCTTGATGCGTTCCGGTGATGGCATGATTCCTGCCTAACTGATAACGTAAAAATTTACTTAGGTTTTTATCAATGCACATTTTCCTACGTTTATACTCCTCAAAACGTTGGAAGACCGTTTTGACATGTGTGAACTACTTCTGAATGATTCTTGAAGCTTTTACAGTACGTCGTCAATGTAAGAAAATGCCAAATGTGGCCCTTCTAAAATTGTGTGTATAAATCTTCGAAAAGTCTGTGCTCCTTTATGTAAACCAATTAATGTCATACGATCCGAATGGTGTTGAAGATGTTGCCTTTGGAATATCTTCAGGCTCAACTGAGGTCTTTGATGATACGCTTTACCCAAGTAATGTGATGAACACTGTGCATCTGTCTAGTTAAAGTATACATCCGGTAATTGTTGATATTCAGCGGTAATTGCAAGCGGAGAGCCTATATACAAACCTTACCCGTTATTGGCTTTTGATGAAAGTGACGTAACTGGATCAATCAGATGACTGTTTTGAGATCAACGAGTAGTCCGAATTGCCTTAGGAAATCAGCACATATAATGAGCTTTAAACGTCGGCCACGATGAATGTCCAGGCAAATTTCCACCTCAGCCGAAAGTCTAAATTAAAATGAGATGAACCAAACGTTATTTGCGGCAAAAAGTGGAAGGTGCAAATTTTGACGGGTTTTTTAAATCGCTGATGTGCTGAAATCCATTGCTAATGTTTTCATCGTTGTATCGAATGCGGTAAAATATCCTGGAACTGTCAAATACTTTGTCTAATTTCTAGTTATTTTACGATACTCCTTTTATAACCTAAATACTGTCTTCAAAACTGTTATTTTATGTCTATTCAAAGGCTAACCTCTCCGATCTCTTTGGCTTTTAATGGTTTCTTTTTTTCGTCACCTAACCAAATCTAGGATGAACGCCTTCAGGTTCATTATTCATCTGCACCTTGCATAGCTCTAGCCATTCTGTACTTACATAGACGTTTACTTTTCGTATTATCTTATTGGGTTTTCACCCTGTCATAATCCAAGTTTTAGATCGAGTGACACATTGATTTTCCCAAACTATCAAATATCACCCAATTTGTAAAATTGATGATTTATCCTCAATAGTGAACTATAGTTTTAAAGGTCGTATAGTACCGGTGAGTAGCATTTCTTAAACTTGACCTTCCATATCTCTTTTAAAAGTTATACGGATATCTTTAGGTTTTTGAAATTTCATATTTGATAGCTCTTGGTGCAAAAGTTCCCTTTTTCGGGTAAGATAGATGAATTTTGATTACCGAAGGGTTTTTGAAAAGTATTTTTATCGTTTTAGTATTTATCGCTTGCCAAGAGTTGCGTTAAGCTTTGCTAATAATGATTTATTAATCTGCATAGGAATTAAGCACAACTTTTAGTGGTTAAAAAAAATCCATATAATTTCTTGTAATTTGCTAGAAAAACGTATGTCTAAAACACTTCTGTTTATTGTTTGTATGCTTCTTTTTGACATTTACATATGTTGTTGTCAATATAAACATAATTAATTTTTGCTTTGCTAAAAATTTAAATTTGATATATTTATTTGCCTTTAAATATTAAAAATATACAAAAATAAATATAATATAATAACATCTAAATATTTAAATTTTGTTATTTTATTCTCTATGTTGTATTTATATAATACTTATTTTTTATTATTATAATTTATTTATTTTTTAATAGTTTTATAAAACCATAAATTTTTTTGTAACAGACTATGTGATAGACGATTTACGTTTATCACATAGTTTATTACAAAAAGAAATTTAGTTTTCCGTTGTTTAAATATTGTTCGGCGGTTATGTACAAATTTATTGATCAAATTCATTTTTAGTCGGCAAAGTTCATATATTATACACAATAAATAAATGAAAATAAAATAAAACATTGTATGATCATTTGTAATTCATAATATCTTTTATTTATTATAAATATTGCATATTTGTTACCAATTCTAAAATGATTTTTTTTATCGACTGGTATGGATGTACTCGTAAAATAAATTTTGTATAGTGATTTTTTTTTGGTATCATGTAAATCCTCCGTGTTTTGAGTTGGTATCATGTAACCTTATTGTAGCAGTTTTAATAATTATTTTTCGTTAGTGATTTTTTTTAATCACTAAAAGTCGTGCTTAATTCCTAAGCTGAATATTTATTTTCCGATTAAAGTATAGAAAAGTATACAGATATGCTTAGTTGCCTACAGTAGCGGCTTGAAGTATGTGTAAAAACATGTTTGTCGCCTAGGACTTCTAAAAAATATCGTTTCCTTTATTGGAATTCTATATAGTAGCACAAAATATTGTTACCTTCTTGTTCTAGATCGAGTTTATTCTCTGTTATATTGGAGTAGTTGAGAAATTATATGATATTGATATATTTTTTTACGATGACGAATTTTTTATGCAGTTAGTGTAATGTAACGACTGTTAACCAGATACTATTCTAATTTAGTAAGTGACGATTCGACTTTAACCAAATTACCGTAGTAATAGAAGGAGTATTTTGTTCGACCACTTTGGAGTAACCTTTTTTTAGCTTATCATTTGTAAATTGTGAAAACTGAAAACCCAGTTTTTTTTGTTGTAGACTAAAATGATAATTGTCAATATTGCGTTTCTTTTATTATTCTTAACAGACGATACATCTTTTGAATTTAAATTTCTGTTTACATACCGGGGTGTTTTCCTTTATTCTAAATTACTAATATTGTAACAACAATCATTATTGAGTAGTGGGGATATTTTAAACCTAAAATCACTATACCGCTGCTGCTTTAACTTAACATAAATAATTGGTCAGATACGCCATGGTTTATTGACAGTTGTCCTTTTTTATTTACAATAGCTGCTTGATTTGAAATAAAAAATTACAAAATATTTGGTTTCAATTAACCTCGAAACGGAACAAGATTGTCAACGGCAAGCGTCGTCGCCTGTCATCGACGGTGCCGATGACAATTTTTTCGTTGAAATAAATTTAGAGTCTATTTCTATGTTTGTCGTCGAAAAAAAAATGTTACCAACTGTTTTCTATTTTTATAAGTTGGCTTTTTAATTAAGCAGCCATATTTAAAAAATGTTTTTTTTTATATCGCGATACGCTGACGCTTTTGTTTATTATATTTACTACAGCGATATCGCTGTCGAAATTTGTATTTACGCGTATATGCTCGCCGTTGACGCTCTTGTTTTGTTTTTACCTTTAGAACTATATTGACTATGATGTATACTAGTACAATTGGCAGTTGGTACCGTAAGTACCATTACCACAAATACTAGTACCATTGACGTTACTTAATAGTAAATCCCGTTTTACTTAAAACTATATTTTATGATAATAGTATCTGTGTAACTTTATCATCTATTGTGATTAAACATCAAAAAGATGGATTTTTTTAGCATTGAAACAAAAGAAACAGTTATTGAACGACTATCCGCGGGATATCTAACTCAGTCTTGTTGAACAAAAACTTTTATAATATGATTATTATTATGATGCTCTACTTTCCAAGAAAAGTACTGTTCCATATACTTTTATATTTCTGTTTATTGAAAACTGGTTACAATCTTATATACATAACGTATTCATTTTCATTATGTATTAATACCGCCTCAAGCAGTAGTGTATGCTGAGTATTGTATGTTCGAGGAAATATGAAAACTTGGAAGTAAAAAGCTTAATTATTTTTGACGTATACTCAGCGCATAAAATCAACCATATAGTCATTAACATTTCGAGATGGAGGAAAATATCGTTTTTTATTGTTATTTTCTTATGTTCACCATTCTATGTTTTAATAATGAAAAATTAATTGTTATATTTATTTTATCTTGTTACTATTATTTTTTTTTAATAGTTAGTGGTGAAAAAACGAAAATGAAAATGGAAAAATTAATTTTTCTTTGATTATTTATATACACAATTAATTATTATTGTTTGGTGTGTAATGGGGGAGAAAAATATCTATTAAAGTGTTTCAGGCTCGTACGTTTAGTATATAAAGGAGGCAAACAACAACAACAACCACACATTGAGCAAAAAAATAATTTTTGTGTTTTGTCAATTGAAAAGGAAAATGAATTACGAAAACAAATTACTCGAAAAAAAAACAAAAAATTGTGGAAAAATTAATTAATAAAAAGTTTTCCTCGATTTCTCCGATTCTGTGTGCGGTATAATTGTGCGTAGAGTGATTACTTGACAGATTTATTAATTAACTTATTTAATTTATTTTATTTTTATTTTCGGTAGATTCGTTTAATGACAAATCTACATAGTTGATACTTTTGTATTTGGTATTTACCAACAAATTCGTTTTATTATAACGAGAATAAGATTTATGTGATGGTGCGATGATAATTATATGGTTGGCCTAAAAATTAAATTAAATTTATTGCCATTGCCCTTTCGGTAATAAAACTAATTTATTGTTATGAATTTTAATTGGAACTAAGGCACCAGATTTTTATATAATTCCATAACATTTATGTACTAGAAACTTGACATTTTACTTAATTTTATTTCAATGGATATAAATAAAATTCGGTCATCTATCAGAAAAAAAACTGATCTTTTGAAACTAATATTTTCTTGTATTTTTAAATATTTTGGTAATTGATCTCGTAACTTTTGAACTTCCTGCTCGTTTGTTGTTTTTATTGGTGTTATTTTCAGCTCTGAAGCAAGATTTCATACGCAAACAGCGTAACCTCGCTGTTTGCAATATTAAATTCAGTATTTGAAAGTAAAAATATATAAAAATATATATAGTCGTATAACTAAATTGATGAGGTAACAAGGTAAAATAAGAGTAAAAGAGAAAGGCTATAATAAAGCCAGATTGTAAAGAAATTGTCTAAATATAGGTTTACTTGAGTGTATTATTCTCATTTCCACACTTCCCAAGAAGAAGATTTTTAAATGTGCTGTATCATGTTTAGGTCTAATCCATTTTTAATAGAGACTAGAAAAATGGGGAAGACTTGAGATTTTAGCTTACATTCCACGCATGAAAATGCAGTAATGAGACTTATTTGTTCGTTTTTGATAGGTTTGTTGTTTTTCGTTATAAAAGAAATTTAACCGAACATCATAATATTTTTTTTATAATGGTCTGGGTTCTGAGTTAATAAATGTAAGTGCTCTTGAATTATTTTTAACTTGAATAAATTCAGGCGATGTTTCTTATACCTGCGTATTTTAGTTCTCATTTGATTACTGCTTCAGAATATTTGCAGATTTTTAATACTAATGGTGAAGGTGGAAAAATTTATAAATGAGCTCTTGAATTTGTTTGTTTTATTAAGTTACAACAGTCCTCACAGTAAAGGTTTTAAAAAAAGTGAACTTCGAACCCTCCAATGTATTCAATGACATTACTGGGAAACTCCGTCAAAATTATTGGATACCCAAAAAATTCATTTGTTTTTTATACACTATTACTATCGAGGGTTTCGGGATCAAATTGAACATCATGTGATGAAGGCAATTCGACCTTATAGTGAACCTATTTTTAAATAGTTAATAAGTATATAAAACGAAATTAATGTTGGCAATTTTTTTAAAAATTAAAATGGAATACAATTGCCTATAGTCTGGTCTACTTGGTCATGACTTAAAATGAGCTTGTAAGCGGTAATAAATTGCTTAAAGTGAGATTCATATTCAACAAATCCAGTTCTTTTTCTTGTATTAATAATTTTAGTGCTATCGGTTAAACCTTTGAGTTTATTACTGCTGGCTGGCATTTTAAAACCGTAGTCATTAAATTTTTTGCTATTTTAAATATCAAAGGATTTATTTTAATAAATTTGATAGATCTCGTTTAGGGTAATATCCTAAAATTTTAAAGCACTTGCTATGGAATTACTTAAAGTTTCACTGCCAACCAACTATAATATTTTTATAGTTCTGCTTCAGAAGATTCCAATGCTCGTCAAGATTCTCGTTGTATAGGGTGATTTTATTATAAACAAAAATGCTTTACATCGCATCATAGTTTTTCAAATACATATTTTAAATTACTTCAAAACGTTGGGAGGTGATTTCATTGCAGAGAGCAACTTCAATACATACTCAGTGATGTTCAATATTTACATATTTAAATAAAAACAAGTATGATTATTAATGTATGTAGTATAAGATAGACAGATGAACAAACCCTGAACTGATACAGACTTCTGTTTTCACTCACAGAATTATTATTTATTCTCCAGCCATGCACAAATCCTAATATGAAATAACATAACTTGCATTTAAACCGAAAACGTAAAATCGAAAGACATCATTTTCATTTCCTATTTAATAAGCCGTAAGAGACAATTTTTCCATCTATATATAGAAATAGAAAACCGTAAAATTATAGTTTTGAAAATTTATTTCAATACATAAAAATCGAATAGAGATAACAACTTAACGATGAAAATAGCAACTGACAAATTCAGTTATGTCTTATACATAATTTCAATTTCCTTTTTCCTTATTATTTAATTCCTCTACCACATATAGATACACAAAACAAATAAAATCTACCCATCACTAATAGATCGAAGACAACAAAATAAAAACGAAAATGAAAAGAAAATTGTTACAGCATTTTTTTTATTTTAGCCATCCATTTTCCCAGTCGGTTAGGAAATGTGTATGTATTGTATACACGACAAATAATAACAACAATAATAATCATATATAACAAAAAAATTCAATTTTTGTTTCTTGTATTATTATTATTATTGTTATTATTATTATTCCTTGTTAAGTAAATATAATCTTATCCATCCATATCTAAAGATACAAAAGCAAAAAATAAAAATAAAAAATCCTTTCAATAATTCACTAAATATTTGATTACCAACATTTTTTATATCGACTAATCTCTTGTGTATCAAAGCAAGCAAGCAAAAAAAAAAAAAAAAAAAAGTTCAACAAAAACGCCGAAAAAATGTTACCATTAATATTGCTGTGCTGGTGCTGCTGCTTCGACTCTTAACTATGTACACACCCATACTATGCGTACATACATACTCGGTTTGCTGTATTGCTGCTGTTGGTTTCGGAAAATAAAAGAACAAATTAAGAAAAATATCTCTGCAAAAAGTGAAAGTTTTGTAAAATATTTATGTTGATCATATACATAAAAATACATAATTTTTTTTTTATGTTGGTAACCATAAAATAGATGAGGAAAATATTGTTTTAGTTTTTATTTTTATTGTTGTTGTTGTTGTTTTGAGTGGAGATATTAGGAAATCATAGAATTTTTATGGTTACATGCTGCTACTGATGGATATATGGATTTCTTGTTCTGTCTATTATTTATTGAATTTTTTTTGGCTGTCAGGCATTTTTGTGCTCTTTATGTAATTCAAAAATTTCTGTAATATGGTATAACAAAATCATGGTTTTATGTGTGATATATTTATATGTTTCGTAGCGTAAAAATCGAAAATTTATTTTGATCAAAAAATATTTATGAATTCTCTGATGAGCAATCTTCAATAATTTTACCTAAATTATATAAATACACGTAACATTTTTACTGTTTTTAGTGTTGCATTACTAATACCATTCATAAGGAGAATAAACGTATGCGAATACAGTAAAAGAAGGATAAATTTTGTCATTGAAAATCTTCTTGTGCGGCTTTGTTTTTAGATTTTGTTAATTAAATCATAAAGACAGTGTCTCAGTATAGTGGCAAAATTCAAATGTCTTTTTAAGTCGACCGGATTAGAGTGCTTCGAAGTTAGACTGTCACAGTATGTTAACCTGACTTTTGTTCATCTAAAAACTGCGGTATATCAAGTAGGATCGCAGCGGTAATATTTTTAAGGTCGTTGGAGCTCTAGTGTGGTTGTGACAGTCTAACTTGAAGATATCATTAATGAAGCATACGAATAGTGGTGAAATGAATGAAAACATTCCACCGAGCACACTTAGTATATGCCATAGTTCATGGCTATATGTGAATTCGAAGATGAAGCTAAAGCTGATTCGTCTATATCCGATATACCAAAATAAATAAACCTTATAAGTAATATTTACATCGCGTAATGTATTATTATTATGAATGAGGTTCTGTTTGTCATACATCCATCTTTTGCATACTACTTGTTAGACACATCCTTGTATTTTGTTGAATTGGAATCAATGAGGACACCATGTTGATTGAACTGCAAGATAATGATTTTTTATAATACTAAATTATGGAAAAGAATTGATCCTGGATTTATAAGTACATTTTTATAAACATATGTTTAGGTTTATTAGTAAAAGGTGATAGTGGACTGAATTTAAAATTATACTGTTTAGTGAAATATATGATTTAGTTGGATCTAAACGAATTTGCTTAGTGAAGTTTGGCACAATTATGGATCATGAAAAACTGCTTTGACGTCCTTCCTCCATTGTTATTTAAACTTCGTTTATTTCAAGCCAAACCCAACAGCTTTAATCCACTGTGTCAATTGCTTTACGATACAAATATTGACTGTCATAATATATTTACACTTGAAGTATTTCCCATCGAATGACATTAATGTCTTCCCACATTGTCTTGTAATTTCGTTTTTTTTTTTTTTTTTTTTTAATTTCAATCAAATATATTCCTAAGCGATTTGGTAAACAAAATTTTTTGCGACAAATAAATTTTATTTGGATAGTAAAATAACAAAATATTATGGTCCCAGAATTAATTATTTGTATAAATATTAAAATAAAAATCAAAAGCATCACGTAAACAATTATGATTTATTTATTTATATCGTATTGATCGAAACTTCCGAGAAAATATTTTCATTAAACATTTTTTTTATAGTAAATTAATAAAATTGTTGTACAATATATATATATATATATATATATATATATATATATATATATATATATATATATATATATATATATATATATATATATATATATATATATATATATATATATATATATATATATATATATATATATATATATATATAAAATTTTGTATACAATTTATTTTGATTCAATTATTGAATAGATAGGAAGAAAAAGTTCCGCATATTTTTGGTTAAAGCTTTTAAACTCCGCCACATTTTCTCAACCCCCCAACGCATCGAAAAATCAAAAGTAATCACGTATAATGGTTAACAAATTTATTGTCTATTCCCTTATGATTATTCCAAATTTCCTACTTTTTTTATGCCTTATGACATCCACAATATAACAAAAATACAAATTTTATGTTCAGCACGTACTAGGTTAAAAGTTCTTTGTGTACACCATATGGTAACTGTAATCGTAAAATCATCGCGTTCCCAATTAATTAAAGATTTTTCCACTATAAAGTTAAGCAGTAATTTAGTTTTCTGAAAAAAAGGTAATAGTTTAACGATTTAACTTTAATTTAAAGTGTTTTCCAGTTTTTATTTTTCATTTTTAAAGCAAAACTACTTGATTCGCAATATACAGTAGAAAAATAAAGAAAATGAAAAAGTTTTAAATGTTCAAAAATCTTTTATTTTCCCATCACGTAAAGTTTGTATAATTTTCTTAATAGCAACAACAACAAAAATAGCTAAATTAAATAAATAAGCTTTTCTGTTTTATTTATATTTTAAGCAAAATATCTTAAAATTAAATAAAGATTTTCTTTGTTTTTACTTTTTAACGTCTAAATTTTTTTGGTATTTGTTTCTTATTTTGTTGTATTCGTATGCGTTTAAACTTTTAAAGTCGTGAAAAAGGGCTTGTCTTTTGTTTCTAGATGAAGAATACTTGAACTTTTTTTCTACTATATATACATATACATTACATATTACATACACAGAAAGCGCAAAACAATGAAAAGTAAATGAACTCCACAAACTGATTCAGACAAGCATTAAATTTACGTCTACCTAAAATATGTACGAGTACATAGAGCATAGTGACATTAACATATTATTTTCAAGTGAAATATCAACATGTTGAGCGGTTGAACTGTAATATGGTTTTTGTGTTAGTGTAAATTTTCATAAGTTGAAAGTGTCTTTTGTTTGTTACTTTTCTGAATAATACAATTTTAACTCCAAACTGTTAATACAACTAAATGAGCATGTCAGTATATTAGCATTCTATCACAATAATCGATTTTTGTCATTAGGTGCTGACAAAATTGTGAAATGTCAGGGCTAAAGACCTTTCATTTGAAGAATTGGAATAATATAATAGGTATGCGTGGAATACTTTCGACACTTTGAAACTCTGGAACACTTAGTTAACTAGTTAAAAAATAAGCTTAAAGTAACAGTATTAGTTTCTGAAGATGCTGTGTTTTTCCGCTGAATGTATCTTACGCTGAATGTTTATTTCAATGCTAGTACACTTTTTTCCAATACCATTAAAATGCCATCACTTCAAATATTTTAAACTAGTCTCACTAGGTAAATCCGCCAAGTTGTGGGAACCGAAGAGGAATAAACCTCATTTAATTTCTTTTTCTCCGACTAATTATCTAATTTTAACATGTTGTTCTATATCAAATCGCCTTGTAAGTTTCTATAATTTGTTAATAGCACTCACAAAGTTGGTATCATTTTAGTCCACTTTGCAACCAAATAAACAACAAAAATTTTACTAAAACAAATGAAATAAATGTTCTGCATCAAATTTCGATTGGGCTATAGCGCAAAAACTTTTAAATTATTAAAGACGTCAAATGATGTTTAAATTAATCAAAAAACTATATGTTTGAGCGAGCCTCTTGCATGTAAAAGCCATTATATAGGTCTTATTGATAGGTTTCTTAATCAATTATTCTTTAGACGCGCGGTACTAGAAACAGGTATTAGAAAGTTTTAAAGTTTAAGGTTCATCCCAACCAGTCTTAAAAATATGAATGTGCTATAGATTGTCTTTCGCTACAACAGGCGATTTTAGCCCTAAAAGGTCTAACAATTTGAACATTTTAGGATATTAAATTTTTTTTATTACTATACTTCATTGTGATTAATCGGCTCTATGTCTATCATGAATTGATCTAAATATAGATGTCAGCCTATAAAATATTTTTGAACCCTTCCACCATAAAAAATCTTGGTGGTATATAAATTTATTTTAACTTTGTTAAAATAAATCCTAGAATAGATACACAAGTCTAAACATTTTTTTTTCAAAACTTGCTGAACAATTCGGCTACCTTTGTCTGAAAAGGCATGTTAAAAGTAAACACAATTACAAGTTAGATATAATAAAGGGTGACACATCCAAGAGATTTTTTTTACAAAACACTTACATTTTACAACATCTATCTATGCACGGTGGACGACACAAATAGAATTAGAGTGTCGTTAATATCACGCCACACGTCACTGTTTGTTGTTAATTTTCGTAACTGATTGTGGATATACCGAAGTCGAAACTTGGCTGTCTGGAAATTACATTCTTAAATTTAGAGAACAATGTAAAATAATACAAAAAGTATTACAACTCCTTCTCCTCAAAATAAAATTAATCTAGACTTATGGGTTTTCAACCAAATTGCTATAATTTACTGGTTAGCTCAATAGCATTGATTAAATAATTCTCAATAATATATTATCGACTGTACAATATAAATATTCACTGTAAACCAAATCAATTATTTCGATTACTTACTCAACAGTAGAAAACAAATTTCTTAAAAAACTTTTCCCAGCATGATGAAAATTGAAATACTTTTGAAAATTTATAAATTTAACAGCACATTATGTATGTCTGCTCTGCTTGGCCGATTTTCCTGGAAGGTTATTTGAAATATTTAAATAAGCCTTTATTTAATGCTTTAGGGTCATTCTTCAAAAATAATGGAAATTATTTTTCCGTTGAATTTGATCAACATAAATAAATAATATCTCTTAAAGCTGCTTTTCTGTTGGCTGACAAAATTACCAACCACATTTTTCGTATTTCTGGCTGACTGATTGGCATGTGTTGACTGATATATTTATATATTTAGAGTTGTACCTATTGTTTCAAAAACAGTGGTTTTATGTTCACATTTCACATATATAGTTGCGGCTAACATGGTTAAAATTATTCAAGCGTACAAAAATATTTATTTGAACTTTATGAATTTCTGTTTCTTCAGCGCAAGTATACAAAAGAATTCATAAAACAGATTTAAGCACTAACCAATTCACTATAAAATATTTCTTGTTTTTTTTAAATTTTGTTTAATAATTTAAACATGTTCAGTAAACCTTATAGCTTATATATATATATATATATATATATATATATATATATATATATATATATATATATATATATATATATATATTCGGCGTCGTTTAACTTTAAACAAGCGCAAAAAAATAAATTTCAAAAATTGGATTCCAATTTAATTCCAAATAGCACACAAAGCAAACCCAAAGAATAACACAAGAAGAAATGTATTCCACGAAAAACAAAATTTATTTTCATTTTCTATACAACGTTCTTAATTTACAAAAACATAAAACAAACAATGCTAAATTACAAGAACAAATGTCAAAAAATGTCCAAACATAAAAATAAAAGTTTTTCATTTTCATTTTTATTTTTTTAATAAAATAATAAATAATTATTTTCACCTCAAAAAATTATAATAAAAGAATAAATTTTCTTTGCTTTTCTTATATATACATCCACCCCTCCTTATAATCTTCGTTTTTGCCTCAGCTTCGCTTCGAAAGCATATACAATACGAATATATTTGGTACACGTATATAAAAATTAAAATTTATTTTCTTTTTGGTTTTCTTCGGTCTCTCCTCGCAAAGGGTAGATGTGCTTTAGTCTTTAATATAACTTTTCTTGCAAAGTATACGAAATCTCTTTACATTTTAATAAAAGCTTTTTTTGGAGACGAAATAAATATCGTCTTATATTTACACACACACACACACAGACTCTCATCTATATATAAATACACTTAAAAGAAAGTCTGGTGTACATATTTATTTATTTGTGTACTTGGTAATCGTAAAAAATATATTACATGCAATATAAGTATATTTTGTTCGTGGACAATATGCGGTTTCACAAAGTGGGATATCGTCAAGATTGATGAAACAATAATAAATTAAAACGGTATGATAACAACGATAAAGGCAAGTGACAACAACAACTAAAATGAATGACAAAAACATCAATACATGAATCAACATTTAGGGGTGACCATGCGGTTTTCAAATAATAATTTTCACCGCTAATTATAATATTAAGCCATTAATTTTCGTATAGAAAAATAAAAACCAAAGCCCCTCCCCTCGCCTCTTCCGTGCAGGATCATAAAATCATCTAACCGATATTTTTATTATCGGGAAAACATAATTTGAAAACATTAAATGTTGGTTACGTATAAATTATATTCGCAAAACTGAATAATCTTAACATTTAAGTACCACAGATAATCTCTTATCATTTTTAATTTTGTTCTACGCATTCTACGTTATTTTATTTAGGCGTATTATGATGCTATGCTTACCTCATTTATGTTTTTATTTTCAAATCATATAATCATAATGATGATAGCATCGGATGATATTTTTTATAAGGGATACTGCGGTTTGATTTTTATATTTTAAGGAGCGAGTCATCGTTGATGTGGTTGTGGTTTGTTTTGATCGGAATTCTTATACTAAATTGATATGTTCAACAACATATATGTATCAAGTAAAAAGAACACATTGTATAATATAAGTATATGCTACATATTTAATGAACATTTTAAAATCGTAAATAAAATTTCGGAAAAGTCAAATATTATTTTTTACAGTTTT
Source organism: Tipula confusa (assembly GCA_963556175.1). Taxonomy (NCBI): domain Eukaryota; kingdom Metazoa; phylum Arthropoda; class Insecta; order Diptera; family Tipulidae; genus Tipula; species Tipula confusa. The sequence goes on from OY744476.1 coordinate 1,683,317, forward strand.
CCGTTATTTTTGTCACGTACATTGTGTTCGGGATCTCGTATATATATTTTGATGCTACTAAAGTCTAGGGTTATACCCTTAAAATTTTAATTAGAAACAAATCTGAGTGAGATAAAAAAAATTTAATTTGTGGTTGAGATAAAAAAAATATTTGGGCATAAAAGGAAATTTGCTTTTATGTAAATTTAATTGGAATGATTATATTGTATTTAATTGTATATGTCGAGTCTAATTATTTTGTAATCTAGTATATGTATTTTGCTAATTGGTAGTCGTTATGCTACATTAGGCTTCATATCACAAAGGAATTATATTCATGTTACTTCTGTCTTTAACTGTAAAACACATCATTCGCTTGTAGTAATTTATCTAGTCTAGAAATATGTTATACTTATATATTATTGCCATATTGTCCTGCTTACCGTAAATCTCTTAAATAATGTGAATAACCAATGCAGAAATCTATATACATAAAGTTTACTCAATTTGATAGCTAAATGAGCGCTTTTTTAACGTTCAACATGATATTTTAAGATTCCACACTCTCTTTTGACTCTTGCAGCATCTTAATCGTGTATTTAGTGACAGTTATTTTTAAATTTGCGCCTTTAGTGTATATCATTCACTGCTACCGTCCGACCGCTATTGTTTTTAAAACAATATAAAGTTAAATGAGTGGTATGGATTGTCATTTGATTCGATAATGATAAAGGTTTTGCTGAATATGGACTATAGAGTTTTTTCCTGGTTTGAAGCCTCGTTGCTCGTCGGTGAAATTTTTCATTATTATCTGGATGAGAACGATTAATCATTGCATTACTCCTTTCTTAGGTCATCTTTCTTCAGAATTCTTAAATCTAAAAGCTATGCTTTAATTTTTTTGGAATTATTCTTGTATTCTGTAACTTTCACAATAAGTAAAAAAAAATTTAAATCAAAAATTAAAAAAATGCAGTGCAAAGTAAAATCAACAAAACAATTTAAAAATTTAACGTGAAACGTGTTATGTTAATATCCTGCTACTTATTTCTTTCTTTCTGCCCTTGTCACAAATTAACCATACTTCTTGGCCAAATTACGTAGTTTAATTATTTTTTTGTATTATATTGGTTTGTAATTGTATTTTGTTGACTTGTTATTCACCTTCCAAAATTCTTTACTTTCACTTCGGGTTTAGAAGTTCCTTTTCTCTATACTAGATATTTGACAGATTTCAATTTGTGTATATTTAGAAATTCATTTATTTTGTTCATTGAACATTTAACCAAAACAAAGCCATTATCGAAGCGAATAACAAAAAACTTCTGTAATAAAAAAAATCATCAGAACTGTCAAACGGTTCATTAAAATTTTGAGTATCAATTCATTGAAAATTAAATTTAATCTGCCATATTGATTCCTGAACTATATATATATATATATATATATATATATATATATATATATATATATATATATATATATATATATATATATATATATATATATATATATATATATACATTGTCCTGTAAATGAAAGGTTATGGGGGGGGGGGGTGTATATGGATGAGGGGTGTATGTAATGCCGTAGACAAATAACCAATATAAATCCATTTTCAAAAATAGAACAAACAATTTTGTGCCGTGAATATTTTATTATCCGGAACAGAATTTTCCAATTTTTCGATTATGTTTTCTTGTTTTTTCAATTTAAAATGAAAATCTGTGTTTTATTTAAATTTTCTTTTTCCATATTTTTTGGCAATTCCAGCGATTTTTTAATAGAACAGTTACACAATTCAATCAAAAATGTTTATATATAAAAAAAAAATTAAAAAAACCCTACGGTGTTGTACGATAGACGGAAGGACGAAGAGGGCATACAAAAATATAAGATTTTTATATTTTGTGGTTTTTTTAAGAAGTTTAATCTGTTTATTGTATCAACAAAAATGTCAGTGTTTTCTTTATGCTCGTATATAGTTACTTTAATGCTCGGGTTGTCAGTCTATGTCTACTGTTATTGGGAAGGTATATAAAGATAATATTAAAGTGGGATTAAAAAATGTTTGCATGTCTGTCAAGATACCTAAAAGATTGAAGGGTTTATATGTTTTATACAATATGAAGCTAGAGAAAGTTTTCAACACAAAATTAAGTGTAGTCAAATTAATCTGTTTGATGGTGTATTATTGTAAAATATTTGAAACCTCACGAGACATTCGTTAACCTTTAAAAAACATTTTGACCTATTTAAAGCTTATGTTTAAAAAAAAGGTCGAAGAAATATTAAATCCTTTTGAAATGAGGTCGTCGTAAATATAGTTTGTGAATAAACATATTTAAAAAATTTAACTAAAAATCACAACATAAATCCGTGCTAACGATTCTCAATCATTAATCTGTAACCCATGCTAAACGTATTTCAATTTTATTTTACGATATCGAAAAAAATGGAATTAATTGCCTGTTAATCTCACCAAATTGAGTCACATACTCTGTCCTGATCTCCTCGTTTTTTACAAGTTTATGTGTACATTGTGTGGATATGCGGGGAGTTTATACTTTATATTACCTATCAATCAATATGTCGTTTTGAGGAAAGGTTTGATGTTTGCGTATATATATATGTATATAAACGAGATGTATAACATCAATTTTCACCTTGCAACACACTAAAAACAATTTAATAATGTCAACACAGACAAAAATGAAAATTTTTTTCGTACATTTTATGCTACACTCTTAATACTCACGTAGAAATACATATACACACACACATACATACATATTTTCGTTTTAATGTATCTCGTACAAAAACGATTTTTCATATTTTATTTTTCCAACAACCCTCTTTGGGTTTGGATAAGTGTTTTTCCATTTTCATACAAAAACATTTATTTTTATTTTTATTTTTAATGAGATTACGGATTTTCCATATTTTGCTATATTTCCTATATATATATATATATATATATATATATATATATATATATATATATATATATATATATATATATATATATATATATATATATATATATATATATATAAATAAATAAATAAATATATATATATATATATATATATATATATATATATATATATATATATATATATATGTATATATATATATATATATATATAACATTTTAAATATGAATTCATTTTCGGGAAGGCGGGGGCGGGCGGCTTGTATGAGTTTTTATGTTGAGGAGATTGTCAATTGTAGATTTTCTATTTTTGTAACAATATTCAAACGAGTATTATCCATAAAGACAAATTCGTTTCTTTTATAGAATATCTAAATACATAAATACATTCGGCGAAATAAATATATCAACGCGGACTTTATGTACTTGACAAACTTAATTCTTGATAATTAAGAATTCTTGATAAAACATGATAATTGATTTTAGGTTGCATCTTATCAGTTTGAGCAGTGTTTTACTCGTTGTTACGGCTGTTACAGCACAGAACCTGTGCGCCTCTGTATCACACGTTGATCATCGCGTAGAATATAATCAAGTCAGCTGTAATCAAAAGGAAATTAACAGCGACTATCCTTTTACTATTCATAAATACTAGATCGCATGGTTGAAAAGAACTCGATAAGAATCGTCATCGCCGCGTTTGAAACAATTGTTTGGAGCCTTTGGAGGAACAGCACGGTTTTTGAACTACAAGTTACTTTTTCTAACACTTCTTTAGGAAAGAAGCTCTGGTTTGCTTTCTGTTGAAACCTCGTTGTCTTTTTACATGCAGTAGAGCTTTTGGCTATGATAATCGTAATATTACGAGACCTTTATCTTTTATGGCACCTTTGCTTTCTAATTTAAATCGGAAGAATCTATCATTTTAAATATGATTCGAGTATTTTGACAAATTGCATTGGTAAGATAATTTTTAATTTATGTTTAAGTTCTCTTGCCTAACTTTATCAAAAGCTTTCCCTTAAGTGCTTTCACAATTAAATTAGTTATTAAGCTACAAAATCGAAGCTAATGATTTTTTCATGCTATTATATGGTTGGTGCGCTTAACTGGAACTTTTTTGAATTCATATTGAATTTAATCTTATTGCGGTCGAAATATTTTTTCGAGTTTTCCGCATATCTTTGGAAGTTACCTTTTTTATTTCAAGTACATTTCTTACCTGCTATATCCTTATTGAATAAATCTGCATTGTTAGTCTATTATTTTTTTTGTTTGCTTTCCAAAATGAATAATCTAAGCAACAGAAATATGTGAAAAAAATATGTGAATCTACTGTTGTGACAAACTAACATAGGCATAGCATATTACTTTTTTACAACATAACATTTAATTTTTCACAGCATACTATGGTTTTGATTTTTTTTTTTAACAACACAGTTTATCATGGGTGTAATGGCAGCGGCATGAAAGCACTATTAGAACAGCTTGTGCAATTTTCGGCTGCCGTTGTTTTCAAAATCTATCAGTCTAAAACAAAACATATATGATCAGATTTTATTAGAGGTCCACAAATTTGAAGAAGCGACAGGTTTCCGATATCTTGAATCATTTGTCACTCATGATATTTGTGTGAGAGGGGATATAAAAGCGCGTCTTGTAGCCGAAAACTGGCAACAAGGTGTTGATTGGTCCCGTATTCTTGTAGAAATGTAAGAGTTGATCCTGACGGATGAAGATAAAGTTGGTGACAAATGACATTTGGCACCTCAGGTTAGAGAATGGCTTGGTTTTTGCGGGTTGATCCGATGGAGCCAGATTGCTACCGTCTTATTATTAAAGATATAAATTATTTTGTAGAGTAAATAAAAGGAATGTTGTTTCGTTTAATTTGGAATAGGTTGCGCTTAGTTTGCAAAAAGTTTCATTTAATATGAAAAAAACTGAAGATGCGAATAAATACAAAAAACAGTTTATTAAATGTAGAGAATGCGCCATCTCTGTTTTTCTACCTCAACTAGAATTTAACGAATCATTGAAAAGTAACAAAAAGAAATGCAATATTTTAAGTAGACAATATGTACTTATTTCCTCAACTGTAAACGAAAATGAAAAGCAACGTTTGGGGAGTATGACTTTTGAAATTTTCCAACAAAACTTTTTTTTTTTCGTTTTTTAAATTCAATTTTCTATATTGTTATTATTATTTTTATTATATTTTTATATTTCTGTTTGAATTTGAACCCTAAATGATAATTTTCTAGTTCAAGTTGAATATTATAATCATTATCATTTGGAAAATTTATTTTGATTGTTAAGACGAAACGCAAACAAAATATTTGAACGAAAATGAAAATTGAAAAAAAAGCAGAATACGATGAAAAAAAATTTTTTTTTGATGTGAAAAGCTTTATTTGTTTCTTATGAGTATACATATATTTCTCACAAGAGGCAATTGACAGGTATATGTATTTGAAAAATGCTATTATCAAATTTTACTTTAAGTTAATTGTTAAAATTGTATTTATGAATTTTGTTTTCGATTGAGGTCAAATTATTGAATTGACTATAAGATATACACTTCATACAGTACATAATATAGTGGCAAAAATTTCTGTAAAATGTAATGGAAAATAATTCAGATTATTATATTCAGTCTTTTGAGATTTGCGGGTAAATAATATTTCATATATGAATCACATACCAAAGTATCAATTTCCAGTGAAAAAAAAAATTGAAACACAGCAACTCTCCAACCGCGAGAGATTTCCATAATATAATTCGAATTTTCCATCCTTAACGCAACCAGGCAAAATTGTTCACCAACACAATTTTTATATTTCATCATTCCGCATTAAACAAAAATTTATGTTTTTTATGATTTTTGAATAATTTAAAAAGTTTAATTTCATTTTATTTTGTGTTCGCGCTCCTATCCTGTTGTTAGAGTGTTTTCCGTTTCCTTCATTTTTATTTTATGTGTTATATCCTATATGTGTATGTTTTAACAAAAGATAAATAAATAAAATTATGTTTATAAATATGTATTTTGTGAGTGTGTATGTGTGTGAAGGTTATATGATTATCTTCTATGTTGGACAAATAACATATAGTTACAACGTTAACATATAACACAATTGTGCACAGTATAAATTAATTTAATATCCTTGAACGTTAGAAATGGATCATAAGAATGGGAAATGGAACGTACAAATACAAGTGCTTGCCGCAGAATCATGTATACGTATTAGTTGGAGTTGAAATAACCGGACGTTATGATTTGTTTTCCTTATTTTTATTGCTTTTGTTGCTAATTTTCCCAAGGAAAATGTGAAAAACTATATAAAACATCATAACGGCAGTATATAAATTTTTGGCCGAATGAATCCTGAATTTTATTGTTTCATTTCATTTCTTATTTTATGTGTCCGTTTTGTGGCCTTAGGGTATAGGATAAATATGTATAGTAGTTATGAATGTCGGTTAATATTTTCGGTTATTTGTGAATATATCATTGTTTGGTGTGTTAATAATCATAAAGATCGAAAATAAAACGCAGATGTGTATATTATGAACCACATTAATTTTTTATTGGGTTTTCGAATTATTATTTTAGATTTCATGACCCGAATCGTACACACAGTTTTTTAGTTAATCCGTTCCGAATACTATGTATCTCTTATATTACCTAAGACTTGGTAAAATAGAGTGGCATCGGTGAACGATGCAGAAACTTTTTTTTTAAATAACATTTTGTTTAATTTGTGCCATATATCAATTACTGGATTTCATTACTTCGCCAAATTAACCGTTTGGCTGCTAAAGTTCTCGATATGTATTTCTGATTTGAGGACAAATACAGTAACAATTGCTGATAAACATTTTTACTCTCACTTGTTGTATAGCACATTTTAAGGAATAAGCTAAGTATTGTAAACGGTTCCTAGGTTGAAGCCGAGGAAAATTTTACGTCTACAGTTTTTTTTCTCCATTTTTTTAAACCCTGTCAGTGGATTTGACCACAACGGACGGACTAACTTTGTTTTGTCGGTACACTTAAAAGCTTGATTTAAAACTCATTTATCATAAATCGTTCACATAAAGTGCATTGCAACATATGTTAGCGAGTGCTATCAAGTCTTTAGTGCTTCAGGCTGTGTCCATCAGGGAACTATGCTTGGTTCGATTTTATTTTTGATCTACATTCATTTTTTATTTAGATACATTTTTAGGGCTTTATTTGTTCCACCTAATCCATTCAATGAAACTCTTCAATGAAACACTGATAGAGACATTTGAAGGCTTCTTGTAGTGTCTTTATTTTAAATGCCATATGAGAGATTGTACCTCCAATAGCTACCGCAGCTTTACCTGTTGATGCACACCCTAGTTAAGCATTTGTATATTCACCATGAATCTGTTGAACATTTCCATAAACCTAATTGTGAATGTCTTGCCGCATTCGCCGGATCCGTCTAAATCAGTCGTATTTTGAGTGGGTATTGCAACTATTGCAAAAGATCAAACTGTTTTCAAGGTTTGTTCTCAAGAGCTAGAAAGGCTGGACGCAGCATAGAGAGATTCTTTTTTTTACAATAGCACCAATTCAAACCATTATGGTGCATCGAGACATCGAAACACGCTACAAAAACGTAGCAGAAGCCTGACTTGTCATTCGAATTCTATGTTCAGGACGTTAACGTTGTCTTGTTGCCTCAATAATATCAAATTACGAGTTCTCTTCAATTATTTACAGGAGATGTTGCTACAAACTACCAATTGCTTTATTGGCTTTGTTTACGTATTCTACCACGTATTGTGCGAATGAATATTATTCGACGATGAATTGGAAATACATATTTAAATGGACTGTATTTAAAAAAATTGTGCCACTGTTGAAGCATGAGAGACATGTCTTAAAACGACATTGGGGTTTTTCATGAGTGCGGTTATAATTAAAACCTGTAAATATATTGAATTTTGATATTGCCAGAAGCCTCAGATGAGGATATTGAGATTAAAGTAACAATTAGCACACCCGCAGCTTCGGAGTATGCAACTAGTGTATATTTGGGTGCATTTTCCAACCATAGGCAGGTACAACTCACTTGTGGCCGTCATAAATTGTGTATCCGAGACCGGAAGTTTCGAAACTGTCCCAAAAAACCGAAGATTTAAATAGGAATGTAAGTTATGACAGACTCGACCAGGTTACTGACAGCTAAACGATCGATAGTTAGTGGCATAGTAGGAGAAAAAACATATGTCAGTAATGTCAGAATTGGACTTGTTTCCCGGTAGCTAATATTCAAAATATTAATAGCACAAGACATTTACATTTATAATCAACTGCTCTGCATTCTGTAATCTCTTATATCATCATCTCCACCGCAATTGTTTCAGCCTGCTAAATTGTATATCTCTAAAAGAAACTTTCTATCGGTGGACACCAAATATTTTTCAATGGCATCACACTGTATATATTTAGGTTTAAATGATTTATCGCTTAGGACAACGACCTCTTTACATTTTCCCATTAATTTTATTTCATTTCACCAAACAAAAAAAGAAGAAATAGAAAAGCTCAACCATTCTTTGAGGTATATGTTATATACACACACACACTATTAATCGAATTGATTCAATTTCGATTGGATTTCATTTTCTTCAAACGCATTAAACCATCAATAAAATGTCTAATTCGATTTAGGGTTTTATTGTACATAAACAATTTTTGTTCTATTCCGAAATCGACCAAAATAGTAATAAATATCGAGATATAGAGACGGACTTTAATAGTTAAAATAAACAACCATCTTCCCACATCACATGCCAAGCTCCAAAATTAAAATAGAGTCATGATTCATATCAAAAGTATAAAAAACGTCGATCCTTATTTATTTATGTATGTATTATTATTTGCTTTGTTACGAAAAATCAAAATACGGTTGAATTAATTTCGGGACCAAACACACACAACATGATGATAATTTTGCCAGACATACGACGTACTCGTATAACCCCAAAAAACCAAACAAAACTTAAATCTATGAATGAGTCCTAATATTGATCGTTCTCAACCAAAATCCACCTTAACATTTGAATGAGCATTAAAATTAAATCAAGTGAATGATTTTGTATTTTATTGCCATTCAAATTCCATTTTGTTGTTGTTATTCGTGTTATTTTCCTCCAATTTTCTGCTATACTCGGGTATGATAAAATAAAATTTAAATTAGTCTTATCTTATTTCAAAAATTTATATATATATATATATATATATATATATATATATATATATATATATATATATATATATATATATATATATATATATATATATATATATATAAGAAGTCACAAATAACAAAACATAAAACGTGACCTGTCTAGTTTTTCATTCGGATGCTATTTTCTAAAAATGAAAATGATAAAGGACATGTTTCCGTTCATCCTGTATTTATATGTATCAGCGCAACTAGAATAGAACAAAAATTATATATATAGCCAAAGTTACACGATTCATTGAATTTAATTTTTATTTAACATTTCTATTCCACAGCAAACTATCAGGAACAGTACAAAGATCATTGTAACAAAACGGTGGATATTTATGAGGATGTATCGTCACCCGAGTTGACAAATCAAAATCGATATCGGCCGTTAACGTGCTGGTATCGATTTCGAAGTTTTCGTGGTGCCCCGCGCGATTGGGTGCTACGATTACGATTTAAACGTTTTAAAGTTGGAAATTTAATAAATGCAACGCATTGTGATGGCGGATTTTTACAGGTAGGTGCTAATTTTCAAATAAATATATTCGTGTAAAGAACGATTTTGTATATTATATAAAGATATAATTGTTGTAAGGTTTTTAATCCTAAAGTACTTTAAATATTAAAACAATTCAAGAACCTAATTTTAATTGAAATTTTTTTAATTTTCGTCGAACCAAACGCCCGAGGCACTTATTTGACTTTAATTTCATCTTTTTATATTAAAAATTGTTTGCGCAACGATTCCGACAAAATAAAAAACTTTTTATATAGCTTATCGATTTTTAAATTAAAATGTATCACCCTTTTGTTTGGCAAAATCTTCGGATTTCTAGAATACTGCAGGTTATTTAATGAATTCCCGTTCGAATTTACTTTCGAAAGGGGCAACTTTATATTCCAATTTGCTAAAGATGACCGTGGATTATAATTAAAACAAATGGATTCTCATTTTCGAGTTACTTTAGATAAATTATCCAATATATTATTTTGAAGCACCAGCGATGCAGAAATAATATTGAGCAACACAACATAAATAAAGCTTAACTGTTTGAATGACAGAGTGTAACGAGAGTTGTGCATGTATTATGAGTATACATATTATACATACAAAAACTAATTACTTAGCCGCATATACCCTCTCCATCCGTAACATTACAAATTAATTGGGAAAATAAAATAACAATTTTCCATTCTATTTCCGTTAGTTTTTCCCACATTGTGCTTATTGTTGGTTGTGTTTTTGTTATGTGTAAAAATTAAGTTAATAAAAGCAAGATTGACGTAATTGGTGTCACACTAATGAATGCTATTAAATACCCTTTTCATTAGTACGAATATGATTTTGTCATAGAGTAGCACATCGGCGTTCCTTCGTGACGAGGGGACTTTTTCATGAATATATTGAGCCTCTATAGCAAAATGGTATTCGCTCCTTTCTATTCCTTAAATTTTTGTTATAAGCTCAAAGTCGCTATGCATTATCCAAACTTATAATTGTCTTTCTTTTAATTTAAAAACCAGACTAGGCTGGACCATTTAACTCTATTACAGACTATAATGTCTTTGGTTCTTTCTATTTTAGTCAAACTCTATTACTTTTGCCGGTCTTTTCCAAGATTTTGCAGTTATCTTTTTAAGTGTCTGACCTGTTTTGTTTTCTTCAGGTATTTGTATGCAGACCTCTCATTTTCAAAGCCATTTTCATGTGAACAGTTTAATAATTATTTTTTTTAGTATTGCCATTTTGCACAGTTTCTTTTGATATTTCACTTTTGTGGATCGAGTTAAATGCACGTTCAAAGTCTTCGTAAAACCTAGGTACCGAAATTATCCTCGTTAATTTGTTTGATGTTAAGATGTTATAATTATAGTACTGAATTGTTGATATGATCTTTCTAGCTCATTCCTGGCCTAAAATAGATTCTTGCTGTTATGTGTGGTTACGGTTTGATCAGATAAATTATTTTTGGGTACAATATTTGTGTAATTTAAAATCTTACACAATGGTGTAACGTGGGTATATTCCTACTTGTGGCTACTTATTTTGCGGTTATGAGACTTTTGAGTAATTTCTGCAATCATTTTGTTTCCAGTTTGACTTGGTTTGTTGTGTATTTATAGTTGCTTCCAAAATCCGTTAAATCTTAGAGAATGTTGTTTATACGACGTATCTCAATTTTCTTTTAGGTGTTATTGTTAATCTAAGGTTCCTTACTCTTATATCTAACCATTATCCGTTTGGCAACGATATTAAAACGAAAAATTTCCACATCATCACGAGGTTGTTCTCCCTTTACTCAAAAATGTTTAGAAAATTTATGGTTTTAATGATTAAGTTCACAGTGGAAGAGGTTGGTTATTGTTTAGTCCACTTGGATGTGAATAAGAGTGCCGATTATGACGGCCTCCTATCCATTTTGTTTAAGAATAGTGCTAATAGTTTGGCTTCTCCAATGGCTTTATATTTCATGAAAGTCTTCGTTGTGGCCCTTTTTGATGCCTCTTTCAGAGGCTTTTCAAATCAATGGTCCATACAATTTTGGCTTTCTATATTAAACCATTTATTTATTGTGTGCAGCATGGATTTTACTCAGTGAATATATAGATAGCTACTAACACGGTCTCATTTTGTAGGTTTGCAGTTTAAACTGTCAAATTGGTCCTTTACTATTAACGATTTTGTTGAGTGCTTTAAATTTTCTATATGTGCCTTAAATTGAGAGCAACCATTTTTCTGGAGATAAATTGTTTCCCTGATTATGATGATGATATCGCCATATTTAATGTTTGTTTGTTTTTTGTTCCTTTTGCCTAAATTTCGATTCATCAAGGATCGGTTTGAAGAAATTTAGTTTACTCAGGAAGCTGATAATTTGCTTGATCCTATCAATTTCTAATTCAAAATGTCTCAACTATATATGTGTGTAAATATGCGAGGTGTTGTGCTTTTCGTATTTCTTTACTGGGCAGATTGGCACTGAGATTTAAAAAAATATTTAACTTTATGTTAATAAATCGAATGACGTAAACAAATATTCGAAATATTTTACTAAAGCTTGAGGTTCTTTCGATTAGAACGTCTATTATGTTCGGTTGCTCAAGTTGAATGTTTATTAATTGGTTTTCTAGATTTTTGGCCATTTAGTTCGATCTGGTATCCATTTCAGGCCACTCCATCATAAACTAAAATTAAGTAATTGTCTGTTTCTATTCCTCTTGATGTGCAGTCAGCTTTAATGTCTGCATTTTCCACTCCAATTCTTTCGGTGCACTATTTAACAAAGTTTTTGCAAAACTATCGAAAACAATGATTTTCATTGACTGCTATCATGTGGCCCAAACCATTAAGGGCTAAATATGGCTCCTTGAAATATAACCGTTTGTCTGTGGTGTGAAAGGAACTTCATAGACTTGATGTTTACATCGAAGGCGTACTTTGATTCAGCCAGAACCCTCAATGGTTAAGGTTGTTTATGATAGCTGATGATTTTTTTCTGTGTTCTCAATTTTCCCGAATTTTGCAAAGGTAGCTGTGGATGCTCGACGGGTGTTCAATGGATTTGATACGGCTCCAGTATTCATTATTTACCAATAACAACAAAACCGTTGATGCTCTGCCTCAAAATATTTTATAAATTTACCAAAATGTAATATAAAATTATGAAATAGTCAGGAGTTTTGTATCAAATACCCCGTCAATAATATAAGTTAAAATAGTAATTGCGTGAGGTGCAATAATAAGGGAATAGCTTGTAAAAAATAATAAAACAATAAACAAATTAAGACTTTTCTCACGACAAACATCACGCCAAAACATTCACACATACTGCAATTATAAGTATCAACATGTAGTACTAATAAAATTTAAAATAATAATCCGATATTGGTTTGATTCAAAAACCACAGCTTTAAATTCCTCAGAAACGCTTTCTGGTTCGACGATGACGTCAAGTCCTGAGGAAGCAAATTAAAAGGGGAAGGGGCTAAACAAATGTAAAATCACCGACAGTATTCCTTTAAATTCAGTATTTTCAGCACAACTTTCTCTGATAAGAGATATTAACCCAGAATCCAGTAATGTTCTATATAAGCATTTTCTGTTAAGTGCTCCAGTTACACGTACAAAAGCAGTTGGTAGTATGGAGCTTCACATTTTGATGTTAATGGTATTATAGGATCTATTCGCTTCGGTTGGCTCTATTGCGTGGTTGCCACATTGAGTGGCAGTTTAGCATATTTGTTTTTGATTTTTTTGATTTGCGACGACAAAGCTTTTAAAGTTTAGTTTCAAGTAAGTTGACTGAACTTGACGACACTTTTTTTGGTATTTTATTGATTCTAATGCGTCGATTCTTCTTGTAAGAATGTGTAAAAAACTGCTTTATGTTGGTAAGTCATATTCTACCGATAAACTATTGGTCACGTTTTACGATTAACCTATGATCTCTCGTTTCCGCTTCTTCTTCCAATGCCATATAAAGTCCTCAAATGAATTCATTTTTTAAATTGATTATTCTATTATAATAGATGGCAAATATGCAATTAAGTTTTATATTTTAAACTTCAAATTTTTAAATTGAACTAGAATTATATATAGATAGATCGATATTCTATTGACCAAAAACGGATACAATACAAAGAGGTAAGAAGTGTGTTGTTATATAAATTAAATACCGATGGTGTCAACAGTACATGTATGGTCGTTTACAAAGTTACTTTGGCTTTTCTACCTTATAAACTTTATCTTAGAGTTATTGCCTCATTTATCATCATTGCTCTATCCACCGCTCGATGCTGGTTTTAAATTTTGTTACTGATATTCAAAATCTATAATATGTCGATCGGATTTCAAATGTTCTAAAACTACCACTAAATAAAAGTTATATTGATGTTGCAAATTATATTATTCCAAAACCAGGTCACATATATGTCCATTCATTCATTTATATTCTCGTATAAATAACAGAAATCATAATAATTTGCCGACCAATTTATTAAAAAAAAAAAACTATAAATATTTGTATTATTATCATTGACACCCACAGATCATATTATGTATGTAGTATTTATACCATGCACATATCCATATTCTGAATTTGTATAATAAACAAAATTGTGTGACAAATTTTTTCAACCACCCTTCGAAACCACCAACGAACAGATCATAAATTTATTTTTCATAAAAAATTTATGTATATTTATATACATTACATAGCTACATACATACTCGTACACATATTTACTTCACACATAAAATGAATAATAAAATTTCCAAAAATGAACTTAATTTAACATCAAAACAATTGACCGACCGACCGACCGACCATATACGAAAAAAATTTCCAACCAGCATCATCATCATCATCATCATATTATAGCGTCAATAAAAATTCAAAAAAATAAAAATGTGATGGAATAGTGTACTTTGTGAATGCTGCATGAGAAAATCTTTCATATATGGTTAACATTATTAGGATCATATGTTAATAATAACACAATTATCCTTGTGTCACCCACAATAATATCCATAAAAAATAAATTATAGGTGGTGTTATTTTTAATGGATTAGGTGAGAATTAGATTTCAGGTCTGGTGCGAGAGACTGTATACCATATGAGCATATACTGTACCACATATTGTAAATTCATGATATTAGTATAAGTTTTGTTGTTGTACGTACATATACATATTTAGGGACGTATTCAGACGATTTTAATTTAATTAAATCAAAAATTTAATCTGATTACATTTTTTTGCTTCTCACATCCTATAACCGAGAAATTATAATAATATCCAGAGGTTAATAATCTGTTTAAAATATATATATATATATATATATATATATATATATATATATATATATATATATATATATATATATATATATATATATATATATATATATATATATATATATATATATATATATATATATATATATATGAATTCATAGCAAACATAATAAGATGTAATGAGGTTACCCAACTATGTGGGCAATTTGTTGATTAACATCATATTTTGGTATTTTACCCAAGATTGATTTGATTGATTGATTGATTTAGAAGGTACGACCAAGCATTACCCGCAGTTGGCCGGGTCCATCTTACCTCCGTTTTTACTTAGAAGGATAAGGTAGGATACTAGTTAATTTATTGAGATCAACCCGGTTCCAGAAACCTTGGCGGCCAATAGTTAGTAAATTTTTTTTTGGGTTAAGGAAATGAAGGGTATGTCACTAATGGCAGAATTGGTCCGGTTTTCCGGTAGCCAATATTCAAAATACGGTTACCATAAGACAATCACAATGATAATGAACTGCTCTGCATTCGGTCATCTCTTCTCAGCATCTCGTGTGCCACCATTCAACTTTAATCTGCAATGTTTCTCTAAAAATAAAATCTATTAATGGGCTAATTTCTCAAAGCCGTAGGCTTTAATACATTGGATTAGTTTTTGCCTGAAATTTACAATTAATTAATTTATTACATAATTAAAAATATAAAATTATAAAAATTATAATATAAATTAGATTTAAAAAAAAATTATTAACCAGTACAAATCAAATGAATTAACCGATTTATGACAAATATAATAATAAACTATTTAAATATTCAAATAAATATTTGGATGGATCATAAGAAAATAAAATGGATATAAGATTATGGTGTTCAATAAAATTTAAATGGTTTGGATCTTTGCTATTCATATTTGTTCCTATATTATCTCAAGGATCGCACATTTTTTTTACAATTATACACAGGAATCGCACAATAACATGCCACTGCAAACTATCAATATCGTTTTGTTTCGATAAACTCAGAATGATTAGGCAGAGATGCACATTATTATTTATATGCAAACACGATACACGATAAAATGTAAAATAAAAATGAATGCAAATTTTAGATCGTTTACCATCAATCGTTTTACGATCAGAATATTAATTTAAAATAAAATTTAGTAATTAATATAGTCTAATTAATATAAATAATTAAATAAAAACACATTTCTTTTAACATCCTCCTAATGCATGGGTGTACAAAAAAAAAAAAAAAAACAAAACAATATTTACACAAAAAAACATCAATTATGGTTTGCATCCTTGCTACCACATTGAGTTTTTTGACAACTTTTTTATTTTTTTATTTCATTTTGCTTTTTTTTTATTTAACCACTTAAGTTTCACGAAATTTCACTCTTTATAATTCCATCACTGCACTTAATAGTTGTCATTTATCTCCTTTAGCAGTCATTTTCCAATGCTTTTTGGATGTTTCGATCATTTCGTCTGATTAAGGGTGGTGCATCGATGTAGTTCTTTTTGATAGAACTGGAAATGGGCTATCAACACCCATTGATATACCTTAGAATGATACGTCCACGTTGAAATTCTTCTTATCTGTAGTTCTATAGTTATATTAAATTCATCTTCCAATTTTTCCAATATTTTGTTGATTTCCACATTTGGTAATTTCTGCTCTTTTCTGGTTTTATGCTTATATTCCTGATTTTTTGCGTCAATATCCTAAATGAAAAAAATTCCTGTTTATGGATTTGCGAAAATTGGAGAAGTGTATAGTATCGATCTCATTTGTCCAGTCGCCGTTGCTAATTACCGTTATAAATGGTGATGCAACCTTGGCGTTAGTATATAATGCTGGAGAGGTTTAATTTATTTTACCATAGTGGTAATTCACAAAACATTCAAAACAAACTCAATGTTTGCCTTTTGGAAACTTTACAGGAGATACACATTTCTGCGGTGTTTACATGCAATTTTAATATGTACCCTGTATACATCAACGTTTAACAGTCGTCACAACATAAATTTATAGCATATGTCATATTCATACATCTTTTTTATGAGCAAATAAATAAATTTATCATTTCATGGTCACGGAATGAAGTGATATCGTAATAGTTTTTTCCCTTAAGTCATAAATTTATTACTCAGTGTATTTTAAAATGCGCTCTATATTAATAGCATACTGCCAACAGTTTGAACAGATTTGATATAATTAAACTTGAAACGTTCATGAAATATTTCTAGTCAATATAAATAACCATGTGAACTAGTTTGAAATTGTCCAATATTTATGTTAAGTTTATGTATCTTAAAATGTTTTCAAGGTCATCTTTTTTTTTTAGTTTAACCTATACTTCAACTAGATCTCATAATTTGTGCATTATTGTTAGTGCCCTTGAGTTTAAGGTGGTTCCTTGTTCCACTAAAGAGTGTTCATCTCTTCTAACGTCAAGATATATGATTGTCTAAGACTGTTTTCAAATGAAATTGGATTTTCGCAGATTTGGAGGGATAAAGTGCCAGATTATGCATTTTCTGGAAAAGCAACATTGACACGTGTTATCTGTCAATTACATACATTTAAATAATTTCATCGTGTGTGTGTGTTTACTGGGCGCAAACTGCATAAACTGTAAGTGTATATAGGCATGTAAAATCACTCATACAAACTATCGTCCCACCCGAAGGTCGTTTGGAACACATTCACATGGATTTCATTAGCCCTCTTCCTCCTTCGAATATAGTTATTTTGATATTTTAACTATCATTGACCGATTTACAATTCTTTGAAAGCTAGAAGCAACAAGGTTAGCTGGACCGATAATTAGCTCTCATTCTTAAAGCCAGATCTACCAATATAATCATTTAGTATATTTTTGAAAAGTTCAAATTTTATTGTCGTAGGTGGCTGGAAATTTTAAGCATTACGAGAGCAACATTCAGAATTCTAGACTGCTAAATTGTGGCTTAATGCTTGTAGTCACTACCACTCTAGATGGTTTAAATTTTATGTAGAAATAATCATCCTAAGTGAAAAAATTACCGCTTGGTTACACAAAGTATCTCTTCCGAATATTAGAAGCTCTGAATTAACCCAATTACTTCAGATATTGGTTCTTTTTGTACATTTCCGTAGTCTGTGATTATTTGATTACTTTCATCTACCGTGATCGTCGACATGGTCCCCAAAAGTGCTAAATGAAGGTATAGTACTGTTCGGTAATTTATTTAAAGATATTTGTGAATTGCGCGCTCATTGTTGAGCTGTTGTAAAATTAGGACTTTTGTTACCATGATGCAAGCGATTATCCCGCCTTGAAATCCATTACTGCCTTTTCATCTATTTTCTTCGAAAAAATCCAACATCAATGTTCGTTTTTATTTATTTTACCCCAAAACACGGGAATAATAGTTGAACAATCGGAGCTAAATAAATCAGCCAACTAAATCTTATCTAAATCATACAAAATCCATTATATTAATCGACTTAAATTATTCCATCATTGAATTAAATCAGACGAATAAATTCCAACACTCAGATCGAAACGGTTAAGTTCAATCGTTTATTATTATTATTATTATTATTTTGATTACGATTTGTCACAATCAATTAATAAAAAAATAAAAAATATTTCCCGAAAAATTTTCAATTTTCATTTTTGTCTATGACGCAAAGTTTATGTCGTTCATTAAAATCGAATTAAAAATAAAAAAAAAAAAAAAAAAAAAAATTTAAAATCTGCCATGGTTTTGTCTAAATATCAATTAATAACTGTCAAACAAGCTAAACAAAAAACAAAAACGATGGAAAATATTTTTTTTTAAATTTTCCAAACAAAAAAGTTTAATAGTCGTGTGCCCGCCAAATATATACACACTCTCGTAGACATAGACAACAACAGATGAAAAAAATGTTCACGATAATAATTGTAACAATATTATCAATTTTATTTAACATGTCAGACAATTCTAGACAGAAA
The DNA here is from genome assembly GCA_963556175.1 of Tipula confusa. Lineage (NCBI taxonomy): Eukaryota > Metazoa > Arthropoda > Insecta > Diptera > Tipulidae > Tipula > Tipula confusa. The sequence continues at coordinate 1,702,295 of OY744476.1, forward strand.
CGTGATGGAAATTTAGGAAAATTTTGTTTTGTTTATGATTTTCCGAGAATAAATTAAAATTATTCATGTCATTAATCAAAATGTTTTACGTTTTTGTCTATATATCGTTTTTCAAATATATAATATAACGAGAGAGGATATATATGACGAGACGACGATGAATGTGAGTCGTACACGAGCCTAAAACAATGGATACAATAATATTTCGTATTCGAAATAGAAAAGTGTTTTTGAAAAGATCAAAAAATTAAGATAAATGATAGATTAGTTTTCGAAATGATTTTCATTAATTTAATTATGTAATTTAAATATTATGTATGTGTGTCTGGTAGTAAACAGGATTCTCTTCTGGTGCTTGCCGAGAAAGGTATTAATAAACATGAGTTTTATTTTAATTTTTGACACTCGAACCTTTATATTATAAAGAAATCTCAAAGGATATATGAAAGTTTTATGATATCTATCTATCATTTTTTTCTATGTATACGAGAATTTTTGTATTTATGCTTATATGTACTCGTATGCATGCATAAAATACATAAGCACAACACAAATCCAATTTTTACCGCACCGAAACACATAAAAAAAGCCTCTATCGTCTCGGTTTTATTACGATATGTGTGCGTGTTGTTATTGTTTTTATTTTTAGTTGAACAAACGGTAGGAAAAGCTTTAAAAAGCACAAACAAAAAAATATTGTGATGAACCCATATACATACATTTACGAGTACAATATGGATGAACACTATAGCTTCTCAAATATATACAGATGGATTGATGTATCACAATAAAAGAAATCTTGAATATAGAACAAGGAAATATGAAAAACAGATACTAATAGTTTATATACCGAAGGAGATATACATCCTGAAAAAAAACAGCAACAAAAAACACAATGACACAAGAAAATGGTTTTATTACTTTTCGGTTATTATAGTTTCGTAGATTTTTATTATTTGCCATAAACCAAAAGATCTGTTGTTTATTGCTCATATCTACACACACACACAAACACACATTACAGAAAAGCTTGTATACTGTTATGTGCCTCTTCAAATAATTTTCTAATGCTTATATGAGAGTAAATAAATAATTTGTAGGTTTTCTAGAATAGTCTACGAGTCTATATATAAATTTTGTGCAGGTACATAAACGATATAATATGCAAATTTTTAGATGCGATCGATAATTTAAATTTAACACTTCCCGACAACAAACTTTCCGATTACTGCGTTGCACTTTTTTGTGCTTATATTTATGCCTGAATAACTAATTTGCGCGATTCATTGGTTATTGGTTTTGAATGCAAACAAAAAAAAAAAAATGCTAAATTATACAAAATGTAGAAGTAAATTCGTGGAGCACAAAGGTAGAAAATTATTATAACATTTTAGAGTCTTCGATGCGAACATAAGTTTTCATTTAACGACGTTGTAAACTGCAATATAATACTCTATTTGAATAAATTTAATTCAGAGCACAGAGTGCAAAAATTGAAAATAGTGAGATGACAAGAATATTTCGAACTTTTGGTATTACGAAAGTTAAAATGTAATTGGTTGCTGAACTCACCTCAAAAACTGACAACAGATAAAACGTTGTACAAATATTATGTGAAATTTAAGTTCCTGACCATTTGTATAATCCCCACCTAGATATTTATATTCTTCTACGTCACTATTTACATCTCTGGCCACTTTTTTCCAGTAACATTAAACATTTTCAGTACTACATCTTCCAAAAATTTTCACGAAGGTTTCCAAGCCCTTTCATAGTTTGGAATTATGGAAGAAATAAAATGGCATTAAGACATTATGGTGCGTTGCAATGACCCGCAGCACTTTGTTGTAACTTTGTTGTGATTTTCTGGTTTTTTAAGTTTACGTGAACCGTTATTTTTTCATTTCATAGGCCTGCTGATATTTTCTTTAATTTAAAGTATTCTCCAGTATATTTTACTCAGAAAAGTCATCCTGTAAAATTTAAGATTTAAGATTTAAGAATTAGGTAGAACAGCTTCGGTACATTACGGTGCAGTTTATATTCAAGCTCTAATTGGTGCCAAACTTTTTCGAAAGCTTGTATTATACATCTAAGAAGGTACTAGAGCTTATCTGCTTATTCACAACGGCTTCTTCGATTTGGTCATATATGAACTTGTTCCATAACGTGATTTTCTATAAATCCAAATTAATGTGGTGGAATCAAATTTCGTTTTTCTGTTATTGGCTTCAGCCTTTTGAGCAGTATTTTAATAATTTTAAAATTACAGGAAATAGTGAAACTCGCCTATACAACAGAAAAAGTTTTTACAATTTGGCCAGAAACTTAATCATATCTTAAAGCCTTGGTGAGCCGTAAATAAAGTAGCTATTTATACTTGTCACTTTTGGCTCACATTTCTTCGTAGTTACTAAAAAGCACATACAGTTTCGTTATTTTTAATTGCTTTGTTGTTTTCGTTACAGAGAGTAACCGCAGAGTCGTTATGTATTTAGCTTCCTGCAAGGTTCAGTTTTATTAATAGGAGAAATTGTGCTTATTGCATAGTACTGTTTAGTATCTCGAATTCATCGTTTAAATATATCCGTATTGGAATTGGTACCTGCAGTTTTATTTTCTCTTCATTTATTTCCGGAATAGGTCTCTTCATTTATTTCCGGTTGTGGCTAGTTTATACTATTTATTATACATTGTGCTGTGAGTGACTATTACTGTTGATCCTCTTCTAGTTTTCCTCCTGAACGAACAGCATTGTAACATTCATATTCATGTATTTTAATAAAATGGCTCTCCGTTATTAGGTATATATCAATTAGTAACTCTAAAACTTGTTGTACATCATTCGCATACCAGGTGGTAATAATGTTGAACTTCTTGTTTTTCTAGGTGTTTAAATAGTGTAAAGTGAAATAGCCTTAGTGTTTTGAGGAAATTGGTACATTTTATTTCTTGGCCTTTAAAGTTCTTTGGTTACTTCACAATCTCTGTACTTTACAAAATGGAATTCTTTATTACAGTTTATACATTTGAACTCTTTATTACAGTTTATACAACAAGAGTTGTTTCTAATTTCTGTTCTGTTTCCCAGCATATTTTACACATCTTTTGCGTATCGTTGAAACCTTGACACTTTTTGTATGTTGAGATATTAGCCTCGTTTTCATTTTTTGGGTTTATTTTAACCTTCATATTGAAAATAGCTCAGAAAACTTCATCAAGTTCAAGAAGATTTTTTGAAGTTTTTCTTTTTATGAAATGTTAGCATAAAGAGTGGAAACTCTTTGGCTTTAGATCCTCCATACGGTCCTTTTTCTTAAATATTATAGGCTGTTAATGTTAAAGACTTCTGGCTATATACATCTGTTGAACAAGTTGATAAAGCAATGATTGGTAAAAGATTTAGGTCTGATGCTGTAAAAACAATTGGTGTTAGATGAAGTAGCGGTCTCTTTATGTAATATTTTATTTATTCCAAATCTATCGTTCGCATTCTAACACTTATACTACGAATATGAAATTTCACGGAAAGTTTCCTTTCTTTAATATCTCTAGGTCAACTAAGTTTTCTTCTAAGTGAATGTCTGACCCATATGTCTTAAATAGATCAGCTGCTTTCCTTCTTCTTGTGTAAAAATTGATTGAACTAGAGAGTGGATTGTATTAGCTATAGTAACGTGCAACACTCTTACACTGCAGCCTATATGTAAATAATTACTAAGTGCTTCAAAATGACTGGATTATATAGATCAAACACTCAAAGCCAATCAACAAATTCTTTGCTTTTTGAAAATTAAATGACGTCTAAACTCAAATATTTCGTTGTTGCATAATTTCATTGATTCGTAACGAAATAATATTCGCACTTAAAGAATCCTTTAGTTCTTCAAAATGAGATGGGCTTAAAACTTGTTTCCAAATTACTCTTGATTTTGAGGGCGTTTGAATCCAGAACAGCATTTGTATTAAGTTCTTTATTATTCTAATGAAACACGTGCACAAATCGGGAGAGGTTTTTTGTTTTGAAAAAAATATTTTAAATTTTGCAATGGTATAGAAATTAATTTCAACCCGTTTTGCGTAATAGAAAATACTGAATTTGTCCAAACCCTTAGAAAGCATGATATTTACCATCTCGGGAAAAACATTTTCGAAACTTGTACAAGAAATTATTTGTGGTCAAAAAGAGGCGCGAGAAGGAAAAAGTTTCAATCACAACTTCAAGCTTGAGTAAACACAGAATTTTCGCAATTAAGATAAAATAATCTTATAAGAGCCTTTTTAAAGTAGGTGAATACCACAACAGCTTGTCGGCATTTTCAAATATGTCATCATACATTTGTTTCAATTTTACCACAGTATCCTTCGCTTGTTATATAGGAGGCGACTAAACAAAGGTTAGATAGCTGGGCTGACTATCTACATCCTTAAGAACCGTTAGACGACAAAAAAATTCGCGGAAAAGCCTTTAACTTTAGTATCTCTCTCAAATCACCAGGCGATTTTTTTTAAAGTAATTCAAGCTGACTGAAATATTAAATTTAATCAGTACAGTTCTTTTACTGTTTAGCTGAAATTTATATTTATTTTGTCCCTTCATTTACGAGTATATTGCTTATCCGTAATGAATTTTTTTTTCAACTCTTTTCCCCCACTGAATTACTGGCTGACAAAATGAATTTCATACAATCGCAATATTGCATGATGATGTTGATTCAAAAAATTACAGAACGGTTAATTAAATGTCTAATTCCACAGTGGATTACGGTAATATACATAACACTGCTAAAATTAATGATTCAGACGACCGATATTCCAGCTACATTTTCATTTTTATCTTAACCGTATCAACACTAATCATTTATTTATTTGAAAATGAAAATAAGCAGAAAAATAAAACAAAACAAAACCAACAACAAAAAATCTTGATTAAATTTAAATGATAAAGTTGAACATTGAGAAAAATCGTTATTTTTGGTTTTTCATGGAAAACTTTTATCAATTTAAATATTTTATTTCATACAAAAATCCACAACAGCAAAAAGCTTCGGTGATGTATCCACAGCGTCAGCCATATCAAATTGTTGTAGAGGAAACGAAGAAATTGAAGAAAATTATGGTTAGTCTCGTTAAGAATGAATGAAAATATTGATTTTCCGAATTTTCATTTCAGCGCTATGGATAAGAACACGACGATAATAATAAAGGATTTCATGGTTGGGTTGTCGAATAATTTAATTCTTGTTTATGCTAATTATAGGCAATGGTCTAATGATCAATTAGTTAAGGGTGCGTAATTTATTATTAGCTTATGTAACGCAACCGATCCACGTCTAACGAATATCAATGGACGAAATATTTTGTTTTTGTTCTTGGAAAATGGATTACTGAACCATATGTATGTATATTTGTGTGTGCAGATTGGCAAATAAATCTGATAGTTAATTTTTTGAGATAGGTTGACAGAAGGTTGACTAATAGTGGATTTTATTTATTTTTTGCTAACTGATTTTATATATGCGTCGTACATGTTTCAATTTATTTACGTTGGTAGAAATGAAAATTCGCTTACATACAATTATGATATTATATGTATATATGCCGTAATAAGCTCATATCACATTATAATTATGGGTATAGAGAACGAGCTACGTTTATGTTAAATGGATATCATAAAATGTTATTAGATTATAAGAAATGTCAATAAAACGTCTCTAGAGTCTAGATTAAGTTGAACAAATTCTAGATTAAATTTTTGTTATCCTTTGAGACAGAGGGTGTTTCAAAATTAAGGTTAAAAAAAATCTTTACATTACTCTAATACATCATTTGTACCCACGTGCCATAGGCCTTTACGTAAACTCTCAATTTACTCTCAATCTAATTAAAAGATGTTGTAATGTTAATATTGTAATAGTTTTGTTTTTGTTCAGTAAGATAGTAGGCGACGATTATTAACTCCTTTGTTTAAATGTTGAAAATACAAAAATTAAATAGTTCCAATAGTTGAAAAACTGTCAAGAGTTGTGTCAGTGTTGTAACTCAAAAATTTTCAAAAATTTAAGAAAATTAATATTATGATGGTACAGTTCTCAGGTAAGGAGTACATTGCTATACGGATTTTGTTTACCGATTTTGCAATGGTGTAGTACATTACGAGGTAGCAATATCAACGCAGATTTTCAATGCGCATCACAAAGATAACCAAAAATGTATCCCCCTCCTATAAGCGATTTTCTTAGTGCGATTTACCAACTTACTACCCCTTAACGGAATAGCATTCCTGCCCCGCATTCCATTTCCTTGTAAAACGAAAATAAAAAAAGCAAACAACATAGAAATAAAACCAGCATTTTAGGCGTTGTCAAAATGTGATAATTTGTTATCAACTTTCGGATTGAAACAATGATAATAGATGAACCTTTTCAATAATTCTCAGTTGATTATGTACGCTTTTCAATAAATCGGCCTGGATTGGCTTTCGACAACGTAAAGTTGAGCGTATTACCGAGACTGCCCGAGCATACCTTATTCGAGCAATTATATTACTTGAACCTCTGAATCATTTTTTCTACTTCTTGTTGTTCCAGACATAATTGTCTTTACAAAGTTTACATGTGTAAATTGGCGAAAGCCAACTTCCTCCCTGTTTTCTAAACCACATGGTTAATTAAAGTGGATGCCGTATTTAAATTTTGTAATTGATTGTGTGTTGCATCATTTCGGAAACCTGATGCTGCGAAAAATAATCTTGCTAATGTTTGCATGTAGCAAATGTATAGTTTTTAAAATAAGATTTCTTAGAGTGAAAGTCTTATTATATTCACCGGGCATTAAAACCCCTATTCCCTTAGTCGTCTTACCTGTCACTTGAGGCGACAGTCAAATTTTGGTATTATCTTAGTTGATTGATTCGACAATCGTCACTGGAAGTGACGTAAATGGTATTCTCTTAGTCGTATGGAAAGTTCACCGTCGTATGAAATGACATTTTTTGTCACTTGATAATTTACAGTAGCAGCCCTCAAAAATAAAAATAAAATGGACGAATGCTAATTGTAAATTTTATATTTTATAAAATGCATTTAATAATAAGGAAAACTAGTCCAGTCATGTCACTTCAACCGACTAAGAGGATAACGATTATCACTTCAAGTGATGCGACAGTTGTCACTTCATGTAATGTGATACGTCTAAGGGAATAGGGGGTTTAAAACAGCTTTTACCTATATGAGCCTATTTCTGATGCAAAACAATTATCAATTAAGATTCTTTATTCGTTTGTGAGGTATAGAAGTATGTTTATTATCATTTAGGTCGCTCGATGTAATATCATTTGAAAAGCTGAAATGCCCTGGTCTAGTGGCTGGACTAAAAAGCTATTATAGCTAAAAATGCCATATTAACATTTGGATGATCTTGGCTACCAGAAAGTGGTGGAATATTTCAATATATTAGTATTAGTTTCAATATTTGGATTTGGGAACATAGATATAGGCATTCTTTTTCAATTTTATTAATCAATGTTAATACCTGTTCCCACCAGGACTTTTTTAGATATTGATCAGTGCATGTAGCTATTTTTCAGCAGTTTTTGTCTCCATATCCTCGTTCGCCTTTGATTTTTAAACTATGTGCATTGGATTCTTCCTGTAAAAAACAATTTTAACCACGAATTTAGTTGACGAATTGTAGTTTTTTTGAAAACTTCGTTGAGAAACACTATCGTACACGCAAACTACGCTATTTAAATTTTTAATTATTTTGACTACCTAACAACGGTTTTCAGATTCAGATGATGCAATGACACCCCAAACAACAATTTTACTAAAGCGCCAATATTGAATAACTATATTCATTATGAATATTAAATAAGCTGCAGCTCAAACTTCGACAGATTCAAATATATAGATGTGCCGCTCAATTGTATATAATATACCAGTTAGACTGTGGTCTTCGAGAAGATATGCTGGTAAATTAACTTATTTTCTTTGATGGGTTAAACACTAGGTACATTATTTGAAATTCGTTTCACTTTAACAAAATTTCGTAACCCAATATTCTAATTCGTTTTTTACAGTAATCGTAAATAGTTTTTAAGGCCTATACTGTTTTTTTATATGCTCTTTGATACTGAAGAAAGAAAAATTCAGTGAAAAGAGTAAAACTGCATAGGTTCATTTAAAATGGTAGAGTAAAGAGAAACAATAATTTTTTTTAAAAGCTCAAATAAGAAATGGACCCATTATCTAATATGAATCCAAACTTCCTCGTATATTATGTTTCTCAGTTTTGACCAATTTCATCAATTGCGCTACGAAACAGATATTGCTCCAAAAAGCAAAACTTTCCAAAAAAGTTATAAACTTTTTGATGTTAACTTTGATACGTTCTATATAATATAATTTTTGTCTAATATTTTTTTTTATGTTTATATGAGCATTTTAATGTACTGAAAAAATATATAAAAAAATTGCAATCCATGAAGACGGAAAACATGGAAAATTATAAAACAAAACTTTTCCGTTTAAATTGAAACGATAATTTTTATAATCTAATTTCGAGAAAAGCTCACATAAAACTTACATAAACTTTAAAGAAGTTAAATAAAAAAATCAATATCGCCATTATGTATTGTATGTATATATATATATTATGTTTGGTTATGATTTTTATTTATCCAATCACAATCAGGTCACAAATTTATGTTTACTTATAAATAGATTTGGCGTTCAAGTTACATACTTATCCCAATTTTATTTCGTATATATAATGGAACTTGGATATACTCTTGGATATTCCCATCATACAAACATATATGGAGGAATCATCAAATCATAAATACATACATACACAATTTTTTTTGTGGTTAACAAAAACTTTTGCCATACTAAAACGAACAAAACTTTATCCTTATTCGGAAAATTCATGTAGTATATATATAAACAATAATTTTCTAAAAGAAAAACTTTTTCGTTTTTCTTAATAATTTTATGGCTCTAAAAAAAAACATACTATACACAAAAAAATGATGATGATGACAAAATAAAATAAAAAAGGACTTAAAAATATTATATCCTTTCAGATTAAAATTGTAAATATATATAAAGAGACGGGCAAGTATATATGTATATAAGATGGAACAAAAATTAAGATAAAAAAAAACTCTGCTCAAACAAAAATATGATGATTGTTCTTTGGCTGGATGTTTGTTTGTTGTGTATCGATACGAAGGATATAGCCACCCTTATACACTGCGTTTAATGAGCATAATAATAATAATAATAATAATATTAAAAAAAATCGTATACACAACGAACGAACCAAAGAATGACAACACGGAGAAACAGCGCACTGAGAAGGGCAAAAAAATTACCATAAAATTGAATAAAAATAGGATATGCGATTATAACGATGACGAAGAATTCGTCGCAAGATCCAACATTATAATACTCTTTACACTTTGATAAATATTTGGGCTTTTAAGGAATTTTTATGTACCAAAAGTTATTACGGCCCAATAAAATTACCATTGAGTTATTGTACAAAAATATGGTCATGATATGCTCCCTTTTTTTGTTTTGTTTTGTTCTCGTGTTATCTTGTTGTTATTTTTTATTTAAGGGATTTAGGTTCAATATCTCGTCTTGTTGTTTGGAATAATAAAATATATCAGCAACAAAAAAAATCGTTTCAATCTTTTAAGTCGGTCCAGTATAATATTCAAATTAGGATTGTTTAATTGGCCATTCCAAATGAAAGCAAACAGATTTAAATTGGTCATATTAATTATGCGATTGATGGGTACAATTTAGAAGCATTAATTTTTGGAATTGCTTCTAATTAGTTCTAATTTAATTCATCAGTCAAATTAACTTTTAAAATTTGCCCATTTCGTTACACTCGATATTGAATTTTTTAATTTAGTTTTGAGTTTTCATAATGTATATAACACTGTATGACCCAGTTAAAAGTGATTTCTAGAGCTGTTAAAATCCTTGTGATGTCAGCTTTAACAGAGTTCTTTGTGATATGGGATCTTTAGATAAGCGTAATACAAGAATGTAATTCATCTGCTCGTGGTTGACAGTAAATAGCTAACATTTTTTGTAAACTCAAGATTGTCGATTTAAAAAAATAACTCACGGTTTTCTAGAGGGACATCATTTAAAATAATTGGTAGGTTAGAGCAACATATCCGGAGTGCTATTTTGGCTGTACTAAGCATACAAATAATTTGTTTTTTATTATTCTGTATAACTCCGTTAGAGTCTTAGATGCAGAAATTGCAAGTGTGAATAACTCTTAAGCATCTAAAAATAATAGTGTCATTCAGCTTACTGCACGGTTAGTACCCGACGCAGTTCCGTAAGTTTTCAGTTATCAGCCTGTAAATTTGTACCTAACTTTGCGGTGTTTCACGCCATCTGTTATATTTTCACGTAAGCTACATGGAGATGATGATATCTGATCTCGCCTTTTCTTATGATTTAAGTAATGATGCAGTGCCTTTACAGAAATTTTAAGTAAATCTTACCCGATTATCCTGTTTTGTATTTTTTTTAAATGAACCTCACATTCTACTTTGATTGGTGTGAACCTTTGAATCTAACTCGATTCTTCAGCTCTCAGAATCTTTTAGTGATATGATTATAAATTTATTTGATCAACCATATATTACTTTGATCATCCATATATAGTTGCTAAATAATAACAATAAGTAGTTTGATTTGAAGCCTTGATCTTGCCGTGAAAAGTGGGAAGATAATCGTCCAATTTTATTTGACCAATGGCTAAAAAATATCTCAGCTGCTATCATAGGAGGTTAATATATTGCGGTTGATGGAATTGTGTATATGTAGTATTATTGCTGCCTAGACAGACTGATGCTCAGTTATTTTTGATAAGATAAACACGTCAACTGATAAATAACACTCGTTACTTTTTATTTCAAGTTGAGTTGAGACGTGCAATGTATAGTTGAAGACTGAGGAGTTACCATAGTTGTAAATGTTTGTAGATTTCGCATAAAATTTAAATTTTGAGTTTGTTTGGCACGACTATTGGGCAACATAATTAAAAATCGCGCCCTTCTAAAAATGGATGGCTAGGCTTTTTACCAAATTAACACTTGTACCTATGACATTTTATGCTCAGAAAAACGTCATTTCTTCTAAAATAGCAAGTCTTTTAGCTGCTGTTTTATCATTACATTTGTCCAACGTAACAGGATCTAACTGCGTAAGCACGTAACATATATTGAGTCATCCCAGAATTAGTTCTCTGAAGTATGACACTAATGACTTAATAAGTGATTTAAACTTGTTACTTCTATTGGAAGATGGGTAAGTCATTAAGCTTGACTCTTCAAAGCTTTTTGATTAGTTTCAAACCTCTAGTCATCCTGTGGAGTCCTAGTAAAGCCAATCTAGCTTGTGAATGGTTATTATATTTTCATTTGCGGTTTATCTTTATAGTGGTTGTAAGGGTTTCTCTCGATGATCTGCAAACTGATAGTCTTCTCTTTGGGACTTTATACCTGTCGTTTTTAAGTGAAAGCACTAAGATTTTGGGCCTTTTGAGTTCTTTTGTCGTCTTCCACTCTATAGTAATCTTAATTTTGTTTTATCAGTAAGACTACCTATAGGCAACTGTTGCTTGATTCATTTTTAATTTCTTTTAGAATAAACTGTTACATAAATAGATAAAAACTATTTTGTTCTCCGGTTACTTTTATTTTATTTTTTATTTTTTTACGCTAGAAAAATCGATTGGTTTGTCAGGTTTCACGTTGTTCCAATACGTCTTCCAACCAGAAAAGGTCGTAGTTTGTTTTTGGATTTGGAATTCATGGTGCACTTTTCTTTTTGATAATTATTTCATTGACTGTCATGATTACGGGTGAGTAATCTGATACTAGTTTTCTCTGTGAACAAAGTTCTAAAATATATATTTTGATAAATAGAAGTGTTTTCTAATATTTAGCTTTTTGACTGCGTGAGTCACAACAGTAAAATTTACGTAACCAGTCCTACCGATTTAAGTAGTTTAATGTAGTCCTCCATTTTCAAACTAAGCCGAAGAAAACCACATATTCAGGTCACAATGAAGTACTTCTGTTAAAATGTGAATCCTTTCATTGGTGATAGTATAGTTTCTTGTTTGAATAAAAAAGAGAAATTACGGCCAATCCACCTGTTGCTGTTTCGGCTGGATGAAAGGTGGTTGGGTGAGGTTTTTGATTCAAAATGCTTTGATTTTGCAAGATTTCAATACTTCTGCTTTGTTTGTCTGAACATTTTATACATAACAGATCCCGAACGCAATATGTACCTAATTTATCCTTTTATAATTCTATGTTATCCTATGAAATCCTTTTATACCATATATGTTTTTAACATTCTTTTTGTTATCAAACACTAACATATATAGAAAAAGGGAGTATCCTTTTACTAAGGAGTTTAAGATCGCTTATCTCTTTCATATTCAAAGCATCTATTTTTTTACGATCTTTATTTTTTTATTTTGATCTATTTTTTTTTACTGGAGTAAGTGTGATTCAAATATCTTGTCATAAGTTTTATAGGTTGCGCTTTTTTGTCGTCATAAGTAAACCACTGTTACTTTTCAGCATTCAATTTCTTCACTTAACTTGGCAAATGGTTGCTCTAGTTGCTGTAGGCTACACTAGAGATTCATATATTTGTTTTCTAGATATATAGTTCTTTCATTAGATCTAGATAGTCGCAATATAAAATTCACGCTGGCTTCAGTTTTGACTTGCAATGTTTGTCTCTCCTCCATTGGGCCAGCTAAGCATTCCGTTATCCACCGCTCAGGGATGCGCCCGATGAGGGTTGCAAGTTCTCCTTATAGAGATATTGAAAATAAGTCAAATTCTATTTCACTCGAATTAACTTGAGTTTTTTATTCATAATATTTAGGCTATATTTTTTATTCTGTTTATGAAAGAAATAATTTCATTAAATAATTATTATCAAGTCATTGAACATCATATAAAGTATATCGTCGTAAAACTATAAAACTTATAAAGTACTAAAGATATCTCAATTTTGGACATTTAATGGTACAGTTGGTCGATATCATAACAATAAATTTGCTAAAACTTAATAATAAATATTTTTGTTTGTGGAAATATCGTTAAAAACCACAAGTTGTCTCCAATTTTAGTAGATTTATGTTTATCGAACTTTGAACATAATATAACGAAAATATTAATTTCGCTTCGAGTCTCGACATCTCGTACAGCAAGTGCACGAAAAAAAAAATCTATTTACTCTCAAAGTAAAACTATAAATCAAATTCAATTCATAAAAAATAAAAGTCCAAAAATTACAATTTAAAAATCTATTTTTAAGTAAAAATTATGTTATGTACTAGTATAAGTATAAAGCTTTTTGCATTTTTTAAATTTATTATTATTTTTATTTTTTGCAAATATTTTATTTCTTAATAATCTTGGCAATATGCACTTAACATAAAGTAAAACTTTTTTGTTTTCTCCATTTTATACTTTACAGACTTTTTTTACATTCTTTTTGGTCTTGATGTGCTTTTTACTCGTATCCTGATAGTCTTTGATAGATAAAGGCTGGTAAAATGGCAAAAGTCTTAAGTGTGTTACCATTTCAATGTTTCGAATTGAATTTTGTTTCATTTTTTTTTTCATCAAAAGCTAAATATCTGCATATATATGAAAAAACTGTATAACTCATCTTAAGTTGAGATAACTGAAGTTTAGGATTAATGCATTATATGTAAAGTTAATGCAAAGGATAATTTTGGTTTTGCATCTAATAAATTCGAAACTTAATGCTTACAACTTTTTGTGTGGTTATTATATGTAAAATTCATCGGTATTATGTAAAAGCATATTGAATAAAGTACAGCTTTACCAACAAACCCTCAATCGTTTCTATATGATTCAAAAGCACGATTTTGATTGTTTTTGTGGTCAATGCGCCTTGGTCTTAATTTCAATCCTGTTTGCTCGTTTAATAATTTCTATTGATTGCAGAGGTAAAATTTGGGATGGAAATGATCATTGATGTATGAAGAGATAGGTCTTTCAATTGTAATTTATTAGAGATACAATTTTTTTCTAGTGTTTGTATTATACAAACCGGGTGGTGCTTCAAAATTAAAAACACATCTCAATGAATTAGCATGAGAACAATTAAGTTAACCAAAATATAGAAACCTTCGCAGAACGGATCCACTAACTCTAATGCACATATAAACATCATTTAACCACAAGGCGAGCTAAGCATTTTTTTCAATAAATTAATTAACAGACATACAAATAACATAAAGTACTAACATAAGTTAAGAGTAAATATCAGATTTTTTAGAAGTTTTGCATACTTCTTGTAGTTTCAGGTAAAGAAAGATTCAAGAATAAAGCCAATGGCAGTAGTAAAAAAAATCTTTTGTAATCAAAATTCACTACAACAAAAGTAGGTGGAACTGTGGGAGGTTCATAAGACAATTCCGAAATTGACGATTTATTTTATAAGTGAAGTAAATTTCAACCATTTTAAAGCAGTTTGCAAAATGATCAATTGGTTCGCGGAGAAAATAATAATATTGAATTCACTGTAAACCACAAAGTTACTCGTTTTATTATTCCAATCTCGAAAATATCCTAAAAATTTTTTTATATAACCTGAAAAATGATCTGCAAGTGAAAATCTCTAACAAAAATTCGAGTTTGGAGAACCTAATTTCATATAAACGCAAAGAATGACTTTAGCTTTCATCTATATGTTTTGTACATCCAGTATAGAAGTAGAAAAGAAATATAAGTTTGAATGACGTAAAGAAATCGACCACACAACATTTTATATTCTTTTATGTACTATCTATTTTGTATTTAGACTTTGGCTGGATATATTTCATTTCGGTTTTATATATCATTTCGGTACTGTAGAAAAATTTGTCTTAAATTTTCTTTTATTAATTTTATCTACTCTACAACCAAACAAAGACTATTCCGATAAAGAATGCTTATTATTGTGTATACGATTGGAAATATGCTTTGTATTTATATACTACAAGTATATTACGACGACGAGTATTTAGAGAAATCTAACCATGTAACAACAAAACTAAATATCAGCCTATCTATATATTGAATACAATCCTTAACTGTGTCTGCTTATCTGTCGGTATGTGTTTACAAGTATATAGAGAGAACAATACTAAACATGTTCTTGATGAAAATGTCTAATGAACCTAATAAAAAAAAAGCAACCAGAGAAAGGAAAATATAGATTTTTCATCAAAAAACGAGTTTTGTTTTTTTGTTTTGTTTTCCTGCCTGCAAAAAGAAGAGGAAAATATATATTTCGCTTGATTATGTTACAAGATAAATGAAAATTGTGATGATAGGAGCGTGGCACGGTGGTGGTGGTGGAAGCAAGTAGAAATTCAATTAATCATTTTATCCTTTCGTTTTATTTGTTGTAACGATAACAAAAGCAACAACAAAATGTTACATCCAAAGGATTTTGTTGCTAACAAATTTTTTATCTGGTGTATTACATTTTTATTCATGTTTTTGAGGCATATTAATTTAGTGATTATGTATATACACATTCATATGATAATGATAACGAATCTGAATAATTATACATATACATATATATACTATAATATGTTGTAATATGAAGCCGATGATGATAATAATCCTTGGATATTAATACATTAAAACATGTATGAAATATGATTTTTCAGATTTGGATTTTATTGTTGCGTGCTTTTATTTAATTTCCTTCCATATTATCTCCCTCATCCATACCACGATGCTGGTATATAGTTCAGTTTCTTGTAGACGGAATGTGGCGAACTGTTTTATTTTTGCACACTACTAGAAAAATGTACCGAATGTCGACAAAGAGTAAACATGACTGTGTGTTAGTTATACTTTTAAGAGTTTTTTTGTCACGATCCATATTCCGCTCATACAATTTTTCGCACAATCTTAATCCCTCTCGTATACCATAAATTGTGTACGGTTGAACAGAAAAAACTTTTGGTGTTTATTTACTGATGTAGTGTAGAAAAAAAAACGAACTAATCCTAAAATTATTATCGCCATATACAACGAAAATTTCCAATTCATTTTCTCAACTATATGTTGTACGATGCAAACATAACAATTCCATTCTAAATAAATACAGATTTCATCCGCAACGCATAAAAAACATGAAAAATAATAATGAAAAATTGAAAATTCTTGATGGAAATGTAAAAAAAAAGAAGGAAAATATACATTGTGGAAGCATATGGTTCTCGGCGTGATAATCATGATAACAAAACAAACCAAAACTTTTTTTTTTTTTTTGTATAAAGGTTAAGATTTTTATTTCAATTTTTTAGACTTGGAAAAACTTTTCTACATGGGTCGAGTATTATCACGCGAGTGCGAAGGGTGTTTTATGTGAAATGTAGAGTGTTAATATTACTGTTAAATTATTAGTGATCAACTGCAAATGTTACTCGAAGAAAATAAAAAAACTTTCGTATCATTTTTTTTTGATTGTTGTACGAGTACGTTCTTATCCAGCTGAAATTGATGATTACGGTTGAGATATATTTCAAAAAAGAAGAAAAGTGGACATGAACTAAAGCAAAGATTATGTGTTAGTCTGGCTGTTTTTACATTAACCAGTATAATTAATTATGTACGAAGATGAGAAAGTAAATTTTTTTGACATCCTTAATTGGAATTAATTAATTTATATTTACATTTGAATGTGTATCAAACTGTAAGATGAGTTATTGGACTGTATTTACTAATCCTCTGATAGTGTGTGATTTGATTAGTCGTGAGAAGTTTCACCTAATTAATAAAATTATCAACCAAATTTATTAATTACCTCGTGAAACCATGGTAACAACTCCACTGTCTAAACTGGTGTATACCCGAATGTAACTCGTTTTTGCAATTGCTATAAAAAAATGTTAAAAATTTAAGTAAATCAGAGAAAGAAATTGAAAAAGGAGTTCTAGAGAGTTAAGAAAAAAAATGTACAAAGCAAAAAATGGCATTAAAGCGTATAGTAACATTGTTACGTATACACAACATTGCGGTAGGTTTGCAAAATTTCAAAATTTGTTTCTAAATTTCACAATCTATTTCCTATTTAAATTTGTTTTTTTCTTAATCCCTTACTTTGACGATGAAGTTTGTTTTCCGATGGAAAGGCAAAATCTTACACTAATTAATATGCATCACACCATAAACAAAATTGTTTGATGACATCTGCCGATAGGTGTCCAAAAAAATATTGGATTATTTTGGTTATCTCATCAATTAAGAGCAGGAAAATCCAAGGCCCAATATAAGATTCTTGAAGGACCAATACTCTCCATTCTACAATCTCTTATCAGCACCTCCAGTTTGCAACCATTTATCAGTAATCTATAATGTTTCTCTGAAAAAAAAAATCTATTAATGGACTAATTTCTATAAAATAATAATATAATAATATAATAATATAATAATATAATAATATAATAATATAATAATATAATAATATAATAATATAATAATATAATAATATAATA
Source organism: Tipula confusa (assembly GCA_963556175.1). Classification (NCBI taxonomy): domain Eukaryota; kingdom Metazoa; phylum Arthropoda; class Insecta; order Diptera; family Tipulidae; genus Tipula; species Tipula confusa. Next base: position 1,719,887 of record OY744476.1, read on the forward strand.
ATATAATAATATAATAATATAATAATATAATAATATAATAATATAATAATATAATAATATAATAATATAATAATATAATAATATAATAATATAATAATATAATAATATAATAATATAATAATATAATAATATAATAATATAATAATATAATAATATAATAATATAATAATATAATAATATAATAATATAATAATATAATAATATAATAATATAATAATATAATAATATAATAATATAATAATATAATAATATAATAATATAATAATATAATAATATAATAATATAATAATATAATAATATAATAATATAATAATATAATAATATAATAATATAATAATATAATAATATAATAATATAATAATATAATAATATAATAATATAATAATATAATAATATAATAATATAATAATATAATAATATAATAATATAATAATATAATAATATAATAATATAATAATATAATAATATAATAATATAATAATATAATAATATAATAATATAATAATATAATAATATAATAATATAATAATATAATAATATAATAATATAATAATATAATAATATAATAATATAATAATATAATAATATAATAATATAATAATATAATAATATAATAATATAATAATATAATAATATAATAATATAATAATATAATAATATAATAATATAATAATATAATAATATAATAATATAATAATATAATAATATAATAATATAATAATATAATAATATAATAATATAATAATATAATAATATAATAATATAATAATATAATAATATAATAATATAATAATATAATAATATAATAATATAATAATATAATAATATAATAATATAATAATATAATAATATAATAATATAATAATATAATAATATAATAATATAATAATATAATAATATAATAATATAATAATATAATAATATAATAATATAATAATATAATAATATAATAATATAATAATATAATAATATAATAATATAATAATATAATAATATAATAATATAATAATATAATAATATAATAATATAATAATATAATAATATAATAATATAATAATATAATAATATAATAATATAATAATATAATAATATAATAATATAATAATATAATAATATAATAATATAATAATATAATAATATAATAATATAATAATATAATAATATAATAATATAATAATATAATAATATAATAATATAATAATATAATAATATAATAATATAATAATATAATAATATAATAATATAATAATATAATAATATAATAATATAATAATATAATAATATAATAATATAATAATATAATAATATAATAATATAATAATATAATAATATAATAATATAATAATATAATAATATAATAATATAATAATATAATAATATAATAATATAATAATATAATAATATAATAATATAATAATATAATAATATAATAATATAATAATATAATAATATAATAATATAATAATATAATAATATAATAATATAATAATATAATAATATAATAATATAATAATATAATAATATAATAATATAATAATATAATAATATAATAATATAATAATATAATAATATAATAATATAATAATATAATAATATAATAATATAATAATATAATAATATAATAATATAATAATATAATAATATAATAATATAATAATATAATAATATAATAATATAATAATATAATAATATAATAATATAATAATATAATAATATAATAATATAATAATATAATAATATAATAATATAATAATATAATAATATAATAATATAATAATATAATAATATAATAATATAATAATATAATAATATAATAATATAATAATATAATAATATAATAATATAATAATATAATAATATAATAATATAATAATATAATAATATAATAATATAATAATATAATAATATAATAATATAATAATATAATAATATAATAATATAATAATATAATAATATAATAATATAATAATATAATAATATAATAATATAATAATATAATAATATAATAATATAATAATATAATAATATAATAATATAATAATATAATAATATAATAATATAATAATATAATAATATAATAATATAATAATATAATAATATAATAATATAATAATATAATAATATAATAATATAATAATATAATAATATAATAATATAATAATATAATAATATAATAATATAATAATATAATAATATAATAATATAATAATATAATAATATAATAATATAATAATATAATAATATAATAATATAATAATATAATAATATAATAATATAATAATATAATAATATAATAATATAATAATATAATAATATAATAATATAATAATATAATAATATAATAATATAATAATATAATAATATAATAATATAATAATATAATAATATAATAATATAATAATATAATAATATAATAATATAATAATATAATAATATAATAATATAATAATATAATAATATAATAATATAATAATATAATAATATAATAATATAATAATATAATAATATAATAATATAATAATATAATAATATAATAATATAATAATATAATAATATAATAATATAATAATATAATAATATAATAATATAATAATATAATAATATAATAATATAATAATATAATAATATAATAATATAATAATATAATAATATAATAATATAATAATATAATAATATAATAATATAATAATATAATAATATAATAATATAATAATATAATAATATATTAATATAATAATATAATAATATAATAATATAATAATATAATAATATATGATAATATTATTATCGTTGTTATCATTACAATTTTTGATATCACTACAACTTTACAAAGCTGGTAAGCGCATGATGCTACCCTCTTGTAAACCTGAAAGTGATAATAATAATGTTTCGGAAAACAAAAGGGCCTCTCGTTGATGACGACCAGCGATGTTTTCCGTATAGTAATTGTAAAAAAACAGGTTATTATCGATACAGGGACAAACGTGTCGGTGATGCCGTACCTATACATTTAATGAATGGCGTAGAACGTAACAAAAGTGTCACACGTTACTTGAACAACTGGTTATTCCAGTACACAGCGAAAGTAAGACGATTATGTCCTGAAAAGTTTAAAGTAGTAAAAAAGGAGAATGATATCATGTTAAGTCAAGGCGTATGCGGCCATTCGAATTCAGAACGGTCAAGTCCAATTTTATGGCTCATGATTTCCGCATGCTGAACTCCCAAACTATAAAACTGATCGTTATTCTATTCAGTTTCTGATAGATGTTTCTCACCAATTCTATGATTGCACAATATTTTCTACGATAGATTTGATAAAAGTACATCAAAACGGTAAGCAAGTACGTATTCGGGCAACCCCAGAAGTTACATTCCTATGTGTCATGAAATCTCAAACAATAGCATAAGGCCAACAGTAGCAACTGATAGATGTTATAATCAATATTCCAAGGCCCGAAGCTATTACAGTAATAAACGCAATAATTAAGGAATTGATTTGTCGTTTTGGTAACATATCTAGTATTGAGACTAAAAAAATATATGCTAACAAGTTTTAGAGACCAAAACGCAATTGATATTAGTAGTAGTGACCACACATTTAAAGGGGTGAAAGGCTGTCGATAACGTGCTTTGTATACCCATATGAACGAGTAAATAAGATGGCAAATAACATTTGATAGAAGAATTATAAGGAATCCGTACTAAAACAACTCGTCTGGCCGTATTATATTGAATCAGTTTAGAAACAATTTCTGATGTTTGCTTTGAATTGATGGTTAACGTTTATTGTCTTTTTAGTCAATAATTGCGTTGTGCCGAACTCTCAGATTTTAGAACAAGAATGTTATTAAAATTTCCACATTTTCTAGATCGGCATCATAGAACTCAGGTACATATATCGATCCTCTTCACCATTGTAAAAATCTCTCAGTTTGAATAACGAGGGACAGCTCACATTTAAAGTAAAATTCAAATAAAAATACGACAAGTGTCTTTTATTTTCTTTGATTTTCGAGTTTTAATCGATATCGGTATTTTGAAATAAGTCGGATATTTACACAAAGTAAAAACTATACCTTTGCATATTTCCAATTATAAAAAAAACATTTCAATTCGATTAGAAAATTTTTAAATTTTTTTATGCGGACACCCGTACTGCATTCATTTTACATTTACATCAAGCAACAACAGAAATAACCAAGAAAGTGAAAGAAAAAGAAAAGGAAACTACTGTGTCTTTCTTATCAAGTTCTAATTTATCAAATTCAATTGAAATTGAAAAAAGAAAATTTCATTTCATTTTAATTTTAAATATTTAATTTCCTGTCTTCATATCCATACAAATATAAATTTTGTCTTAATTAAATTCAATCAAAATAATTCGAATACGTCATGTATGAGTACATAAAACATAGTGAGATAAAGTGAATTGAACAAAACGACAGATTTCAATTGATCATTTGCTCATTGATGCATTACTATTTGTATTATACAAAGAGATCTTAATCTAATGATTTCGTAGAAACAAGTCTAATTTACAAGTATTTGCCATACTAAATTCACCTTCTTGAATGTCATGACGATTTTCCAGTTTTGTATACGAATTAATTTGTTCTGAGTGAATTAACGTTAAAATACCAAGCACCATGTGCTATGTGTAGCCTTATTTAGAGCTAAAATTTCAACATAACATAACGGTAGTTCTAGCGTGAAAAATGTTACGAAGCATTTTAATTATTGTAAACAAAAGGCAGACGCGCAAATAAAATTCTCAACAACTATGTAGTGAGGTTGGCAATAACTCAAAAATTTTCCGCCTACATATAGTACGTCGACTCAGTTTTCCATTGTACTCGCGTCGAATTCTTTGTTAATTGGTAATTAAATATTCTCGGTTTCATGCTTTTTTCGCATTGTTATTTTTAGTGGTGAAGCTTTTTTTTTTTTGTATTTTATGTTATGCTGATAAAGCAAATAAAGCAATTATTTTACCTAGATATACAATTATAACTGAAAGAGGTCGACACGATGCTATATTGCTTTGTTTTGCTTTGGCTTGCAACCAATTTATTTTGTTTTGCTCATTTTTATCTTCAAATGTTTTCTTTTTTGTATAATTTATGTCTCAACGATATTTTAATTGATTCAAGATTCAATGTAATGAAAATTAAAAATAATCATAAGAGATGATGCGTGCTGAGATCAACTTAATTAGCAGGCTGAGTTATTTCCATGAAAATTATACCCTCTTGGCCTTATTTTGTGTTGAAGTGTCGTGATCTTGTGCGTTCTAAAATTTATTCAAGTGCAAATTTACCTTTTATCATCGCATAATTTGCGAATTGAAAACCATTAAAGTCACTTTTAACATGATTCATGCAACACATCTGAACGAGAGCATTCAATTTAAGTGGTTTTCAGTGAATGTAGCACAAAACCATCGTTTTGCTGGCACAAACAAATTTTAGGTAGTATCTACAAACATAAGTTATAATATATCGCATCGGGGCATATTGTTACTATATACTCATATTAACCACCACCATGTGGCTTTAATTGCTAGTATTTTTTATTTGGCAGAAATGTAAACAACTGTATTTTTAGCATTTATCTCTTCTGTTTTGGGTGTTTCCCTACTGGTAACCGTCGTGGAACTATTCGGGATATAATTGCATAATGACCTGTCATTTTGCGCACAAGGCTCGCAATTTGCGATGTAATCGACTTCCTCAGTTTTCCAAATCAGTTACCTTTCCTTGGTCCCACTTACTGCCGGAACCACTCACTTTATTACTCTAACTGGAAATTTGGCCGGATTTCCACCAGCGGTATTCCGCATAGTAAGCTATTTTTTAACCATGTTGGTGAGTTCCACTATTCCTATTTTGTTTCGTAAAATCAAGAGACATCTAGTGCTTTATAATTAAATATTGGCCCAGGATACACTGACCAGATTACTGGCGACTATAAAACGATGTTTAAATCGCATTCCTCTTATTGTGACTAGAAAAGTACACTCTTGTTTTACTGCTGCATCTTCATCAGTAGCTGTCCTCAGGTTGTAAATGACAACATTATCCATTCGCTCTTGAGGTATCATGACCGATTTGGAATCTCTGGTATTCAACGTAAAAGAGCATGAACTTAATTTGCCAGATATTAACCATTAAGCGAGATAAATAATCTCCTTCAACATCTTCCTTCTGGGTGCCTATCTGCAAAATCTCTCCGGTTTTTTCCGATTGTCAAGCAGGATCATCGTTAAACCAATTCTTGGTTCTTTACAACATCTGATAAAGTATCCCTAGAAGCCTTGAGTTGGTCTTCTCGACAGGAGAAACTTATTTCGTTGCGACAAATCTGGTCTGTTACTTCGCAATATCTTTTACGTTTAGTTTCTGCGCCCCACATCTTGAAGGCATTCTCCTCGCAGCTGATGTCTGTTAAGCAACTAAATTTTGCACGTCTTCGATGGACATGAGATGGTCCGTATCTCAGCTGCAACTCCCTCAAGATTCGGCTATAGGTCATCTGCTGTGTTATCCCGTAGAGCTAGAATCAAAGCAATAAACTGTCCCTTCCGTTACGCTGTATCGTTGCCTGATTCATAATTTAAAGGTCTCTATGAGAATTTTTTTTATTTTACCGTTATATCAGCTGCGATTTATATTTTCACATCCTGTATTTCTCCTTTTATGTTGGTTACGTCAGCTGTAAAGAATTTTTCTAGCTCTTACATCTATCCAGTCACATCAGCCATGATGGATTTCTCCAACTATTTCTCTAACACTTCCTTTCTGCCAGCGTTTTTTTATTTGATCTACCTTCTAATTTTGATATATTGGAAATTGACGGTAACATATACTGCCGATTAAAACTTACGTCAAAATCCCTTTTTCAACTCTCCCCCATGGAGATTCAAATCCGGTATCTCCCGAACCAAACACCGAAGCTTTAACCATTGCGCCAATTGCGCAAATAAATTTTGTGAAGTTCGGGATTTTTGACTAGTCTTTGATCTAGGTAGTTCTTCCTAAGTATACTGCTTAATCGCTGGTAGCCCTTTTTCTCTCTAAATTTTTGCAAGGATAGGTCGATGTTCATATGTTTTTCTAACGATAAACTGGTTATGACCTGGTTGGCTACTAACTAACCCATCTTGGTATTGCCCTCCTACAATCCAGTCTATAGTTTCGGGTTCTGTACCACAGATTGGTTTACGTCATTTGTATGTTTTCACCAGCTCATAAAACCTCACTCAATTAAATATCTATGGTCAATTATGGTCACTGCGTGTCAATTCGACTCGGTTAACATGGCTTGCAGGCAGATTTGTCGTTATTTTTGATAATATGTATGCCGTAACATCGAGGGTGAATTGGTGTTTTGTGCTGGGTCGAGTTAGTAGGGAAGACACGCTTCCCGAGCTGTATATTTTTCCACCATTTATTGTGTTAATGTTAAATCTCGACAACAGGGCCTCCAGGTACCATACCGATTGCGTATTACTATACTATGCTGGTAGCTTAGACGTGATTAAGAAATCCTTTTCTGAATGTTTAAATCACCACATTTCCAACGTAACATGGTCTAAATTACCTTCAGCGAGCTAAACACCCCAACATTCCTTAGCCCTCGAATAATTTTATCACAGGTGTCTAACAATTGACCTGTATACTTTTCAATAGATCGTATAATGATTACCACTTTTTGGAATTGCCGCTAAATGTTGGTAACTTTAATCGTGGTAGCTTAAATTCGCTTGGATTTGATTTTGTTATTTGACCTTTTATTTTATTAGGGCTTCTGGATCAGTAAAGTTTCTTCTAAACTGCGAACCGCGAGGCAATGGTTACGATAATTTCCTCTACGTATTTCTGGATCAAAGGATCAAATGTTATTTAGTTATTTTATTTATTTTTTTAAAACTTTTACAAATTTTGTTAATTTCATAATCGGCTTAAGTTGATAAGTATTACAAAGTTGATGTGCAATCAGTTGATTGACCCATGTGCCAAAAAAGGAACACACAATCGTGATATAAATTGTGCAATGCCAATATTTCTTTTAAAAACCAATCAAATCACGATTAAATTTTGAAATCGTTTCCAAACGGTGAGTATAAAAAATTTGTTTAATTCTAAACAACTTCCAAGTACTTAATTGTGCTTTAAGTTTTACAAATCGAGCTTTGCTCTTTTTATTTTATATAGATAGTTGAAAATCATCTCTATTTCATTTGTTTCCGACAAATTTAGCGCTATTCATCTGAATGAGCACTGCCATAAATATGGGTCAAGTTGATAAAGATATAATTTGCTTGAAATAAAATCATTATGTTACAGTTTATCTATATATATACTAACCCAGGAATATTTTATCTATCATACCCTAGCATTCAACATGTTAATTAAATATGATGATGGGGTAAAAGAAATATGATATCGATTTAAAAACCTAACCCTACAGAGATAGAAGAGAGATATTGAGGTTATATAATTTTTCATTTTTCATATTATCTGGGTTGTTAGGTTACGTTATGTCATTTTATGTATATAGTAGTGTATGGTGATAACAACTTAATCCCAATCCAACATACGATTACAACAACAACAAAAATTTATTTTAAAACAAAATAAAAAAGTTGATGAATTTTACCAATTTTTTGTGTTCGAGCAAAAGTGAAATTTTTTTTTTAGCAAACACACTGAACTTTTGATATTTTACCACTATACGATATATAGTTTTCCATTTTATTCCCCAACAATACGAGAGAGCATGACACACAAATTATATATCTCGTACATAAATAAAAAATAACCACAATAAAAGTTTTGTAAAACTGAAAAAAAAATTTGTTTTCGTTCTACGTATTTGCAAGTTTTCAACCATCATTATCAGCATGGCATGAAAAAGCTTTTCTTTAAATTATGTACAAAACTTCTAAAATTCTTTGTTGATATACATATAGTAGTACGTAATTATCGTTTTGTGTCATGTGATGCCAGCCGTTGTTGCGTTTTATTATTATTATTTAGTTTTACTTAAAACAATAAAACTAAAGCACAAAACGAAGAATATACATGCGATAGAGCGAAGACAATAAAGAAGTAAACCAAACAATGAAGAAAATGAAAAAAGCTTAAGACATTTTTGTTGTTTTGTGAACATGAAAGCTTTTAATTTTTTTTAATGATTATTATTAGTATTATTATACGATTTGAGCTTGTGTACATCTATCTGTATATACATATACCTACGTATTGATATTTGGTATAAAGAACAAGTGAATCGATAAAACGCCTGTCTAATGGGAATTAAAGTGGTATGAGCCGCATAAAAATGGTTGTGGTAATGAAGGTACGCGCGTGACACTTTTTTATTTTTACTATATAGTATATTCTCATTAGTTTTTATGTGATTTCCGGTACTGTATTTATCACTTAAATTACATTTTTTCCGCGCCATTGTATTTTATGTAGATTTTGTAAATTTGCTTACGATCTTTTTGATCGTGCTGTAAAAAAGAATTACGTAACTACAAATTCTGGAGATTTGGTTTTATAAATTAATGAACTGAAGATACTGATGGAAAACCTTGCTGAATGGCATTTACATCAAACCAAATGAAATTAAACCGCCAAGCATCAAGACACAACATGCAAGATCGTTCAATTAGTTTTGAGACTAACCCAGGTATGGCGCCTTTAATGAAAAATATTTATGCTTTTTAGATGGTTTCATTTCAATCGAACCATAACTTATTAATTAAGTTACATTGATTTATGTGACACTATACTTTTATAATTTTGAAAACAACGGAAAAAGCGTATTGTGTTTGACGACGTATTCGTGACAATTGGTTTACCATTTCACTCCAAAAACAAATCGGCAGTTAGCTGAGTGGAAAGCAGCTGGTGTTTGCAAGGCTTTGGCCTCTGTATTTTGGGATCCGCATGGCATAAAATTCATTGTTTTTCAGATTATGCTCTGTATTCTCACCTTTTGTATGAGTTTAAGGTCTTGAACCAATTCATGCAAATTATTTATTAGAGATTGAATCTGATATCATTTCAAACCCATCCCGTTTTTGGAATTATATCAGTGAAAACTGTATATAGAGATTATATTGTCAGTAGTTGTTTTAAGTTTTGTAAGTGACTGTAGCATGCAAATAAAAATTTAATTATTAATCCGTACAGTTTATATATAGAGTATATAAATTATTAGAGTTACTCAGTTTAATGACTTGGGAGTTTTGTTCACAACCAATCTTAGTTTTACTAAACATATCGAACTGATGTCGCTAATCCCGGGTCATTATAGTGGGTTTCGTTAAGAGGCATACACTCTATCACAAACATGATTTTTCAGGAGCAGCCTTTGAATCTTTTAATTGCTTAAAGTGGCTCAAGTAAAATTGTTTCTTTGAAGGAGAAAAAATCTGTTTAGTCATGTCGATAGTCTCATGTCACAGGTTTTAAAAACGTAATCATGCAATAATGCAATAAGTATAGTAGTTATGTCCGCAATGAGCGTTTGTGCGACCGCACTGCGAGGAAATTAGAAAATGTTTCTGCTATTTGTTCTCCGTAGATTCCCGAGATCTACTTCCAATTTTTTGACTATTTCCTTATGCAACTCGCTGCTTTTGCAGCACATAGATCCTTTTGGATCTCGAAGGAAGAGGATTCAGGCAGATTATTTTTATTTTTATTTTACGTTTGATGCTTCGATTTTAAACTTTTATTAATGAAAAATAATTAAATTGTAATCTATATGCTCTATGAAGTAAATAAATGAAACCATTCGTTAAAAACGATGACCAAACTACACGAATTGGGCTTCAAATGGATTCCCCATCCACTAAATTATCCAAATCTGGGCCCCAGTGAGTACTGGTTGTTTGAAAACCTTTACAAACAAATGCCTATATTAAAAAACAACATAAGAAAAAATTTACAAACTTATTGGCTATTTTCCAGGATCTAATAATTCATTAACATTAAATTACTGCAACAATAAATTATCCAAAAGAATAAAAGTAAGCGGCCTGTTCTTTTTCTGAGGTGATTTGAACTCAAGACATCAACTCTGCGGGTGTTTTGGGGATAATTAGAGCAGGAGAAATATTACACAATTTATTTATCTAAAATCAAATTTCACTATTTCATTCAAATATCCCTAATTTTTTCCCTCGCGTAGAAATCCATCGGACTTAGGCAATATTGTGCCAAATATTTCAGAGTCAGTATTAAACATGATTGCGCTCTGCTAATTGGTTACTTTTGAACTAAATATTACTGATGCCTTATTAAACCTATCAAAATTTGATTCTGTTACAAGCGAGCCAACTAGTTAAAGTTTCAAAGCACACTTAATAGACAAATCAACCAAGATAGTTATATTGCTTCCGTAATAAATTCCATTGACCATCAACAATCATGTCAAAATCAAAACACAAAATTCTGATCTTAGCCCAGAAGCAAATTGTTCCTAAAATTAAGTCCAGAAATGTTGGGTACTTCCGTGCAATATTATAACTTTGGTAAAAAACGTAATAGGTTTTGAATTAAATTTTTAAAATTCAATCGATACTTTCTAGTGCTAATTCTTTGCACTGAATAATTTAAAACTGCAGAGTTGTTACCTTCCCCGTGATTATTTCGAATTTCGATTAGACGAAAACCCTTTAGGCTATAAATACATCAAGAAAATAAAAATAAAAACATCCGTTTTATCGAGGATAATATCGGCATCAAATTTTCATTTTTCTTACCTGTTTCTAACCGCTGTTGGAACAATTAGTGCAATTGTTTAGTAATTGGCTTGAATGCTGCCTAAACATTAAGCAGCCATAGCATATTTATACATTTAACATACTATTTTAAAAATTATTTGCCGTTTAATATTTGAATTGTTTTTTTATTTATTTCAGGTAAGACGCTCTTGAGAAACGGCCAAACGGTAAATATCGACATCGTTTTGTGTATTAGTTGATATCCATTAGCAATTATCAAGCACTTTCAAAGCACCTTTGGCGGGTGTCTTGAATAAATGTGAAGTCATTGAGTGAAATTTGAGTAGTGGGTTTTCTTTCTTAAGGACTCTGTGAGTCTTTAGTGTAGTAGAAAAACCAACCCTTTTTTAGTTTTTAGTGTAGTATAAGAACTAACCCTTATGTTGAAGTGCGCCTTTTCTCTTGGTTTCTGTCATATGACTCACTTTGGCATATTTATCAATAAACAAACGATATACAGTTCTAATAACGACATATTGTAGTTGAATCTTCGCTCTATGTTCATGAATACCTAAGTCGCCATTTTCATCAAATTTCCAAAGTAAAGGAAGGTTTTGCTTCCTTAAACGGCTTTTTTAATTTAAATCTGACAGTCTTGACTCTAGATTTCTATGCTCTATGAAGTATTACTTGCTCAAATCTTCTTCTTCCGTCAATTTCAGCTTTAAACAACCTCCTCAATCTCCCAAAACGGTTTCAAGTATATTTATTGATATTGCATGACTGTAGTTGATCGCTGACTGCAGTCGTTGCTAAAGTTATAACTTCCTCTATTTAGCGTTGCCTAATTTCTATACGACAATCCAATCTAGTGTTGTGTTTTGGACAATAACGTGATCTTCCGAACTCTTAACGTTGTTTTCCGATCTTAGGATGCCGAAAACAATATTTGCTCCTAGCAAAATGTCTATTAATTTCGATATCAGATCATGACTGACGGTGGGATCTGCTTAATGCTTTTCGGAAGAATATAAATGTTCACTACTAATTTTGTGCCATCATCGGCTCTGCTGGTTATACATAGGGATGTCATTTCCCAAGTCTGCTATACTTTGCTTTGTTTATTACTGCGGATATCGTTATTATATCATGATGTCTTGGTGGACTGAGGGTATAAGTGTCTCCATAACAAATGATAATTGAGACCCAGTATCGTGTAACACTCAGCACAACCTTTAAGCTCCAAACTGATCCTGAACTCTAATTAATTTACTTTGGTAAACTAACTGAGCCAAGATGCTTGACGTTTGCATAATGCTATCCTTTCTGGCTTATTTTAACTCGCTAAGTTTTCCTTGCATACGATAGTTTTAATATTATTATTTGATTGTAAGTAGAGCGACGTATAATGTCTTGATCGTTTTTTTTGTAAATCTCCATGAAATCCAATAAGTCTGCATAATATTTTTCGTTCATTGCCATCTCCTGTTTAAGGTTATTCAGTTTAAATTATTTTGCATTTCAAACAACTGTCACTATCACCTTGTTGGCAAACAGATCCACCTTGGCCTTCTGCAGCGTTAATTCGCTCGGATAAACTCACTATTTTAACCGTTCCTTGGTATCTGCCCTCTTTTTTAGCAAAGAGACCCCGGGGTAAATGAGGTAATGGAAAAAATTTGCTGAGATTTTACCTTTCGTGTTTGGCAAATCACTGGTGTACAAAATGTACAGTACAGGACCCAGTACGCTACTTTAATGTATGCACGAATGATTAAAATTATTTTCCTCTTTGTTGATTCTGACAAAACCAGCTACTATTAAATTCTATCAAATTTCAAAACCCCGCCGAAAAAAAAAATAAAAAAAAAATTGTTTATAACCGAAACTGAAATAATAACTTGAGTTACCTTCACGTGTAATTAAAATAATATTTAATTATTTCTGCACATTTTCGTTTTACCACCCATCATAATATCGTATAACAACACCAAAAAGAAAATTTCAAAAACATTATCAGCGTCCTAGATCCGCGGAGAAAATTTAACTATAATTTTAACTTGTTATTTTTTGTTTAGTTTTTCTTTTCTTGTATCTAACCTTCATCATAATTATAATCATTATTATAATTATTATTATTACTTTTGCTATGATTAAATTTTAACTTTTCAAAAAGTTGCTCTGCTATTATATACTAGCTGTACATATATACGAATAAAATTGTGAAAAGTTTCTTAAAAAGTTTTTCCCTATTTGAAAAATAAAGTTATTATTTTTGTTTTTATGTTAAATGAACAATAAAATTAAATTCGCAGAGTTCTTCTCTTCTATATACACTATACATACATACTTAGTATAATTTTTAAAACATTTTGAAAATTAAAAACTATGGAACTATATATATATAAAAAAAATAATAAATTTCTTATCGCATGAATTATCTTTTTATTATATGAAATATGAGTTCTTAAAGTACTTAAAGCTCGTTTGCAACTATATATCATACTATGTACATTCGCGGAGTACATTATATTATGGTGTTTGGAAATTGAAAAATTGGTTATATTTGCGAAGATACGAGATTTCGCGATGTTGATTTTTTATTTTTTATTTTTGTTGCTATTAATTATGAAAATTTCCTCGAAAACTGTACAAAATTAGTTAAAAAGATTTTCCAGTACAAGGTTGCTTTCTAAATGTTAATTTAAAGTTTTCTTGTTTGGAATTATTGAAGGTTGTTCGAAATTCATTAAATGTATTTGTCACAAAAGGTAGAATTTCTTTTTGTTATGTATACGAGTTGCAAAATACGCTATGGTATTGGTATATTTGACTGTACACTACATTATCTGTAATTTTAATACGAGTTTCTGTTTTCTTTTGACGTGGTGTCCCCACAACTTGTACTTTTTTAAAAGATTCAGATTTAACAGTTCTAGAGAATGCTGTTTAATGTTGACCATATGTAAAACATGGTACCGGAAGATACAGGCATTTCGAAAGTTTGACTTTTGATTTATTTATTGTATTTAAATAAGACATGCATATTGGAAACTGATATCGAACGAAATTGAAAGGCAAAGTAGACTCATTAGCGGTGTCTCATGCAATAAAATGGAACAAAATGTATTGTCCCAGAATGCGATCCGGTAATTATTTTTACTTTTAAACAGTTAAAGGACATCTTACAGTGTTCCATTACATAATCACTGTTTCATCGCTAGATTGCTCAATAATAAGATTATACAAACCTTTTTTAATTTATGTTGGTAATCCTGATTGGTTTATATTGAGTTGAGATAATCAAATATTAGATTTTAAGTCTAATACATGGGAGTATTGCCATAAATATGACTTGTTTATGGACAACTTTAAACTTGACACACGACTCCATCTTCTAACGACAGTTAACACTTGCCTAAAATATTTTTCTAAGGTTATTTACATTTCCACCAACACCAAAATTATTTTTCATTAAATCTCGAAATACTAAGTTCACAACTTTGAAAAAAGCATGAATGAAGCTTTAATCTTTATGTTTTGAGCACAATTATTTACAAAATCTAAAAGACCACACGAAGAAATTGCTGGGTTGTACGTATACAATTTAATCTGTAAGCTTCAACTCTACTATATAAAGCAATATATTAAGTCTGTATTGCTGAAAAAGATTACCTTCATAATGCAAGTGACTAAAAACGTTTAAACGGACTGAAAAAGGTGCCTAAAAAAGTGAAAAATCATTGAATTAAATAATAGTGGATTAATTATTTTCATGGTTCTAGAATCAGCGCGCTGAATAACAAAATATAGTGTATCTGATATATTACCATCACGATCTGAAACAAAAATCAATGCAACATCATCAAGATTTGGGGCATTATAAACACATATTGCATTGATGAAATGGGAAAGTCAGTGATCCTAAAAACCTAACGGGTTTCTAGAACAATACAATTATAACTATACTAAAACACTTAAACAATGATTGACTTGTACGAACAGCAGCACCCTTATTCTGTAAAAAATAAGGTATTGTGTAAACGTGAAAGTAAAGTAGAATTAGGGCTCTATTCCATGCACTGATCTACTGGTTTACTGTAAATGTGATAGAAAATAAGTTGTATTAGAGTGATCGAGTGAGCAAGTTAATTTTTATTTTTATTTTATAAAATAAAAATCAAAATCAACTCGCTAATTGGATCACTCTAATACAATTTATTTTGTATCGCCTCTTCAGTAAATCAGTAATTCATTGCATGGAAGTGAGAAGACACTGTTTGCTTCGTTTACCAACGAAGGTATTTTAAGGTTTTAAAATTCTAAAAGTTTTACTGAAGGTGCAAAAGTGTTTGACATTAATTGTTGTAACATAGTTGACATACTTTTTAAGGAACTTCGGGTCAGTTTGAGTGATGCTTTAATTTGCTCTTTTAAATCGTATGTGATGGGTGGATGAATATTCTTTTTGACTTATTATCAAAAGTGTTAAACTGTGCGAGTACGTATACTTGGGGAAAAAAGTTCTGTATTCTAATCATTATTAGTGGATATTTTAGTTCTATCTTTAAGTTTGGTGGAAGTTTAATTATATTTTAATTTAAATCTTATGAAAGTTAAATACGAGGATAAACTGACACAGTTTATTCGAAAACTTAAAGGCTCGTAATAATAACTTAATTTCTTTGGAATGGTTAACAAAATTCTATATGAAACGTCTATATTTTAGTAACATTTTAGTAGGAGTACAAACATTTTCCAATCCAAACCAATCAAGCAACTTAGAACCGAACATAAATTTTGTTTGATGTACTGTTTCTGATCAGATTTGCGTTTATGATATTTCGGTATCTCTGTGCCTTGGCTTCTGTCTAGTTTGAAATATTTTTATAATATATATGTTTAGGTGGTTTGCAGAATTTTCTGAACGTCCGCCTTGATCGCCGTATCTATTGTAGAGTATTAATTTGTTTTCGTTAGAAAATATTACTTTACTTCACGTTTGCTATACCATCTAGTATATTTCTGTGATCACCGGTAAATTAAAAAAATTCCGGTTATGCCTTTAAAAGTATATATATTATATATATATATATATATATATATATATATATATATATATATATATATATATATATATATATATATATTTATATGTATATATATATATATATATGTATATATATATATATATATTATATATATATATATATATATATATATATATATATATATATAATATATTTATATAGTAAATAAATTTTGTTGAGATCAAGTTTGTATAGTAGGACTGAATGGTAACTGCGTAAAAAAACTACTTGAGCCACTTGTTCGATTATTAACTTCCGCTACGTCTACTGTGGACATGTGAACTTGTAAATGCCGACAAGCTGGCGGATAAGCTTAAGCACTGACACGCAATTTCGATCGCAATTATGAGTTCTCTTCGTAAAATACGATTTTGGTATTTTTGGTTATCTCTAGAAATTAGCTTTAGATCGAATCTAATTGGTTTTGTTTAGCATGTTATTGTCCTCCATATTACTGAAAATATGTATATTCAAAATTTGCATAAACCAATTTACGATTTATGTAAACCTAAGTTAATTCTCCATTCATTTACGTAAATTCAGTTATCGCGAAATTAAAAATTTAATACAAAATAAATTAAAACCTCAAATCATCTCTCCAAAAACAGAGTTCACATGACTATACTAAATAAAAAGCACAATAAGCACGCAAAATTGTATCAAAATTTTCATTCAAAATTCATACACATATCTCGCGAATATATCTCGTATAATACGCTACGATTGGGCTGTTTAATTTTGGACCGAAAAATAAAATTAAACATTTAAGACCAATACGATAAAAAAAAGTGGCCCTTCATCTGGCCTACATCATAATATCCAAACAATACAAAAAACAAAAAAAAAATTAATTTATACATTTTCATTGTGTAGTAGTGCTCGTATTATTTAACTTTCCGAACGATTTTCCTAAAAAAGAAATGCCTTTTTCACACTTTGCATACATGGTTGGGAAGTTCGGGCAGGGGAGGGTACGTATGTATATGATATCTGTGGTGTCGGTATGGTATTTAGTCTGAACGTATATATGATGAATTGCTATTATGGGAATTACGTAGTATAGATTTTTTTTACGTTTCGCACCTTCCTTTTTCATTCCTATTTTTATCCATTTCCTCGTAGAATTTATTTTTTTTTTTTGTAAATTTGTAAATCAAGTTTTCCTCATCCGTTTTATTATACTCGTTTATAAATGCGAGTGAGATTGTGGGAAATCCAAAATTTTTTCTTTTTAAATTTTCTTGGGTATATAAATTTTTGTATAAAGTCGTCGTATGGTTGGTGCGGGATATATACGGTTGATACTCATGGCAAGGTATATATATAGGTATGGATGCTGTTTGGAGAAAATTCACTTGTTATTTAATATTTCTAAATTTGATAAAATTGAAATATTTTTGAATTATTATACGTTTTTGAGTATGAAGTTATTTCACATCTTAACTTGTTGGTTTCGGTTAGATATGAATATAAATTATAAGATTTAACAAGGAATCAACATTTATTGATATTTAAAAGAAGGAAATGAAAATTTTGTATGTGTTAATAAATGTAATCATTTATACTTGTTTACTTTATGCTAAAGCTCTCTCTGTACCGTCAGTCGTTTAGGTAGTATTCTTTGTATGTATTTCTGGGGGGATTTAAATCATTTTTGCTTGAAAATCGAACAAACATTTCAATGTTTCTGGCATATTATGGTATTTTTGTATTAATTTTCGAATTTTGATTTTGATTTTGATTTACACTACAATCATCTTAATTGGTTTGCTAAACATAAAGTCAACTTACAAACTGCAGCATGTTATAATTTCTTCATAGTAGTTTTTATTTAGATGACTTCATCACTGCAAGAGAATGCATTACCAGAAACAAGTGTCATATATTTTCATTTTTTAAGCTCATATGTTAAACAAATTTTAAAATCGATGAAGCTCGTCCATTTAAATTATTTTATTGGCTAAAAATTCGAATGCAAACCTCTAGTAATTTTTAATTTTTTATTGTAACATTTATTGTATGTAGCATCATTTTGGGTGAAATGGGCCTCTTCACTCAAGGTTAATGGTCGGGTAGAAGAAGCTATTGTATCAACTTATACACATTTTCATCAATAATTTCGCACAAATTTGGTATCCTCAAAGTTTAATTTCTTTTAGGCATAGGGTCAAATTGAGGTTGTTGGGTTGTTTTGATTACTTTTTAGGATATACCTAATAATTGTGTTTATTTGCTAAAGAGCCTGTTTCTTCAAAATTATTCACTAGGCATTATGACACATAACCTTTTACCCCTATTTTTGCGCTATTTTTCAATTGTAGTACGAATTGTTGATTTATTTTGATAAAAAGCTTTTATTATTGTATTGTGGAGATGGTAAATGAAAAAGAACCTGCATCGGCGCTTCCTTTCTTTTGGATTGTATACTAATTAAGATATCAACGAGAAATAAAATTAAAATGTTAAAACATGGAAAGCTATTATTTTACCAAACCATGATATAATTTTCTTTAGGTACTAAGTTATTAGTAGCAGTTTTAAGAATTCTATTTAGTTGATATTTCCAGTCAATTAAAAATCAACTGTTAAGTCGATTTTTTACAGCGGGAATTCAAAATTAAAATACACTTTTTTTAAATAATAGTGCCAATGGCTTTTTTCTTGAATTTCTATAAAAGAAACAAACAAGTATTCAAATCTCTCACGACTGGATTTACCCTCCTAGGTCGTTGATATATTGGTTCTTTTAATATCTCGTAACTCTGGCCGATTCGTTGGGATGCACTTGTACTGAACTCTCTAGTTTATTTAATGGTTTTAATACCAAGGCGCTTCCCCACATCTGAATTCCATAGGTCCATAAGGGCATAATTGCCGCTTTGTATAGCATTATTTTGTAAAGATAATTTTGATTTCCTTTCTATCATCAGCCAGTACATTTTTTTAAAAGTTTTTTTTATTTGTTTGCGATTCGTTTTGATATGAATTTTCTAATGTAGGCTTCGGTCAAGACCGAAATATTTAACTTTGGTTTGTTGAGGAATATTTACTCCATTTGACATTCCTGTTTCAGTGGTTGACTCAATGTGGTTATATTGCGATAAATTGCCTTTGCAAAAGGCGGTTGTAACTTTTTAGTTTTATAAATTAACCCTTGACGCCACACATAGATTAGCATTCCGTTTCCTCTTATAGGAGCATTTGAAAATATTTATAACCCTTTGGAATTTCTACATATAGTTCCATGTTGGCTTTATAGAATCCAAACTGGTGGTTATAATCTGCTTTTCTGGGTTAAATGCTGGGTTAAGTTTACTTCATTTTTGGAGTATATATAACCAGTTCGCATGATCGCGTTGACGCTAAATATTATTAGTTACAAGCATTTACACGCTTATCATTTTTCCCTCGATATTCCGGTTCGCTTTTACACTTTTTGTATTCTTTACATTAATTATCCACTTAAACTAAATTGGCTTAAAGGACGAATTATTATTCGTTTGCTCACATAATTTGCATTTATAAGCTTCTTGATGACGTGAATACACTTCTTTTGGGTGATCAGTGAAAGCTTATATGCTTTTTCTTCATCGCTACTTCCCAATTATTACTTAATCAGTGGGATTGGAATAACTAGCCTTTTCCAATTTTTTGTTACCTTCCACAAAGAGTAATCAGTCCTTTTGGTTGAAAAAGATTCTGTAAGCTCTTGTGGTATTCTTGTTTCAAAGGAATTTTTAGAGCCTTAATAGCACGATTCAGTTTCCACTTTAATAAAGAAGATTTGAACTGTTGCCATTTCCTCTTTCAGTTGTCTATCCACAATGAAACATTTACTGTCAGTTTTTGTTTACTGTAAAACCAGAAGGAGAAATTCTAAATTACTTTAGACTGACTAAAACAATCGTTTCTAGTTTTTAGTTCTATTTTGTTTTTTTTTGTTGCAACAAACTTTGTCACTCTAATGTAATTTAAGATTTCTTTCTCTTTTTGGTTTCATAGTTAAAAAAATTCTGACAGTAAATGTTTTGTTGTGGAAAGCCGACTTTATTCTTTACTTTTCTTGAACAAGTGTCTGGATGTCACGAGGTAGCTTATTAATTTTCTCTGTAATATTCACGGTGGGCTTAGTATTTTTTTCTGTCCCCTCCAAAAACATTTTTTAACATCTTTGCAGCCTTATCAGTATCAGTTTCTGTACTAAGCGAAATATCTAGAGAAATACATTGTTCAACTAACTAACCTCCTATATTGTTTCCATTTAATTCACTTATTAATGAGCCGTTTTGGCGATGCTATCTTTAAAACATCGGTACTCAATTTATTATTAAATGCCAGAGAACAGATCGTAGTGATTGGTTGCTTTAACATTTGTGTGTGCAATACATTTCATTACGCAAAAGTTAATTAGATCAGGAATCTTCTTTTTTCTGCTGATAAGTAATCAAAACTTTGTTCTTATATCGCTTAAAAAGTAGTCTATACCGTTCAGTGATAGTAGTCTTGAGCCTTATTATCACAACATATCCAGTTTGTTGAAATGTTAAATTAATGCTCTGTATATAATCACCAATGTTGAGAGACCGTATTATGGTTTCTTTTATATTTCTTTTTTATCTCCCCGGAAATCTTTAAGTTTCGCTCCATTATTTTATGGATTAACGACGGTGATATTTTTGAGGCTTCATTTCTCAAATAAATTGGTAGGAGCTTTTTTTCAGAATGTTTTCTGCAGGAACTTCCTTGGTTTCTAATATAGTAGAACATCGATTACCACGTGTTAATTCTACACTTGCTAGTCTATAGTGAATTTGTTTACGTTTGCACTTGCCGGTTATTTAGGAGTTTACCTGGTTTACGCTTACCTATATCGCTATTTAGTTTATTGTCAATTGACGACGATGCACTTTCATTTTTTAATTTTGTTTTTTGGACAGTCCAAAAGTATGTACTCGTGCGGACACTAATCTGTATGGATTTGTTCTTGTCTTTTTAATTGCAGCGGGAGATTTTTTTTAAATAAATTTATTTTATTTATGTATTTGCTAGTTTTATGTTTGCTGGTCGGTAGCAACGTTGTAACTCAATAAAATCAAAAATGGGGCTTAGGCAAACTAATCCTATATTTTACCTTTAATAATATTGTGTAATAATTTGAGATACTTCTGTATTGGCTAATATAGCCGTGAGTTCTAGGTTTTTAACTGCAGTGTATATTGGCCGCATATACAGTGTATAATATATATGCTGATTTATCGAATACGTGAATAGTAGATCAAAAAAATTCTTCGTATACATAGCCGCTAATTTTAAATACTTTGCAAATGCTTTTCATATACAAATTTTAATTATAACATTTGTAAATAATTATCTTCTTTCTTTATATTATAAATTATATGCAAAAAAATATATTTATTTAATTATAGAAATATAAACTTTATGCATGAATTTAATATAAAATAAAAGTGAAAAATCGGAATATAATTAAATTAGAAGAACCCTTGAAGCTTTTAAATATTCATTTTTTGATTACAGGTAACCTTCGCATAACACATTCTAGTTTAAAAGAAAATACCGTTTCACAAAGTTGGAAACCTGTGGGTAAAACCATTAAACAAAACGTTCCTATATAAAGCTTATGGGATCACGTCTAAATGGTTATTTCTGTATAATAAAGATATACGATATGCTTTTCAATTTAATTATTTATTTTTAATTTAATTAACATTTTATAGTATTTCATTTGAATAATAATTATTTTTAATGATTATCATTATCATTGAACCAAAGAAAAATTTTGTGTTGTACTTTTTTCCAAACGTGATATGAATTCGTGTATTTGCAATTTTTTATGCTTTGTTATAATTATGATTTGAATTAATTACTGTATACATAAAAATAATTAACAAAAAATTCAATTCAGAAAATAAAACATTCTCTTAACCCACGGTAAATGTAAAGGTTATATATTGCGCATCTGTCAACAAAATTACAACAACTAACAATTAAAAATGGCCGAAATCTGTGATGAATTTTCGGTTATAGATAGTAAAAGAGAAGGTTTAGTAAATTATTGTAATTAAACTGGTCGAATGTATATCAACATCAAATAAACACTTTTTAAGTGAATTTGACTTTCCACAAATAGAAATTGATCATCACATAAAGACCAGAACTTCCAGAAATCTTACAATCGCTTTCATTAATTAAATGGAGCGCCAACTTTGAGTTATTTGAGTATGACTTTTCTCCCATTTACAATGTGCCATTTTAATACTCATGTCACTTACTGCCGGAATTTTCTGTTGATCCCTCATTAGCTTTTGTTCATCTCGACTGGTTTTTATTTTCTTACTCATGTCATTCCACACGGACGTCGGTTTCAATATTTCGACGTTGAAAGTTATAGGATTGTTAGTTTTCGGATCAAAAAATCTTCGTTTGGAGAACACAATTCAGCTGAAGGTAATATGTTATGATGATACAATAATACGAGTTGTACATCTGGATTGTTACATTTTTTCTTATAAAGTTGTTTGCTATGCTTAAACAAATCGTTGCACTAGGTCATTCGGTTTTGTAAATATAGAGCGCGATGTACAATGCTTAATCTGTGGACCGTTGTCCGATTTGAAAAATAAGATCCTATTACTTGATTTCTTGATGTTTGCATATAAGCATTCTGGTTCATTACGATTCTTTAGTGGTCCTAGGACAAAACCTTGAGGTATTCCTGATCGAATATGATAGAAATTTAACAGTGATACTAAAACAGGAGAAATTTTATTTTTAATTAATTTAAATATTAATCCGTCATGACCAGGAAAATATTGCCAGTGGTTTTTGCTGTACCTTTTAGCATATTCTCGCATGAGGGCATCAGTTGGTCATTTACGGAATACAAATTGTTAATTCGGGATGATATTGTGAGCTAGAAGTCCCACAATAACAGTGTGATGATGCGCTCGGCAATCTTTCTGACCCCACTCAGATCTCACTAATAGATCTATTGTTGTCGCTGATGTATTTGACTCTCCAGGCTTAGGAATGGCGATCACCTTTAAAAGCGTAGAACTGTCAGGGAAGTATTCAAACAGTAGCATTTATTATTATCACTTTTTGTAACTTACCCATACGAGGAAGGTTCGCAATTGCTTTATATGATATTCCACCAAAACGTGCTGACATTCGGGTCTTTAATTGAAAATTGGGAAGTTGTTTGGACTACAGTATCTTAGGAGATTGAAACCATTTTGATTGTTTGTTAAACAATTCCAATAGGTATCTCGGGCACTAAAGTCACTGTTAACCGCAACATTTTTATCTAATTTGGACAAAGACTCAAGGTCAGTTTCAGTTATACTTTCCAAAAGTAGATAGATACAAGTATGAAAAAATATCTTCCACAGTCCATTTTGGTTGAAGTTGCCGAAATATTTCTATTGAGGAACCTTTTGGGTTGGATTGATCCATGGTTTTGTGGACTGAAATAATCGTACCTCCCATGCAAAATTGTATTGTGTTGGTTCTAGAAACAGTATAATTTGGTATTAAAAGAGAATGATTAGTTTTGTTTCACTCAGTCAAACAATTTTCGGTTTGATTTTATTTAGAAGGTATGAGTTCATATCGACGAGCTATATTTATTAAACTACTGTAATTGAGAGTAAGTACTGTTATTTTATGAACTGATATATGAACTTAAGATGATTTTAGCAACGTTCGTACATACTTTTTTGATTTTACGTAAAAATTGGGTGACATTATTTGATATAGAAACAAAGTTCATATTGAAATTTTTGGTGGACAAGTTAAAACGATCGTTAAGTTTACTTGATTGAGATGGGTTATGTTAGGCGAGGTATTTTACTTTCAGGTGGTGCCAAGTGGCTTTCACAACATCCGCCAATGGTCAACATTTTATTAAGTTGTGTTTTTGGGTCAAAGCTTACTAATAACGAAACATCCTTGAGAATCAAAGGTCGGTTTTCATTCGTTGTGTCATAGTTTGACTTCCTTTGGCGATTACGTGTACAACTTTTTTTGACTGGCTATTAGTTTTTCTAGTCTATCTATCACCTTCAAAAGTGTGTTTGGATCGTTTTTAACTAGCTGTCTTTTAAGCATGCGATAAACAACACACAAATTATTAAGTCACAACACACAAATTATTTATTTGTACTCACTATATCGAGAGTTATTTCACAACTACTCTTTGAATATCCAATCTGGAATGTTGTAATATTTTCTCTGTCAATTTTGTATTTATAATGTAACCAAAACCCATTATTTACAGAAATTTCTGATAATAAATTGGGACTGCGGATGCATCTTAGAAATTAAGTCTAGGCAATATGTTAGCATTATGAATGTGGAAGATCATATATACATATAAATTCAACTTACATTCAGCCAGAGCCATCGTTAATTAAAAATCAATTGTATATCCTTCCGCTCATTCGGGTTCGAACTAATTATGAAAAGGAATATTCGTTTTGGTAAAGGAGAATAAATTTACGGATGTCCAATGTCATTAAAAACATAAAGACTAACATTTTCATTTTGAAAATGTTATGGAAATTTAATTTTTTCCGATATTTCGATTTCAAAACAATCTTTCGAAATGCAGTCATCTGTAAAAATTGTATAAGAGAATATATGTATACTCAAAATTCAATTTGTCTAAAAAAAATAAAATATACGAGTGAGTGCGATACACAACATCCCAAAAATTCAATTTGTCTAAAAAAAATAAAATATACGAGTGAGTGCGATACACAACATCCCACCTCATATTAGTTCCGCTACATAGTTATGGTTGGTGGACATAAAACTCTTATGTACAATTCGAATAGCATAACTTTGTTATAATATACACAAAATGTATGTACATATATAAATTTTAATTTAATACTCAAATAAATCAATTAAGGTGAGCTGCAAGACATGTCATTATATTTATCCTAGTTTATGCAAATAAAATACCGAAATATGATTCACTCATGTACCTTTGTTGGTATCGCAGATGAGGGCACATCATGTTTATGTACTCAATAATGGGTTTTACTATCGTATTCGATTCGAATTTTTAAAAATAAATTTTATTAAAGCCTTTACATGGTTAGAAAAGTTTAATATTTTCCAACGACAAAAACCAATATATCAACATTTTACTGTACACATCTTTACCTCTGCGACTGTACTTTATGAACCAAAATACAATATGCATAGGAGAATAATTTTTATTTTTGTAAACCATCAGAAAAAAAATTCTGTGAAATCGAAATAAAATCACAAAATAATATAAAACCAAATAGAAAAGTTTATTTTTCCAAGTGATATCCCAAAGGTGAATATTTTATGATATTCTTTTATTTTTGTATCTTCCAGGTTTTTCATTTGATTCATATATACGTAAGATACCACCCTATATGCCATAACACCAGTTATAAAAAAAAATTCGTTGACAACATATTTACAATGTATAAAGTTAAAAAAAAAAAAAAAAAAAAATTAAACATTTTCCAGAGAAAAAATTTCTTTAATATTCTTCCTTTCAACTTATATTTACATACATACGTACATAAAAACATGTATTGAAAATTTGTCGGACACTAAACATATTCAAACAATGTACGCCCTCCAGTTTGAGATAAAAACAATAGATTCCAAAGTTTTATTTTTATTTTTTTTTTATGTAAGCTTTCAAATGTTTGTTCCCATGTATAAAGTACACTCGAACAACATGAATATACCCAAACATAACACTATGTAACAGCATAAGAAATACATAAGATTTTTTGTGTTGAAAAAAGTTACCAACAACAGCAAAAACATTATGAAATTTACATATATATATATATATATATATATATATATATATATATATATATATATATATATATATATATATATATATATATATATATATATATATATATATATATATATATATATATATATATATATATATATATATATATATACATATGAACCCTGGGAAATATGTTTTTAATTTTAAACAAATACAACAAAATAAAATGTTTTCGAATTATGTGAAAATAAAAGAAAAACAAACAAAAGGAATTTCCAAATAACAAATTTGAGTTTGCTATTTTTATCGTTAAAAAATTGTTCAGCAAGTAAAACAAAAGAAACAAAAGTATAAGGAATTCCCTTCTCCAATTTTTTGTTGTTGTTTTGTATTTTTCTCATTTTCAATTGTGACAATTGTGTCGTGTTTTTTTGTTGGTTTTGGTTTTTTAGGATTAACTGGAGAAGAAGAAGAAGAAGCAGCACGAAAATCGGAATAAAAATAATTGTAATTGAGGAAATTATGGTTGGTTGTATTGTTTTGGTTTCCATGAAAAACAATTTTGTTAATGCTTTTTTAATCGTTTCCACAGGATACATTGTGATTGGTGATTGTTTTAGTAATTAGGGAACTGTATTACAATGTTGTTTCAACTAACTGTTATAAATCAATGAAAAATATGTATGTATCTCACAATCATAAGCACACAATGAAAAATGATAGGAAAATGAAAGGAGTCGGGTTCTTAAGTAAATGTGAGCGTTATTGTTATTTTATTGTATAAACGTAACTAGAAGATTATGATAGCTAAATTGGAACATAAATTTGTATAGTCAAATCGAATTTTTATTTGAACAATTTTATAAGGGGCGTAGATTAACATTGTCAGACACCTTAAATTTATTTTATTAATTAAAATCTTTATTGATATATGATAAATATACATCTATATATAACTTTAATTAATTTTTGATTATTCGATAACATGCTTTTTTCACCATGCGCTTTCTAAAGTCTTTTGATTACTAGCTCGAAAAAATAATCTTCGTATTTCATTACATGCCTACATTCTGGCGAATTAATTTATATGTATTTATAAATATGAAATACCGGGTGATGCACATATTAATTTATTGTGGAGCCCTGAGTTTACTGTAGCAATGTACAGTATTTGTGCAGCCGCTAAAAATTCTATAATTTAAAGTTCAACTTCTTTAATTTCAAAGTTGACGTCTTTAATTTAAAGTACAACTTCTTTAATTTAAAGGTTGAACTCTTCAAAACACCCCTATAGTCGAAAAGCGAGATAAACCAAAATCTCAACCAAAGTCTCTTGAACGGAGACAATAATGAAACCCATTATTTGAAAGGAATGGTATAATCGGCAGTATTATTTTGATTGAATTATAGTTTAGTGTTTTTGACTTTATCGGTCAATACGAGCAGAAGCAGATTTTTTGCGTTCATAAACGACTATATGTTCTTTGAAATTTTGGGTAAAGACACCATAGATCTACCAACAAACATTGTAATGCAAATAAAATTGTCTTTTATACTTTTATAAAATTAATAAAAGGGATTTTATACATGTAAATATAAAAATTAACTGACGTTTGTCGAGAAAAAAATCAGTTCAATGATTTTTGGCGGAAAACGTAACGTAGTTTGAAAAGTATAATTACATTTGACTGCATAACATATATAAACTAGTCATCGATGGTTATTAAGATTTATCGAGGAATGGTAATAATGATCCAAAATGAACATTCAATCACACGTTGGGAAGCGTGGCTCAAACAAAATAAAATATTACTCGTTGTGTCACATATTTTTGAATTACAACCATATTTCCTTAATCCATACATATATACGACAATCCTTACATTCGATCCTATAAATAAATCGAATAAAATTCCATCTGCCAAATCAAATATATCATTTAGCCTATATATGTATGGCACACAAAAAAAAAAAACATCCGTTCATCATTTTTTTATTTTTTATGTTTTTACACATATGTATTTATGTATTTCCAGTACATAAAAAAAAAATTATTAAATAATCATAAAGATAGAATCATAAAAACTATGTATATATATTACATTTATTTATATAGGTACATATACATATATACATATTCCAAAACATAAAAAAAACTTAAGATGTTGAAAAGGCCATTAAATCTGATCCAATGAAACAGTATTTTTGTCTTTTAAACATTATCAGAATGATGCTGTTGCTGATATAATGTCAAAATCAATCAGAATTTATGTATACATAAAAACAAGTTGTAATTTAGGTTAAGAATAAACTTTTTTTGTTCTATTCACCAATTCAATTGCAAATAACATAAAAAAGGCCCTTCGTTTTTCCAATGAAAACTTTTAATTTCAAAGCAATGCGACTAGTGTACTACTGGAAAACACCTGACCGATGAAAATTCAACAAAAACAAAAAAAAAAAATAAAAATAAATCGACATCCGTTTACCAATGGTTTACCAATTTTTATTTTTGTTGGGTGCTACGTATTTTGAATCAATGGTAATCCTATCTTGATTGATTTTTTGTTATTGTTGTATTTTAATTGAATTTTCATTTCAATTAAATTTTGGTTTGAAGTAAAGAAAAAAAAAACGATAAATAACAGCAACAACTAAAAATAAATTTCCACCGATGCGGCTGGTGTGCGGCGGTTCCATTCATTCGAATTTCTAAACAACTTAATATGATGAAAGATGTATCTGAATGGTTGATACGAGTCAACAGCAGCAGCAGCAGTATAGGGTACGTCAACAACAAATCTAACGATGTGCGGTTGTAAACGATTTCATTCCGAGATCTCGTCCAATTTAAATTTAATAAAAAATCAATCGGTTCGATATCATCATTGCGGATGTGTATAAAGTAACGGGTGTGAAATGTACAGTTTTTCTATTTGGTTATCGGTTTTCATACTTTTCAAATCACTTAAGTTTTACTCTTAACTCACTGAACAGTTTCAACATGAAGTTATGTTCCGTTTAAGCTGTAAGTGAATTGCGACAATTTTTGTGGTTGGCAGAATGATAATGGCTTTGGTATGGAATTCTTGTTAGTTATGATTGATTGTCCATGTTGTCTGTATCACGATGAAAAATAATAGGATAAAAAATCACGAATACAAAATCCCGGATTACAAAATCCCGGATTACAAAATCCTGGATTTAAAAATCCCGGATTAAACAATACCGTATTAAAAAATAGGATGATAGGATGATAAATCCTGGGATAAAAATTTCTAGGTTAAAAAACCCTAGGATGAAGAATCCTAACATTAAAAAACCTAGGATGAAAAATCTTAGCATGAAACATCCTAGAATGAAAAATCCTAGGATACAAAATTCTAGGATGATAAAACCTGGCATAAAAAATCTCAGGATAAAAAATTCTAGAATGAAAAACCTCAGAATGAAAAATCTCAGGATAAAAAATCCTGATATGAAAACATTTTAGGAAAAAAACATCCTGGGATGAAAAATCCTTTGATAAAAATCCTAGGAGGAAAAATCTTAGTGTAAAACATTCTGGGATAACAATCCTGGGATGAAAAATTCAATGATAAAAATCCAGGGATGAAAAATCTCAGGATAAAAAATCTTAGGATTACAAAATCTATCCATCGATGAAAAAACCTGGGATGAAAAATTCTAGAATAAAAAATCATAAGATGAAAAATTCTAAAATAAAAAATCCTCGGATGAAAAATTACAGGATAAAAAATCTTGGAATAAAAAATCTTGGGATGAAAAGTCTTAGGTTAAAAAATCCTGGGATAAAAAATCCTATGATAAAACATCCTGAAATGAAAAATCTCAGGATGGAAAATCCTGGGATCAAAAATCCTATGATAAAAAATCCTGGGATGAAAAATCTCAGGGTGAAAATCCTAGGATGAAAAACCTCAGGATGAAAAACCCCAGGATAAAACACCTAAAATTAAAAATCCTAGGATGTTAAAAAAATTGGGATGAAAAATCCTAAGATGAATAATCCTAGGATGAAAAAATCTAGGATGAAAAATCCTAGGATAAAAAATCATAGGATGAAAAATCTTAAGTTACAAAATCCTGAGATGAAAAATCTCAGGATAAAAAATCCTGTGATCAAAAATCCTATAATAAAAAATCCTGGCATGAAAAATCTCAGGGTGAAAAATCTTAGAATGAATTATCCTTGGATGAAAAACCTCAGGATTAAAAACCTTAGGATAAAAACTCCTAGGGTGTAAAAAAAACTGGGATGAAAAATCTAAGGATAATAAATCCTAGAATGAAAAAACTCAGAATGAAAAATCTCAGGATAAAAAATCCTGGTATGAAAAAATTTTAGGATCTGGGATCAAAAATCCTATGATAAAAATCCTAGGATGAAAAATCTTAGGATGAAAAATCCTGGGATGAAAAATCCTATGATAAAAATCATGGGATGAAAAATCAGGATGAAAAATCTTAGGATTACAAAATCCTATCCAATAGATGAAAAAACCTGAGATGAAAAATCCTAGGATAAAAAATCATAGGATGAAAAACCTTAAGATAAAAAAATCTCAGGATGAAAAATTTGGGCATAAAAAATTCTGGGATGAAAAGTCTCACATGAAAAATCTCAGGATAAAAAATCCTGGGATCAAAAATCCTATGATAAAAAATCCTGGGATGAAAAATCTCAGGGTGAAAAATCCTAGGATGAAAAAAATCAGGATGAGAAACCCTAGGATAAAAACACCTAGAATTAAAAACCCTAGGATGTAACAAAAACTGGGATGAAAAATTTCAGGATGAAAATTCTTGGCATAAAAAATCCTGGAATTAAAAGTCTCAGATTAAAAAATCCTGGGATAAAAAATCCTATGATACAAAATCCTGAGATGAAAAATCTCAGGATACAAAATCCTGTGATTAAAAATCCTATGATAAAAAATCTTGGGATGAAAAATCTCAGGGTGAAAAATCCTAGAATGAATAATCTTTGGATGAAAAATCCTAGGATGATAAATCCTAGGATGAAAAACCTCAGGATTAATAACCCTAGAATAAAAACTCCTAGAATTACAAATTGTAGGATGTAAAAAAACCTGGGATGAAAAATCCTAGGATGAATAAACCTAGCATGAAAAATCCTAGGATAAAAAATCTTAGGGTGAAAAATCCTGGGATGAAAAACCCTATGATAAACAATTCTGGAATGAAAAATCTCAGGATGAAAATCCTATCCTATCGATCTTCCACCACCGCCAGAAACCAATCGGACGTCGTCAAAAATCGGTACTGTTCATAGGGTTTTCTTGCATCCCTCAAATATATAGAAACAAATCAATACCAAAATGAAAAATGTAGTTCAACTTAATAAAAACTCAAAAACTACAATAAAATTGACCTAAATTCATAGAATCAAGCCGAACATCGAAACATAAAACTAATTCTATCTCGATTTCACCATAAAAATAAATAAAATGAATTTTCCAATTTGTTTATATTTTTATATGTGTATTGTAACTATTTTATTTATTTATTTTAAAAATTAAAAAGACTGAAGCACAAACTAAACACAACAAAAATAAATACCGAAACGTAAAATGTTTAAATCAATAAATTAACTTAATAAAAAATAAAACAAAAAACGAAAAAGCTCACAGAATGTTGTATCCTTTTTTATTTATTTTTTGTTTGTGTTCGGTATGCTTTTAACAACATAACACCATGGCCATACACAAATACAATATGTTTGTACATAGGGTTTAAATGTAATAACGTTTTATGTGCTAAATGTTGGGATACAAAAAAATAAAAAATAAAAAATTGGTAAACAGATGGAAAATAAAAGAAAATTTTGTTTTGTTGTTGTTCTTATATTAACAACTGAGTGTTTTCTTCTTTTTTTTTGTTTAGTTATTTTGCCTTTTTAGTATATATTCTAGGAGCATAGCATATATTATTTTTCGGGGGCAGTAACAAAGTTGAAAATAGATTTGATAGGAATCGAAATAACAACAAAAATAAAGTAAAGGAAGCAAACTGTGATACGATACAGATACGATTATGTAATATCGATTTGAATATAACAAATAAGCAATTTATGTATGTAGAGGCGTTTATAATAATTAAATAACTAATCATTTGGGTGCTTTTTTATTGTTATGTGTTATGTAAAAAAAATGAAACTAAGGCTTCAATGTATATGTATATGGTATAAACTGTGTTTTTTAATTCGAACACACGAACTTTAAATGGAAATTATGGTACTGATAAAATATCTTTGGAGGAAAATTGTAATGGTTGTACATTACCTATATTTACTAAAAATTCCCTAAATTTGGTTCTAGTTCACTGATGATAAATATGTGTGTCACTGGTAACCATCCTAATAACGGTAGGTCTCTTTGTGGAAGCAACTACCTCTTGACCCTCTGTCAAGTAAAGGCGAGAAAATCGGTCCATGGCGGATGAGTATGAAAGATGGCTGATGACATGCGACAGCACTGGCCTGTAAGAACCAATTGCTATTATTTGTATAGCTTATTTTCCAAAATAATTATCATTTTATCAACAATAATTATCATTCTTCAACATTAAAAGTGTCTTAAATCCTTAAGTAGTAAAATATTGAAATTCCTTACTGAGCTTTAAAATGCACTAGTATTCAACTTTCATCTGTAATCTATAATGTTTCTATCAAAAAAATATTTATAAATAGACTAATTTCTCCTAGCTGTAGTCTGTAATAAATTAAATTGGGTTTCATCTGAAAATTACAAATTAATTCATCTCGTTGTTACTAAAAATTATTAAGTGTATAGTTATTAATTCTAATTGCTAGACACGTTCTAGCACCCGATCATGGGGAAAGAATGATGTACTTAACGATCGCCAATGATCTTATTGTGGATAGCACAATCTTTCCTCGTAAAAATATCCACTTGGAAACATGGACACATCCTCGTAAGAGGCTTTGTAGTCAAATTGACCATGTGCTAATTACCAAGGGAAGGTTTTGGGTCATCCAAGCTGTGAGATCTTATCGGTCGGCTGTCAATTTTGTAAGCAGTGATCATCAATTGATCACTGCAAAGCTAAAATGGCAATTTTCGTACAAGTCAGGGATCACAAGAAAACAAAACTTACGTTTAAACTGTGAAGGTCTGATCAACGAAGGTGAGAAAGCACAATACTAGAATCTTGTTAGCAGTAGCATTATGAAAATCAACCACCGTTCTGATGATGTGAACGCTCAATGGGAGGTATTGAAAACTTCGGTTGTCAGTGCTAACCAGACGCCGGATTAAATTTTCACCAGACTGAACCCCATACCTTCACAGTTAGGTCTATTGCTATTCGGCAATATAATTTATTGATAGTAAAGTTAATTTACTTAATGTTCAACATGTGTCAAATGCTGTATTTAAAAGTGGTCAAATACAGATTGCGGGGATGTGCATAGAGGACTCATCCTATAAAGAGTTCACACTGGCCATGCTGAGACTAAAATAAAACTGGGTTTAATTGTATTAATTCCAAGCTCTGGATATTCGGAAGGAATACTTTGTAGAACTATCTTTTTGCCTTATTCAACGAGTAAGTTATGCCTGATGAATGGAAGATGGCCGAGTTGTGCCTTATCTTTAGAAAAGAAGATCGCATAAAATGCGAAATCTATCGCAGCATAACACTCCCTTGCACAGCACACAAACTACTGTCTTACATAATATTGAAGAGAATCACTCCCCTGGTGAAGGACATTGTAGGTGACCAAGGAGGATTTTACCCAAAGCCGTCTGTCACTGATCAAGCTTTACATGAAGAATGAGTCTTTCTAAATATTGCGAGACATCTCGTGACATATATCAGGTGTTCTTGGGCTTTTAACAAGTCTATGACTCAATCCATTGGGGTAGCTTATAGTTTCCTTTGCGATGCGATGTCAGGAATACCTGACAAATAGTTTGTCTGTTTGTGTATAATGACAGTAACGCAGTCATAATGCTGTGTCACACTTGAGAATAAGCCATCAGGAATTTATTTTTGCAATTAGCTCTGGGCGCGGCAAGGAGGAGCTCTGTCCCCGATACGTTTAATCTCATGTAGGATTTATCTTTCGTAAAAGTGAAATACCCCAGGACAATATCTTATACTTTCAGTCTAACCAAGTTTTGGCATATGCAGATGATATCTGTGCAGTTGGATTAAATGGCAACGGCGTAAAACTACCTAAAACTACTGGATGCACTTGTATGATTCTCATAGCTTCCGTTGGTTTCAAAATCATTTAGTCCAACACAAAATATATAATCACTGGTTTTAGATACCAAGACGCAATGGATTTTACTAGTGGTGACCATACATTTAAAGAAGTGACAAGTTTCTGATACCTCGGGTCCCTTGTCACTCATGATAATTGTGCGGGAATGGTTATTAAATCGCGTCTTGTCTCTGGCAACCGTGCGACAAATACCTTGCAAATGCCGACAAGATGATGTTGTGCAAGGTGTTGATCAGACTCGTTGTCATGTACGGGTGTTTTGTACCCTGTTGGATGAATATGAGAGATGGTTAATGACATTTAAGAGAAGAATAGTGCGCATGATATATGGCCCCAAACGCGACGATAATGACTTTTACCGAATTTCTTAACCACGAGTTCAGGAATTTAAAATTATTGATCTCGCCCATGAAATAAAAGGACATTGAGTTCTACGGGTCATTTGGCAGGCGCAGAAATCACTGTGGGCGACGTTGGTTTCTCGGGGTAGAGAACGAGTTGTTTTCTTCAGGTTGTCTAGAATAATATGAAGAACACTCTGGTGGCATCGAATCCGATGGAGCAGTAAAAGCCGTTTTCTTATTATTATTAAGCTAACGTAAGTGTGCTTTCAATGACTTTCGGAAAACAAATTGGTTTACAACACCAAATTGACCGTCTTTTTAGTTTTTAGAGTCACAATAGCCATAGTACATGTTTTCGTAAAAATGCAGACTATTATATTCGCATCGCTTAAAAAAATGTAGGTAACAAGATATGCATGCTTGCATATCTTGTTACCTACATTTATCCATAATTTTCCACCAGTGACGATGTTATGCAGTTAAAATGGTAGCAAGAATTTTTTCACGACAATCCAATTTTTTCAATGAAATAAAACTTTTAAGTTAACAAACAACGATAATTAAACTTTCCTTAAAAAATATCAAGCTTTACGACTCACATTACAAATTTTAATGCTTAATTTCGACTCTTGAACAATAGAACATTTGCAAGACCATTATTTCGTGTATGAAATTTTAATTTGTACTACTTTCTGGTGGTTACCGATTAGAACAACGAAATTTTTAAAAAATGAAACGTCGGTCGAGATGATTTTATCGATTTTAGACGAAAACCTTACAAACTGCGAATATGTCTCCATAATCGCAAAAATGTAAAAATGGGCTAAAGTGTTAAAATATATAACTCAGTTTTCTATTTTCACTCCGGGCTCTAATACTAAATCTTGAGAAGCGTTAGTATATGTACGTTCGAATATCTATAGCATAATAATTTAAAAATAATTTGTCGTCTAATAATTATTTTTTTGTTTTATTTCAGGTAAGACGCTGTTAAGAAACTGATTAACGGTAAATATACATTATTTAAAAAAGTTTAGTCCATAAACTGGTTTGAAAATTATACTCTAGAGAGGTAAAACTTTAAACTGAATAAAATAAATACTTAAAGTTATTATAGGGTAAAATAAATTTGTAACATTAATGGACTTCTTCTAAAACCGACATGTTTAAATTGGTCTGTTAAATGTAACTGAAATAATCGAAATCTAATTTTATCGATACCTCAAAAACAAAACGATAGCACTCCTTCAGCCAAAGAATATTTTCTTGGTTATTGCACTTTCAGGAAACCAAATAATTGTATCGCGGCAATTATAAAAATATGATAATGAAGAATCGCACAAAAACACCCAAATATTTGTATAACGTCTTTTAACCAACTATACGAGTATTTGAAAGCAAATCTATGTCATTGTTTTGTGTTTTGATTTAAATTAGTGATTGGTGATAATGACGATTAACTACATGGATTAACCTATAGTAACGGTCCCAAAATAAGTGGGGTAGTTAAAAACATCTCAATTTAACGAACAAACAACTTAAATGTTTATTATAATGGATGGAATGGCATGGGATTTCCAATTCGGATATAAAATAGCAAAATTTATATACAAAAACAAACATTTCTTCGTTAAAAGTCACACTTAAACCACACTTTATGCTTTAGTCCAATGAATTCGCTTAAAATCATCGAGCTCAAAACAAAAGCGTAATAAACAATCAAACCGAAAAACTAAGGTATGTACTTTTTAGGTGTGCACCTGTTACCTATGAAAATATTTACCACACATATCATTTCAAAACCTAATTTTCCAGTTTATCACTCTAATCTTCTAACAAAAAAAAAAAAAATAAAAATCTGTTTAATACTTGAGAGCTTTGCGGTCTCATTTTTATTGTTCCACAAAAGTATAAGTGGAGTACATATGGCTAGAAACAAAAAAAAAACTTTATTGAGCTCCAATGTGCTTTTATGTTATGATACTGAAAGAAGAGTCTATAGAGACTACAAGTCTGATAAAAAAAAAAACATTTTTATTTTAATGTTGGAATCTCATAAAAAATGTTTTTAAAACTAATTTAGTACCAATTAACGTACTACCCAAATCTTGGGTATACAACGAGCATATATGGTAAGATGGTTATTATATATGTGCTTTCGGTAAAACAATAACAACACTAAAGTATTTTCTTATACCTTCGAAAATATAGGTACACAATATAATAAAATTTAATGAAAAATTAAAATGAAAGAAAAAGGAAAAAGTTAAAACATAAACAAAACTAAGCACAACAAAAAGCACAGGTAGTTTTTCTTCCAGATTTTTCCAACATATTGTTGCTATTTGTTTATACAGTTTTGTTTTTAATTTTCATGTGACACATTTTTATATACAATGTTTATAGGAGGTGGTGGCACAACGGTGTACTTATTCTATACTTATTTATGTATATATCTACGAGCATAAGAAGTCGAGGATCGGTATTTTTGTCTCATGTATATATCTAATTTATGAGCCAAATGAGATAAAATTTATAAATTATACCAACAAAAATTATTATACTATAAATAAATAAAAAAGAATCGTTAAAGAATTTTAATTGCTCCACAATTTTGTTAAGTATATAGTTCGTCGTGCTAATTTATAGTTTGCATTGTATCGTCCGTATACCTGGCTCGTTATGGTGCGCGAATAAAGGCTGTTTGCCGTATATAAATGTCTAATGAAATTTTTGATTTTAAGTGTTTATGATAATGATATGGGTGAACAATTAGAGTCCATCAGATTTTATGTCTTATTGTTTACGGTTATATAGATTCGTAATGTCGAATCGTTTTTATTATCCATGAAAACCAAATGATGAGGGTGGATAATTTTCATGTAACATATTTATAACATTGTTAATCAAAGTTAATGGTTCAATTAGTTCGTGATTTATAGGTTTATCGAACTTTCCTAATATGTAAAAGATATAAATCTTATAACGAAGTTTATAACAGTTTATAGAACTAAAACTAGGGTTGGGATTAATTTTGTTTTTTCGATGCACATTTTAAAAATGTTGCTTTAAAAGTAATTGTCTAATTGTTACTTTGTAAAATAGTAATTTTATAATAGGAAATTTTTTTATAAATTTTGGAATTTTAAAATGGCCCGGCCCTCGTTCGTCTTTTAAACAAAACATAAATGGAATACACTTTGTTATTGAGAAAAACAAGTAAAATTTGACAAAATTTGTGTTTGGATAAATCGGAGGTTCTTGCGGCAGAGTGAACTAAATGCCCATTTTAAGAAGGTAACATGGGTAGCATATTCGTAGTATATATACATTTCATTGCAAATGAAAACAGCTTAAAGTTCAATCTACCAGTATGCGACTTTCAGTTCAAGTTTTCATCTATCAGAAGACCTAAAGGTACCTGTGATCTTTGGCCAAATAGTTCCTGTATAGCTATTAGATGTAGGTAGATTTCAGGTAGATCGTGATATGTAGAATTCAAAAATACTCGTATACCAAAGCGAAAGGAAGGTTGGATACTTTGGTAGCAATTCAGGTGTTATATAATCACAACTTGATTATAGTCACATCAGCTTTGAGTTTATTAATTGTAGGTAAATGCGAGGTGATGAGTGATGATCTGATTGCAGAAATGTTAAGAGAAGTGCTCGTTTGTTTGATGGATGGAAACGTTGATGGTAGTGATGTAGTGTGCTGTTGTGTTAGATACGATATGCGCAAAAGGCTGTATGACATTTTCGACAAATGTGGCATAATCATTTTGACTGACATGCTAATAATCCATGCTAATTATTTCATAAATTTTATTCAACATATTTTAATAACGGGAAATTAGATGTAGTGGTTGTATGCGCACATCGACAATTCATATTGCTAAATTTTCCTAATTCTCATTATCCAGTTTATTGATACAATGTTGTAAATGGGTCTCTTAGGGTACCATGTAAATCTAATGTACTGATGTCTCTGTTAATTAATTTGGTGGCATTGATTGACTTCCAGACAAAAATGACAGCTCAATGAAGTGGTTTCGCATGAAAATTAAAAACGCCTCATCATAGTTTACTAAATATTTAAAATATTCCAGCTTCTAAACTACAGGTAATCTTGTTTTTTCATGCGACACACTATATGAAGTAAACAAGACAGTAAGTTTTCTGACATTATTTCCGGTGTTCATTTCAATCGAATGTTGAAAATATTGTTAGTTCTTCGAACGATTATGCAGAACTAATTTACTTATATCGTAAGTGGCGCCTAGTAATAAATGTTTTTGAAAGTTTGAATAATTGTCCATTGGATAAGTTGTAATTTTAGTTGTTATCTTTATGATAGTTTTGGTCAACGGTGAGTATCGATACTCCGGACCTGAGAATCTGAAGATTACAATCTTGAAATATTGTATTAGTTCCTAAATTAATTAAAAATTTATTGGTTACAAGATAGCAGAGCTTTTCAAATTAATGACTTCATAGTCGATATTACCAACAATTTTACGCTACTTTTTAAAATTCCCCACATTTTTCAGGTTGACCTCACACTTTCTTGGTTATTTTTTTATTTAACTTGCATGTAGATATTTCCCCCCAAGTTGGATTTTTTCCGTTTGAAATCGCTGTTTGGAGACCACGGGTTTGTGATTTTCATCAGTGGTTTCAAGTCAGTCCGTCAATTAAGACCTTATTTGCATACTTTGCGTACCTAGGGCTTTTGTGAAAATAAAGTATAGTTGACCTGTTTTACTTTTATCCTCTATGTTGGGATGTTGACGTATTTTTTCCCCAGTTATAACGATGAGATTTTGCTCGAATGTTTTTAATAAGAATAATTATGCTCAAACTTTATCATCGGGATTCTTAATTCGGAAGAAAACAACAGCTACATAAGCCAATTGTCTCCCTGCATTACAGAAGCCGTGGTGTAATTCTATTGTGAACCCTTTGTAGGCATTTATAATTCTGTGAATAAAAATATTGATAAAAAATTCTTTTGTTTGAACAATTGATTCTTTTTTCAGATGAGAATGTATCATTCCAGCTCAAAGCATCTGTATACAAATTTTAAAAACCAACCTAATGGATTGATAATCGGCTTGATTCGAATAGCATGCTTGGTTTTTTTTTGTAAATGGTTTATTGAATCGGTCAATTGAGTGGTAAAAATGTGTTTTGTCGGGTTCTAATTGGCCCCAGCACCTTCGTAGGTCTTGCTTCTTGTAGAGTCATTGATTTCCTTAGACTTTTCAGATAAGCTGTGCAAAATTGTGATGATGGTTTCTGTGAGGTGTAATGTTTTATCTTCGTCATCAGCGCCAGATGATGTCTGAAATAATTGCTCTGGTAGCCGTAAAGGTTTCAGAAACCAATCAATAAGTGACCGTTTGAAGATGGAAATGATGGATGAGCTTCTATTGATCAGATCGCCATACTATTTTTTGATAATGAGTGTCATATTGAGACATACGTACTTCCTCTGTATCGTCAATGAATGCTGTGCTTCCTAAAACGTGAAATGATTGACTACAAGTTTGATTGAACCATATGACTGACGGCGAGACAATCATTAGGAGATATGCCTGTTGCTGGTTTGGTTGATCCGTCAAAAATATTTCTAGTTTTACAGATATTGTTTGATCTTTTTAGAACGCCACAAAATTTAATCATAACCCGGTGCTTTGAGTGATGTACTAGAGGCTATTATATCTTTTACCTTATCTAACAATTAACAATTATTTTCTTGATCATTCAATGATGGTATGCAGGAGTTTTTTTTAGTAATCTCATGTTTTTATCTTAGGGTTTGAATCCCTTTACTAAGTTTTCAAGCTTATCGTTTCGTTTAACATTAAAAATGTCAAACATTTTTTGTCTTATGTGTCAATTTATTAGGTTCAATATATTTTTGAGGTATCGATCACGTTTCCTGACCCACTGTCTTTTCCTCCCATTGCGAAGTTCAATTTGATTTATGACTTCCCCCGACAAAATTTATTTTTCACTACTTATTGATTCGTGATCAGAATTTGTAAAAATATTAAATGATACGTCAATTTAGGTAGAATATTCTGATATAAAGACCAATTTGTATTTTTAAAATTATAGGTTTTTGTTGATTAATTTAATGGTTGCCTAGTTTGTCTATTGTACACAACACTGGGAAGTGATCGAAGTTTAGTTAACTTTTGGTTTTAATGTAGCTAACAGGAACTTAATCATTTTCCATGGAAAATCTAATGAATTTTTTGTTCTTGTGTTATGATAATATGTTGGATTATCGGGAAAATGTAAAATAATGTATTTATATTTATAAAATCAAGTACCTTCCTTGTTCGATCTGAAACAGTTTCAAAATGGGTGGCGAAAATTAAAGTCTCCATCAAGTATACATGGATGATTACAATATGTTATACAAGTTGTAATTAAATATATTTTGAATTCTTTGGTGTACAACACTGGGAAAATGTGAGTTTGGAATTAAATGTTTGATAATAATTGCAATACCGCCGCATCGGCCATATTGATCCATTCGATCAGATTACATATGGTATAATGAAGCATTTAAAATATTACAACGGGTTTTAGATAGGTTTCAAACATAATGTCAACACTATATTTAAATTTTAGGTTGTTGTCCTAAAATTTAATTTTTAGGTTAGTGTCCTGAATATAAAAGTTGAGATTTCCATAACAGCCGAATGGTTGGCTCGATGTTTATTTAGTGATCAGGAAGGATAAGCTCAAATATTTAAATAGAGGTAATGATTTCGACTTTAGTTTGCTTCTGCTGATTTAGTTGCTCCCGTATACGAAGAAATTTGATTCACTTTGGGCAGTTTTCTGAGCTATATAATTCCTATTACGCAGTTATCATATTAATTTTTAATTTCTGTAGTTTTGAGTATAGGGACATTCTTCTTCATCTTTGTCAGTTAACGCATAAAATTTACCTAGATACATCACATATTGCAGTTCCCAGTTGTGTGATGAGCATAAAACAATTGAATCATTGTATACAAGTCGTTCTGACTTTTTATGTGGCACATCCCAATTGTATGCAAAATGCTCAATGTACGGTGATCCTTTAGATTATTTAAGGTGATTGAGTTTAAAAATGAGACAAAATACATAGCATAGTCATTTCGTCTATTTTCTTTAGAGAGTACTTTAATAATGCGTGACGGTGTTAGACCAGCTTCATTTATATTCATCTAACTCTTCTATAGGTAGTGATAGTAAATCATAATGTTTTATTGTCATCAATGGTGTACCAGAAAATTTAACATTCTGTAATAGTTGGCTTTAGTGGTTTTAAAGTTTGCGTTTTGCAGTAAAATTTGAAAATTTTGATCTATAGCCACCTTTCATTTAATTTTTACAAAGAGTTTTATGTTTCTGTTTCTGTAGCTTCTGTTTCGGTTCTAAAGCTATTCCTACTGTTTCGCAATTTATTTTTAATATTCACGCCAGTACAGAATGGGTGAAGCTGTGTAAGAAATTGTTTCTCTATTTATCGTTCCTATACTTTCACACCATAAAGATCCTCATTATTTTCACTAATAATATCAAGAGCTTTGAAGCAATAAACTCAGCCTAAGGTAACTGGTAAAAAAGCGCACCTACAGTGTGTGCCATTTGCAGAAAGTCTGTTAAATTCTTCTTGTTCATAAAATAGAATCATTATTTTAGTTGACTGATCCTGTTATTTTTAACTTCTTTATGTCGCTGATGGAAAATATGTTTGAAGTGACAAAGAAATAAAACGAAAATCATAAAATTTTATTTTATAAACTCATATCAGTCAATATTTAAAAGAAGAGAAGAGTTTATGAACATATATATATATATATATATATATATATATATATATATATATATATATATATATATATATATATATATATATATATATATATATATATATATATATATATATATATATATAAATATATATATATATATATATATATATATATATATATATATATATATATATATATATATATATATATATACGCTTATAGT
Source organism: Tipula confusa (assembly GCA_963556175.1). Taxonomy (NCBI): domain Eukaryota; kingdom Metazoa; phylum Arthropoda; class Insecta; order Diptera; family Tipulidae; genus Tipula; species Tipula confusa. Next base: position 1,763,216 of record OY744476.1, read on the forward strand.
CTTATCTAAAATATTATTATATATAAATTTATGTCATCTCACCTGGTTACCACCAACCGAACAACATACCCTATAATACTTACATTGAAAAAGTTATGTACATTGTCTTTTTTATTTCGAATTTTGTAATTTTCGTAGGTATAAATAAAACGAAGACATAAATATGTAATAAAGGACTGACTGCTGAACAAAAAGAGTCACACATGTTAAGACAATATTAAAAAGCTAACATATCACATAAAAGGATGTTGGTATACTCGTATATAAAGTAAGTATAAGAAATAGGAAAATAAATATAAGGATTTGGAGCAGCTTATGCTATATTTTAAAAGAAATCCGTTTACAGTTACACACTTATATACGCAAGCAAGTAAATAATAAAAAGTGGTTAAAAGGTGACGTAATTAGTTTTCTCGCACTTCACTTTTTTTATTTATTAATTTTCCCGCACTGTTGTGTTTGTAATACACATTAATAAATTTTTTATGGTGGCACACCATACGATGTGATGTTGGAATGTTGGAATAAGTGGTAGTAGGTAGAACTATTATCAACATAAACCAACACTTCACGCTAAAATTTAACTGTATTTAAATTTATTTAGTTTGTAATTTTTATCGTACATATATAGTTGTGTGTTGTGTGCGGTATTTGCGTGAACACAAATTTTAATTATAAATTTAAGTTACTACTTCTGTTCGCATGTTTAGATTTTTGTAATTTTTAATTAACTTTTAGTTAAGTGGTTTTTGATTAGTACTCTTGATTCGTTTATCATATACTGAATCACAATATTACAGCACATGTATAAAAAATCGTTCTTTTTGGTAATTTATATGCTTACCGTATATATTTTAGTCATGCACCATCGCATACCCCCCAAAAAAAGTAGAGAAAAACTTGCAAAAAGTCTAAACTTTATGTAATCTCATAATGCTATACGTTTAAAAATATAATGTGGAAATTCAAAAGGAAATAAAATAAAATTATATTAAGTAAATTTTCCATAAAAAAAAATGTACAGAACTTTTATTTTTTAAGCATATACACAACTTTTTACATTAACTGTTAAACATGGCTCTGCAAATAGATATATGTATGTATGGTACAAATATATAATCATCGTCATTGTAGAATGGGATTGCTTGAAAGCAAAATGGATTCAATAAGAAAGTTTACTTTATTAAATTTTCCCAGGAAAGTTCTTTCCATTTTTTACGAGTCACGTTCTATTGACCACACAATCTTTTCGGTATTTTAACGTCGTATACGTTATTCATATTTCACACACAGTTCGTAAATTAACGACGCATAAAAGTATAAAACCAAATATTCGGGTTTTGAATGCGTGGATTAGTAATATTTAAGTTGCATGATTAAGTGGTTGCAAAGCGCCAAATTATCGATCAATTTGAGCACTTGATTTTGATGAATAATAAGGCAAACTTTGATATAATGTATATAAATATTGTTACGAATTTTATGGGCTTCAATTCATTTAGCATTTAAAAACCTCCTTAAAAGGGGTTAATCCTCGACGATTGTACACTCAAAACACCATTCCAAATCTTACGGCATTCTCCTCGCTGCTGTCTCCTTTGAATTCTTCTTCGGCTGTATTTAAGTGGTTACCAGCTTGACTATACTTATTTCATCTTTATGGTTAACCCTCAAAATATTTCCTGTAACGCAAACCAAAATCCTGATATTACTCAAAACTATATAAGCTGGCAAAAATATTGGTTGCTATTTTGTGCTATAAAACTCGCTATACCATAGCCAAATACAGTAAAAGTATAACTGAATTAAATATATCATAGAAATCTAGTAGATGAATGTAATAGAAGGTGCAATAATCTGTAATAGTGTGCTTTATAATAACCATAGAATTGAATCATTTTTCATTGTAGTGTGATTCTACCTGCAGATGTACCAGCGAAAATACAAAGAAATTGTGTCCCTTACTCCAATCTACATCTTTTTGTATTCTCCCACTCTTTTTAATGTCTTTTTATACTATCGATGTACTCGTACTTTATCCGCTCAAATATTGTGCAACATGAAAACGAAGCTTACATAACGTTTAAACAACAAAAATGCCAGAATGCTCGTATTATCAACATATAAAGTTTTTTTTTATGCCATCTTTATCAAGATTTTGTTGATTTTCTGCAATTTTATTTTTTATGCTCCCATCTCGTTTATGATTTTTTATTTTTATTAAGAAAATTGCAAACCATAAAAAAGGAAATAAAACAATGACATTTCAAGACGAAGAACCATTAAATATAAAATGCTCAGACATAACAATAAAATCCTGTATATTCGTATGTAGGTATGTACGTACCGAGAGTTAAATCAGGAAGTTAGTAAAAAAAAGCAAAAAAAATTACTGATGACATACCAATCCTTAAAATATTAATTTAATTTTTTATTTCTTTATCTGGTTCGTTGTTTATATTTTATTCGTAGTTTTATCTTTTGTCCTGCGCTTATTCCTTTTTATTTTGAGATTTATTTAGCCGACTTACATTTATATACATTTACATTTTATTATCCTCATTGTTCCACTACATACATTTACTTATTTTGTTTATGGATACAGTTTCTAGGACATTTATTTTTGTATAAAGTTTTAATGGGACATTTACAGTTGGCCAAATAAATTTTATTCGGTTTACTAAAATGTCATAAGGCATGTTTTGTAAATGGAAGTTGAGCCATCATCAATGAAAACAAAGTGTGACTTCTTAATGTTCGTCTGAGTAATATATACTTAATGTACGTAATGATCTGAGCTTTTGAAAACTCACAACTATTTTAAGTGGATATAGCCATATCGATTCCAACATTTTAAATCGTCACACCACTGATTTATTTTTATATTTTCATAATTCAATTGTAAATTTCAAGCGAAAACTAATTAAATTTATTACAGCCTACGGCTTGCAGGAATTAGCCCATTAATAGATTTTTATCAGAGAAACATAGCAGATTACAAAAAAATGGTTACAGATTGAAGTTGTGATTGTCTTGTGCTAACTAACAGTAGTTTTAATATTGGCTACCGAGAAATCCGCACTCCTTCGGTTTTGTTAAATATAAGACGGGTGTACGGTGGTGCCCGGCATTCCGGAATTTCCTGCAGGTAGGTTCTGCATATATTTATGAACATAATTTATCGTTTTCACATAAAAAACTTGAAACAAACTAGATTCAAACTTCATTTAAAATTTTCAATTACTCGTGATAAAGCAACATACAGAAGTTGTTGACTGTGATTTATCTATAAATGGGACCAAACATCGGTAGTTATTCTAATTCTGTATCAATCCAGCCACCTGACTTTCTTGCCAACTTGTGCATTTGTACCGAAATCCATCCAGAGACGTTTGACATTTTGACTGTTGACGTTTTCATCGTTCTCGTTGTCCTCGTCAGGATAGACACTCCATTCGACATACCTCTATTACATCTATTGCATCAATATTGGTTTTGTTCAAATAGACCTATGACAAGTGGAAGTTCGTACGGCTAACCATTTGTGTCCAATATGCTCATTTCATGGATCTTTTGAGAAGGGCGAATTCTAAGTACTCGACAGTATCGCAGCAAATGAAAAAATCGGTCACAATAAATGTGATGTTGTCCTGAATATTAAGCCCAGCTAGATTTCAAATATTGACTTCGTTGTTGCTCCGAAATTGTCTCAATCCATGTGAACAGAGCTCATTCGCATGTCCTTAAGTAAAGAAACGTGACTCGATAAGATGTTTATAAGAGCGGTTTGAAAAGTCGTACCATCGATCGCTATAGCTCCACTTGCCAAAAATCAGTAAATGAGTCACATTCAGGCACTTGCTAATTTGCTATCTGGCTTTTCATTATTCATATACATATTTTTTTTGTTTACAATCTTTTTTTGGGGCCGAAGCTCACCCAACTCTTTCGTGGTTATTTTAATATCCTTCCTTTACGCCAACGAGGGCAAAATCGAGGACGCACGAATACAGCTTTGCGATTTTTGAATATCCATCTGCGCAATGCATTGCTCCATGCCAGCCTGTATTACCATTGACGATGGTTCGGCCCATAGAATCTGCACTCCAACATGGGGTCATAGTTGTGTTCATTGTCATCACCGATCGGAATCAGGTGATGAAAAATCTCTTTTGCAACCCTCCCCCGTTGGAATTCGAACCCGGTACCTCAAGTCCCAAACACCGCAGCTTTAACCACTACGCCAATTGCTCGGTATATCCATATACATCTGTCGACAGATATCCATAGTTTTCGCAATGCCTATATGAGTACTTCATTAACATCATACAGTTTTATGAACCGCGCAGCTCAGTGATAATCATTACATTTTCATCACGAAAGGGCATATGCAATGTAACAATTTCTCGCTTATAATTATGCTGGTATGTCCCAATATCTTAGTATCGATATCGAATATTTAAGGACAAACACGTTTATTCCATTTTTTGTTTTTTATCACTGTGTGCTAGTGCAGTATCATCCCTCTCCTATATCTTCGGTTTCCATTTGTATTGTAGTTTTTCTGATGTGATGACGTTCTACTGGCCAATAAGTTGGAATATAGAGTACGACGGACGAGCCCATACACATTGGCAGCAGATACCACGCCACCTCCTTACTTGTAATATCGCCTGTATTGAGCATATCGACACTTAGTTTTCGAGTGGTCTCAACGATTTTCAATTCAAAATGTTGAAAATTGCTAATTTCCCGATTTGTCTTATTAACATACTCTACTACGTATACAGCACACGAGTATCCTTCAAAGATAAATTGCATATCTGTATTTGAGCCAACTACGTTGAGAATGAATGGATTGAAATGATTTATCCATTTAATAGCTGCGGTTCTCGTTTGTTAAAATTCGTCTGACTATATGTATACCATGTTCTCAGAAGTTGTGATCGATATAGGAGTAATCGTTCATATACATTGGTGCTTCTTTCATGATCTTAAATTTTTATTTATTTTTTGTTTTTTTCTGATGGATCGAAATGTCTAATAGTTTTCTATTATTTTTATTTTTGAAATTAGTTTAGTTTGCTTTCTCTTTATTTTTTTTTTGCATTGAAGATATTTAAACGAAATACGTTATTTCCGGTTCGTCTCGTTTAAAATATTACTATAATACACACATTTTTAGTAGGCGCGGTTAAAGATGCTTACACATCAAATATGTGATTCAAGACGGAATCATTTTACTGTAGAAATATTACCAAAAATGTTTGCTGAATATTTTTAATGAAAGCGGCTTCATTATTTAATCGTTATTAAACCATCTGCTTAGATTAGAATGAATTGAAATATTAGTTGTTAAAATTTGTAGTTATTCTACACTGCATGTCCTATCTGTTTTACGAAATCAGAAACGAAAAAGATGGCCCAGAGATGGCGCGCATAAACTTTTCAATCTTTTTCGTACGAAATTAATGTATCAACCCCGGAATTTTGACAGATCGGATTTTGAACATAAAGATTATTTGTTTTATAATAGACGCCGTGCCATTTTTATTCAAACATTTTTCTTGCTTTATGTTTTATTGTGTATTACATATTGTGTAGTCTTAAAAATCACAAATATTAGTTTTGTAGGTGTAGGAACAATCGCCAATAATTTTAACCTTGAGTTGGTTTTAACAATAAGAAGCTTGGTGGTTTTTACTTCACGTGAATATATATTTTTTATTGTATTGATTTCACTTGTTGTGTTGACACTCGGAGACAAAATTTCGTAATGTAATAATAATAAAAAAATACATAATCATAAAAATAAAACGGGTTCTAATGCTATTTTTTGTTAAAGCTTCGACAATTCAATTGGTATAATAAATATAAATTTGTTGTAGCCGCCAACAATATAGATTGTAGCACTTGCATGAAAAGGTATGATATTTAGTTAATACATATTTTTTCATGATGACATTTAGGCGCAGAATACAATTTTAAATAAATAGTAATGTTACTACTTTGTTAGGGAAGGTAGACCTTTACTCGGGCCTGTCTCGAGATTATATAGGAAAATTAGGAAGGTAAGGAATTATTACTGCGATTCTGTCGATGATACACTGATGATTGTATCATTTGGAGATTTTGGGTTGTCATCGTTATCGGGTTCATTTTTCTCGTTCCAACAAGTTTAATATAGTTAATAACAAATGGCGCGGCGTCTACAATAAAAAAATTGAGGTAATTTTATTATACAGTTCCAAGCACGACAAAATTTACGAATGAAAGATATAACAATCGAGAATTGCATAATTTAAACTTCTTTTTTGTTGGTGTTATATGTAAAAAAAATAATAATTCTCCAAAAAAATTTCGTTTCTATTTCACATGAAAATAAATAGATTTTAGGAGACCGCGTTAAAATTTCATTTCAATTTGATTCAATTTCATTACTAGGCTTTACTACTAACCCTTTAAGACTTGAATCAGTTCATTAAATTTCGCTCACTACAATTGTGGGTATAGGATCTCTAATTTACTGATTTTTTTAGTCGATCATGTCTCTCCACAGATGACTAAAATAAAGTTAAATTATTTATGTAGTAAAAACCCATATTTTTATCTAAATTAAGTCGAAACAATTTTCAATTACATTAACGATTATGGGTTGTGTTTTCATTTTCATCTTTTTGTGGGAAACTTTGTCTATAGCTTTGTATTCAAATTTATAAAATTTACGAGATTCAACATACATTTTGTGCAAAACATATTTTTTTGTGTTATCATCATATCATGCTCGTTCATAATTTTATGTATATACAGAGTTTGCTAATCGGGGCGCCGATCTTTAAGGCTCTGTTTTGGAAATACTAAAAATGTATCTATACCGTACAATTTGCTACTGTGGTAGTCTATAGTAGCATAAAATGTCTAAATTTAAATTTGAGCATCAGTACTGGAAAACTCCTTCTATGACTATGTACTTGTTCTCGTTTACAGTTAAGTTGTGTGTAGAGTAGTTTATTTAGTTTTTGTATTCATTTCTTTAATTTTAATTTTATGTAGATAAAAAATAAAATATTGTTTAATTACAACAAAATTGTTTATATCTATATTACATATAATAATCTTTCGTTTCTTCAAAACGTTTGCAATCTTAATTTGTTATAATTTTTTACTTCAGCTTTCTCATTAATTTGCTTATATGGTTGTTTGTCTGTTGCTGCCATATTATGTTACATACTGTACTAGATACTATAACATCCTTACATTGATATAATCATGTCGTGATTTAATTGAAGGGATATTAAAAGGATTTATTTTTTAATAAAAAATAAAATAAATAGTCATATCGCAGTAAACTAAATATACAGGGTGATTTTTTAAACCTGTAATTTCAGATTTTAAATATATAAACGTGTGAATTGATGAAGTTCACGTGTGGAGATTGTGAAATTTAGTAAATGTTTGTTATGCCATCTTTTGAGAATTGATCATTAGTATATGGACGCTTTAATTAATTACCATTACAAAATTACTTTCCATCAACCAATTTTCAACACACAAAACTCTAATCGGGAATCAATATTCTTCTTGGTTGAAATACTATGCTACCACCTTAATGTTACTAAACTCTTTTGAAATGCTTACTAACACTGACAAAATTAGAAATTATAACGTTTTTTCGTGAATAAAATCTATTGGATAACCACAGCTTAGTTATTCACTACTGAATAACCAAGCTGTGTGGCTTTGTAAATTTTACAATAACAATATTGACATTAACAACAACATTTGCGAAATCGACTTTAGCGAAATCTACTAAAAAATTGGATTTACGTGTTAATTCCAATTTTTAGTTCCAATACTAACCACTTCATTTTTTTCTTATTAGTTTGGTACCAACTATCGAGATATCATAAAACTTATTGTTTGCTGTGGTTTTGGGTAAAACATAAATCCGCTTAATCCAGTTAATCTTTCTTTCGCAAAGCAATAAACCATAATGTTTGGAAAAGCTTTGACTGCTTGAATTATAATAAAAGTACGAGCAAACTGTAAACGGTTCTATAGCGGTGATAACCAGTTTTGACCTAAAATTTGTAAATATTGTTTTAAGTTGAATTACGACTTTTATCGTTTTGTGTATTGCAAGCGATTGTTCAATGTATCACGAGCACACACAATTTACATAAAATTTGCTCGTAGTTACAACTTTTAGTTTTCTGTATTTGGCAAAGTACTAAAAATTAATCGCTGCCCTTCTTAAAAAGTTCTTAAATGATTTAAATTGTTAATGCTTTAGCAGTATCCTTGGCTAAAGGACTATCCTTGGGCTTGTAATAGTTTTGGTTTCGTTGATTGCAATAATTGATGTATCTCGAAATGATGCTTCACGGTTTTTAATTTTTCTGATCAATTTTATGTGCAAGTGCTTTAATATTCAGTAATCTAATGTTCACTTGATTTGTATTACATAGAGAATATACCTACATATGCAAACATCTAAAGAATTTATTTAATTTGATAGATATTGTATGGTTTATCTGGAACCTTATGTAAGATTCAAAGAAAGACCTATGGCCGTGAAGAATAGTCTTTGACGATTTTATATGTCTTTCATGAATGGCGAATAGAAAAATGCGCCAAATGGCTTTGTTAATTTTAATTTGATTTCATTTAATTGAGTTACTTCATTGTTGAACTCCGCACCAACTCCAATCTTAGCAATGTCACTTTCTTTGGTCATATATATACTTGCAGATGTGTTTGATAGATTTCACAGGATAGTGAGATTTTATGTTGATGTTCTCTTTCAATGTCTTCGAGAGTAGTAACAAATACGGAACAATCCAAAGTTTATCAAATTCAATGCCCTGTTAATTATAACTATATGAGTGTTGCTCCGATAATTGTTTTGGCTACTGATCATTTTTCGCCGACTGAGAATTGTTATTTAATATTTCCCAGGGGCCTTGACAATCATGTTCTTGCACCTTATACAAACTTGAATCTTTTTCTTTATCGGTAGTTTACGCTGATACCACCTTATCAATTTCATTCGGTCTTATTTTCTTAATTAACCAAATGAAGATATGTGCGTGTGGTAATCCGTTTTTCTGACACTCCACTGAATTCATCCATCAGCGCGTTTCACCAAACGCAATGCTTCACAATAAAATATATTAGTGACATCAATTTGTGTTTTAAGACCCTCACGGTGATGCCATGGCTATATATATTTTTGATTGGTCAGGAAATAACTCTTATCAAGTTTCTATCAACTGAGTATTGCACATGAACATGATGAAGAAACCTGGCGTGTCAATAGTAATGGCAAAAATACAACATGGCATATTGTTCGTATTTATGCATGTGTCGTGGACTTCCGACGTTCGTTGCTGGGGGAATAGTCATTCGGCCGACATTATGTGCGTCACTTTTAATATTGATGGGATCTCGAAGGTGAATAGGAACAATAATTTGTCTGGTTCAATGTTAAATGTGAAAATGTTTAATAGCACTACCACTACCGCTAAAAAACTTATGTTTGCAATTTGTGCAAGAAAAATATGACGGTTAATAAGACAGTTAATAAGACGACTAATAAGTTTTTATTTTTTTTAAACTACCAAGTTACTCAGAATTGCTATTACCCATTTTAACGTAATGTTTACTATTGAAAAGATAATCTTCAAGAAGTGACTAACTGCAATCATAGATGCCAACTTGGTTTATTTTATTTAATAAAATGGTAAGGTCTCCAATCAAAGGCTTAAGTCAAATCGATAAAAATTTAAGACGTACATTTGTGAGCATCAATTTTTCTGTAGTTATTTTCTAATAATTTTAAAGTTGCAGAAACTGTATCTTTATGGATAAGCCTATCTTTATGGATAGAAAGATCGGAGATTGGTCTGTATTTATTAATTTTTTGCTTGAAACCCGACTTAAATATTGGATTTTATGAGCAATTTTCAACTAGTAAGGCAGCATATTCAATAGAATTGCTTCATTTCGAGCGAGAGAATAATTTGGGTATTATTTAAGAAATACATTTGATGATAAGACTTGCTGATATAAAGTTCCAGCCCAAAGAACCAGAAGAAACTGTAAGGCTAAAATAATTATACTACCTTCTTCATTAGAATTTTTAGCTCAAACTTATCCATAGTTGATTTATTGTGTTAGAATTATTTAGAATATTTACTCTGGTACTAAATGAAAATACACCAATATCGTTGAAATAATTATTTACAACCTATAATTTTGACTTGTAATTAAATTACCGTTCATAATTAAATAGATAAGATTATCAAATTTAATTTTACAAAACTATTAACGTATTAAGTTCCAAATTATTAACGTATTGAGTTCCACATTTTATTTGGAGGTCGTAAACTATCTATAATATAAGCTATATATAATATAAACAATTGTATCCAAGTGAATAATAGTAAAAATACTAGTTAAAAATTAGTAAAATTACGACATAAACATGTTTAACATACAACATCATAAGTTACGTCCCACACTATAAATCAGTAAAATTTATGCGAAAAAAAACATAAGTTTGTATATTAATTTCCATCCTATCTCGTCCTCTTTAACAATAAACCTTTAACCAATATAAAATCGTATAAATAAATAAAAGTTGAGTTCTATACACGAAAAAAGGATAAGAAAAAAAGTCAGCATCTCATGACAACGACAAAAATAATTTTTTAACAACAAATACATACCAAATACAATTTAAATTATTTATGTTCTTTTACTCGAGCTAAGCTTTTTCTTGATTGAGCTTTTATTTGTTGTTGTCGATTTAATTTAAGGTAAATATCCTTAAAATTTAATTTTTATTTTGAAAAAAATTAAATTATAATTTTATTTTAAATTTATTAAATAAATTAATTGTTTATTGAAAAATTATGGAAACGTGGAAAACACAATACTCTCCGCCATAAACAATAATATATATAATAATGGAAATATATAGGTGGTATTATCTGTTATATACTTGTAGTAAAAGGAGATGGGTAGAAGAATTAGGATACAAAATTGAAAATTATATGGATTTATTACTTTCATAGGGAATTTCAATTGGATATTAGGATTTTGGAAAAATTATTCAATCGATACGAAATTTAATATAAAATATAGCTTTTCTATATTTAAAAAAAGATTAATTAAGCATCTTTCCATTCTATAATGATTGATTGATGGGCTGATTGATTAATTAGAGACAGACACTCTCTAATCGAATTACACAAATGGGATTATACATTTTTGTATAGTGTTTCTTACCATTATACATTTAAATTTTAAGGTTCTTCCTGCGTACGATATGTACAATGCTATAACTTTGGTACAATTTCACTCCTTCAATATAATAGCGAACAAACACTTTACGAATTGTTGAACATTTTATGATTCCGAGTATGTGTGAAAACTATATGCTTTCTGTTTTATACATTTTCCTGTCTAAAAAAAAAACATTTTCCTTTGATATGCTGCGTACTTAAATTTTAAGTGTCGGCGTCACAATTATTTATATTTTATTTTTATGTAATATAATTACTTATATAGCGGTATATAATGGCAGTGATACATAATATGATGTCATTAACGTCGAAGTTCAAGTGGATTTTTATTTTTATTTTTTGAGCGAGACTCTAAAATTTTATTTCCTTTTTTTGTGCTTTTCATTATCTTGTTTAAGCACTTGAAGAATTTTTATTTTAATTGAATTTTTTTTCATCGTCGTTATGCTAAACAAATTAAATAATTTCAAATTACGTGTAGCTATAAAAGAGTCCATATCTCTTTAGAGTATATTAATGTATATAATAGTCAGCACAAGTTTCTTATAATGTTCTAGAAAATATATAACTTATGAAGTATGTAAGTATCATTTATTGGATTAGAATATAAAAAATTGTTTCACTCACTAACTTTCATTAAAAAATTATAGTTTTTTCCGCAACATCTTTAAATTGATCTGTAAATTGATAAAATCATCGTTACTAAATCCTAGACTCAAATGAAATCTTGTTATGTGCTGGTTAGTTTTCGTACGTAACTGCTAACTGTGGTTAATGTTACTCAATACTTTTCAATTCAGTGCACATTTCTTTTAGCCTTTTCTTTTAGGAAATTTGTAACTTGCGAGCTTAAAATGACAATAATGCATTCTCGATCTTTTTGCGACCTTCTAGCAAGTAAAAAATAATAAATATTTGCGACCTAGTTTTTGAGCTCGCAAGTAAAAAGAAGGCAAAAGGCAACTTTATGACATCGAATATTATGTTAGCATATTAAAATAATGCTCACGGCCAATCACATCAACTAAATTTAAAAGAAAAACGCGCCCCTACGAGTTAAAAATTTTCAACTTTATGCAACATATTCGGAGACGGCGAACATAATCATACAAAAAACCTCGTGTTTTGTTTGATTTTCATACAAATGGCAACTGTGACATCACAGTATGAATTTAAAATGCTAGCATAATATTTGATGTCATGAAGTTGCCTAAAAAGTATGAAAAAACATTTAGAATGATATTTAATAAATGTATGTTTGGTTATTGTTTTGTGACGCTATGCGATCACAATTTTAATTTTAGAAGACGGAAAATTTTTCTGGATCGAGGAATCAAGAAACGTTTTTGAATGAGAGGATGCTATTTTTTTAGGCGAATTATTATAGGACTATAATGATCCATTTTTTTGTATATATATATATATATATATATATATTTATTATATGTATTGGGCAACCGCTACACAAAACTCAATTGAAATTGTTTTATTAAAGTCAAAAACGATTCAGCAATATGCTGAAAATTATGGATATGGCGGATTTGCTAGATATGTCGAGAATGTCATCTCTAGCAAATTAAAAATTGAAGTGCAAGCCCGCCATATTTAGCAGTCGTAGTTTGGTAACTTGCGTTTCGTACGTGAATCTACCCATATGTTTAGGTATTTGCTAGTAATTAACTAGCAAGCGGTTACTATAAATGTCACTATGCGATTTATGCACTGTCGAGCCGATCCAGAAGTTTCTTTTAATTCATTTATTCGATGTTCATCAGTTTTGTAATTGTACTGAATACATTTTGTGTCCTATTCAATATAAAATTACGAAGGAGTAATTCAATGTAATAGCAGAATACTACCAAAAATTTAACAAAAAGCTTGATTTGACAATTTAAATTGGCGTAAATCTTAATAGAATATTATGTACATTGAAACCTCTAATTCGAACCTGTTGAACCTAATTTGCCGATTATTAGATGTAATCGAATATTTATAGAGCTTATATCATACTGATTTCACCCACTATTAAAATCGCTAGCAATGTCAAAGTTATACTCTCTAAATAATTCAATTTTGAAAGAGATATTCAAGTCCCATTCAAGGCAATGTCTGTCTTACTAGTTTACACCATTTTTGTTTTGAGAAGTAGTCGTAATACTCAGGTTTGAGCAGGTTCAATCGTTCTCTATTTCTGTCTAGTTGGTGGCTATGGTAGTTAATGATTTCATTTCGCTATACTTTCGCGCTCCATCTTTTATAATATACTATGACTGCTAACTGCATTTTTTAGGTCAGTGGTAGTTAGTTCCTCCAAAATATTATATTGTAGAAATATCAAGGTCATTTTAAGATGACTTTATTGTTTACTTTTCGTTACCCGGAAATTAACAATTTATACATTTTAAATTGTAAATTTCAGACTAAATTTAGATAATGCAAACCCATAAACTTATCAGTAAATGCGATAATATGAATATTCATCGAAAACTATTATGTATTTTCCACATGACGACAACAACTAAAATCAGACAAAACAAAATCATTTTTTGATATTTTCCATTTTACAGCTTTTGTCTTATAATACAGTGACGATAATGTGCTGAAATATTTCTATACCACTTTACTATACGCATATGCATTATATGTGAGTGCATAATATTATATATAATTCTTACCTTATCTACTACCTGACGAATATATCACTTAGCTATTGTATATAATACAGATTACGATACCAGAACATTTTTCGTTCGAAATTTTGCAATTTGTTGGCATATCACTGAACACACGACAAGAGTAGTTTCGAACCGAAACTCTACATATATTTAACGATATATTATATACACAATAGATTTATTGTTCTACGAATAATATTCACAATAGTTGCATTTGATTTATGCTTTCAGAAGATGATAACACAATGCTTTGGTTTCGCTTTTTTATTTACTTTTGAAATTTATATTCGTCGAGCTTTTATGTACTTTAAAAAAATTTTTAACCACAATTTTTTGTTGCTCTTTTATGTATATTAAGCTCGTCGTCCCTAAGCTTTTTGATAATAGATATATTATGAGATTTTTTAATTTTATATTCTTAAAACTATAAAGTGTGACAATATATAGTTGGAAGAAGTCGAAGCAAACCCAACCCACCTTAAAATGTATACGGACATATAAAGGACCCATCATGTTAATAATGTTGACTTGTGATTACTTTAAAATATATAACCCTTATGACTAAAAATGGGTTAAAGAAATGCTCCTATCGATGATCTAATTGAAAAAAATCATGATCCCTTAACTTCGTCTTTGAGAAGTAAGTCATTTATCTTATGTTATTGTAAAATGGGACTAAATAAATGCGACTCACACCATATTGCTATACATATATAGGCATTCTCTAGCATTTTAGTGGTGCCATTAATACAATTTGTGAAAGTCCATGGGTCAGCTTAGGTTTATAGTGGTACAACGCCGGTCTGAGGTACAGATTTTTTGTTGGAATGCATGTATATTTTATAGTAATATTTACTGAATACCAGAGCTTTTGAAGAAGGTATCATTCATCACAACCGGGCTACTTTTACGCGTTGTATTAAATATACAATAAAATTCGTAAATTTGCAAAAGCTAACTAACCCCTTTGCTAATGTTTTTGCAAATAAATTATTTGTAAATCCCCAAATGGTGATTTACCAGTTTAGCGGTTGTTTCATTTGATTTTAGTGTTAAATCAAATTTTTAGAGATATTTACTTTAATTTTTTTAGACATTTACTTTAAATAGAGTATAAATTACCAATTTTGTGTAAAGGCTATAAATGCAGTGACATCTCCGTTCTCCGATCAAAGTTTATAAGAGACATATTTTATTTTCATTTTAGCTTTTAAAGCACTGAAAAAACTCCAAGTTGGATAAATACCGCAGCCTGGTTAGCTCCTTTAGGCAATAATATATTTTTTTGGCAATAAAAAAAAATCGTTTGTATGTTTCCTTTTTCGCTTGTAATTCTACTGGTTTTAGCTTAAAGCTTTGGTGTGTGCCTTAAGAGGTTTACAAATAGTCCCTAAAGTCTATTTATAGAAAGTTCTCCAGACGCATGTATCTTTTTGTGCTCGCGATCGGCAAAGCTGTATGTATTTAAGCGTGTTATAAAAATTTGAAACACAAAACTTATAACAACCTTAAGAGGTTTACAAATAGTCCCTAAAGTCTATTTATAGAAAGTTCTCCAGACGCATGTATCTTTTTGTGCTCGCGATCGGCAAAGCTGTATGTATTTAAGCGTGTTATAAAAATTTGAAACACAAAACTTATAACAACGTCTTTTGTATTTTTTATAGATGGTTAAGATAAGATTTTGATTCCAACATGTTTTTAAATTCCATTTTCTAATTCCAAGACACCGGTACTTAAATCTTAAATACGATCTATTTTATTCAATGTCACTCAATTCAAACAGTAAATTATTAAGGACATAAACGTTATCGATTACAAGGTTAATCCCGATCCGACGTTTAAGCCCGATACCTCCCTATCTAAGTGTCATAGTATTAACGACTGTGCCAATTGATATTTATGTTCTTTGGTAGTATGAATCCAGTACATTATCTACTTAAAATGTTAACAACATTAAATTGCTGTTTTCGCATTAACCAACAGTGGATTTTTAATGTACACAGATTAACACATTGCAAAAATTACACATCAGCAGTGGATTTACATAAACACCCAATTCAACCGAATCATTTACTTCTCCTTGATTTACATCTCCCCAAATCAGAGTATATATTAAAAGAAAGCTGGAGGAATGAGCGAAGCATTAAAACGACTTGTTTATTTCTTTTTTAAATTTATTATTTATTTTTATTATAATAATATTTTCTTAATTCTTTTTATTATTTTTTTATTTTTTAATTTTGAAAATTTACAACCGAAATAAGAAAATTTGTCGCCGGGAATGAGAACCAGCCAGATAAAATAAAATTAAAAATAAAAGTTAAAGCACGAAAAAAATTAATCCTTTTAAATATGTTACAAGATGGTGGCTGTGCGGTGGTTTGGTATCACAGAAATGTTGCTATATTACTCGTTTCCTAATAAACAACGCTTTATATTGTTATTGTATTTTTTTTTCTTGCTTGCTCTTGCCTTTTCTCAGTCTTATAAATAATTTAACATTTTTAAATGAAAAATTTACATAAAATTAAGAAGAGCAAAAAACATAGACACATATTCATACATACATATATACATGGAATAAAAGTCGTGATTATGAAATGTTTTGCTTGCTTGTTCTGAATTATGTATGTATATGTACTTAGTTTTTGGTATAGTTTGTATTAAATTGGAGTAAATTATTAGATTCTTGTGTATGTTTGTTAAATATATTGGTGTATTTTATCAAAAACAAAAGAACAACTTTTAGAAAATTTTCAAACACAATTATAATGTTTACGAAACTATTCCAGTGGTGCCAAATATGCATTTTAATATAAAATTTATCGTCCGAAGAACTATTAAAAAAAATACTAATACATAATTATACGATTTTAGTAATATCGAACCCTCATAAATCACCAAAAAGCAGATTGCTAATGTTATTATTTTTATTTGATTTTACGGTAACTGAAAAAGAAGCTTGATGAAGAAGTGAAAAAATTTAAACATTTCCGAGCAAGCAAGCTAAACGAGAATCGGTTTTCTTGAATGGAAATCTTTATGCCTATATAATGATAAAGAATTAGAGTGTTTTTTAAATATTATCAAAGAAATAAGAAACTTCTATAGAAGTTTCATGGTAGCCCCCGTGATATGCAACAGCTATGCCAGAATGCTAACACACCTGTTAGAAATAGATTGTTAGGATCGAAAGCAATAACTTTTTGTCACCTGAACTGTAGTTTGATAAGCAAAAAAATCATTACCTCAGAAACTAGTTTAATAGAGATCACAAAATGTGTTAGTCGAAACTACAGTAATTGGTTATTAAAATTTGGGGCTAGAATACATTGATGTGAAGAGGATCAATAACAAAACTATTGGGTTGCTTTTTGATAACATACTCAAAATTCATAATAGGATTAAAAGTAACTGCAGCTTAGACTCTATAGATCGTTCCAGAAAATGAACCACGATTACAGTATGGAGTAATGCAAATGTTGGTGCGTATATCAAGGCCAGAACACTATACAGAATGGAGCTAAAAGGCCGATAAAAAAGAGTGAGGAAACACTTCAAGAGCATGTGGCAGATATCGGGAGATTGACCATCTAGCACGTATTTTAAGTTTTGATCAGCCAGTGGATTTAAAGTCCCTTGAAGGGTAATTTTTGATCAATACTTTACATTTAGGCTATCTATTTAAACCAAGCTCACAAGCACAGCTAATCACCTGCGCATTGCATAGTTCTATATTACCCTGTACCAAGAAATAATGGATGGGTCGGTCCAGGATTTATGTACACCAATAGCAATTGTAATCGTGTGAGAAATTCCTGCCCTTATTGACTTTTGAACTCGGTACCTACCTCTCCAAGCGTCGCAGCTCTAACCTCTGCGCCACTCGCTCGGGAAGTCACGTTACAACATGGCTTTAGACTAAGTAGCTTTTGCAGAGATCATCTGCGAACTTAATGCCTGCGCATTAACCAACGAGATGACGTTTTACATCATCAAGCCGGCAATTAACATACAGAAAATAGAGATAGATAAATCAGCAATGAAAAGAGACAACATCAATGAAGTCGTCAATGTTATTAATTTCAATTTTTGCTAAATTGAATGGTAGCTATTTATCGCTAATTGCATTAAGATATTTATTCTGCTGCTTTATTCGTATATGACTAACAAGTGCTAAATTGTTCTGGTTGAATTTTACTATTTTCTCTTATTGACATGGCATTGATTGTTTGCAGTAAAACAGATGATTTACTAATCAAACTATAATAACACAATTATTTTGTAGTAAATATTCTAGGCCCCTTCAAAATTATTGTGAAGGTATTTCGTTTGCTCTTTTGGGATCAGCGGAATACATTTACTAGGCCCACACTCTTATTGAAGGTGTTTTATTTATATTTTAGACTTTTTCGTCTACAGTTCACACCCAAATTAGTTTCTGGTTGGTCAAAGTATTTTAGCCTTATTAAATTTTTTATCCTCAAATTATCTTTTTTAATCAATTATGGTATTTTCATTATAGTTTCGCTCACATTAAATTTATTCCTATCAAGCTGTATTTCGTTTGTTTTATTTGGTTAAATTGAGGTTCATCCCATTATATCTCAAGCTATAATCTGATTAGTATAGTTAGTGTTTGTGTATTTTACATATAGATAGGTCTAGACAGAAGCTGAAGTGCATATAGCCTCCATAATTCGATATCAACTTCTGTCTGACATATGACCAACCTCACGTATAAAAATTCTCTTTTGTTTGTAACACAAGCTGCATTGGGAGGTTCTTAATAATAATTAACTTTGATTAATCCTAAATGAATATGATTCTTATTAAAAGCGAAAACATTTGACAACAAACCTGAAATTAATGAAAACATGTACTTAGTGCTCGCAAAAATAAATTAAATTTATTAAAAATCAACTCAGGGCTCACATTACTCAAATTTTAATATGGTATGTTGTTGTTGTTGTTAAAAAAATCAAAAATCCATTTAAAATAAATGATACGCAGTACTTACGTTTTATGATTTTACATTTCATATTATAAAAATATTGGAAGCTTTCAAGCATATCACTTATATATTTTGCTTGAACATTTCTTTTACAAAGAGACAAAATACCCAAACAGGTTTTAAGAAACTGATAAAATAACAACCTACCTATGTATAGGGGTACCTACCATAATGTATAACATCCATCAGCAACTTCTTGCTTACATTATTGTTGTTGGTATGCTGTTAATATTTTGTGTTTTTTAGCAAGAATCTAATGAAAAATATGTTGATGAAAAACACGAGGAAAATAAAAACGAAAGAAAATAAATTGAAAATATACAGTACACAAAGAAAATGTTGAAAAATATTAAACGGAATTTGTAATGAATGCTTGAAGGTAATCTGAGATAGATTGGTTTCATTTAATTTTTTTGCTTATTTATTTATTTGAAAATAATGATGATGATATCAGTGTAAGTGGTACATTCTTCTTGTGAATTTTCTTTTTATTATACACTTATAATATTATTATTTTAAGAGAGTTTGCGTTTTAAGTTTTTTATTTCCAATTTTCGTGTGTGTGTGTGTGAGCACATGATATTACTCAAATGACAGGGATAATATTTCCGCAAAAAAGGAAAAAAAGAAAATGATAAATTTTCGCATGATTGACGACAATATATGTCTCATAAAAGCAAATCATATCAAGTGTTCTCTGTCACCTTTGTATTAAATGGATTGTGTGTACATGTATGCGTATATGATGAATGATATTTGGAATTGAATTTAAATCATAATAATTTAATCGGGATTTAAGGATTTTACATTTATAAATCGTGTTTTTAGGACCATTTTTCTAAGTTCGTTGATTTGTAAATCCTTTTTTGACTTTCTCAACAGCTATTGTTTCTCGTTTATGTTTAATGTCCACATCGAGTAGTTAAGCTCTGTAAGTGTTTAAAGTGTTACCATTGCCACCACGATACGATTAGATCTAAAGATATCTTAAGTAATTTTAGTAAAATTTTAGTAAAGCTGCGGTGTTTGGGGCGGGAGATACTGGGTTCGAATCCCAACGGGGTAGAGTTGCAAAAGGGATTTTTCATCACCTTATTACGATCGGTGATGACGATGAACACAACTATGACCTCCTGTTGGAGTGCTGAATCCATGGGCTGAACCATCGTCCATGTCAATATAGACTGGCTGGAGCAATGCAATGTGCAGATGGATTCAAAAACCTGTATTCGTGCGTCCTTCATTTGGCTGGTGACGCCGTAAGGTAGGACGTTAAAAATTAACCGCGAAAGAGTTGGGAGAGCTTCGGCCCCAGAAAATATTGAATGGTTCAGACACAAAAAAAAACTTAATTTGTTAGTTTAAATTATTTTTTGTAGAATTCGCGAAACACTTAGTGAACACTTAAGACTCAAAAATGATCTGAAAAATGTTATTTTCACGATAAATATGAAAAGCCAATATTGGGAATCAAATATTTCCAAGAATATTGCAAATCTGGATTAAGTTAAAAAGTAGTTTTAGATGTTTTTGTGGTTTATTCAATATAATGGGGTTTGAAGTAAGTAGATGAAAAACAAGTTTTTATAATAGAAAAATTTATATCTAACCCTTTGTATTGAAAGTTATACTTGCATTAGTAGATTTTAAAGTTGCTAACTGTTTTTTAAATCACGGATACAAATGTGTCGTCATTGGAACAAAGATTTGTACAGATTATTTAAGACCTAATTGCTAAAGCTATACAAGCCACTACGCCTTCTATTTTCAATACTCGCAATTGTGGATAAAATATTTCACAATATTGTGTGCCATTGTGGTTCTGTATCATGGTGGTCATACACCTTTTTCATCCTTTTCGCTATCAACTGCTTCTTTATTTCGATCATCTAGTTCTAATTCATGTAATCCTTGCAATTTTGTTTTCGGCAAGATTATTTTGAAGTTGGATCATTGGATTTTTGTCAATAAATACGTAGAAAGTTATGTGATTTTTGATGCCATCTATTATTCAAATTATTTCACTGGAAGTATATTTGATTGATAAACATCGACGAACCATAAAAGGCTTATTTTTAATATTAGTTGATATGATGGACTGATGTTATGATTTTAACTTCCACACAATATGTGGATAAGTATTTTTTATCTAGAAATCGATCAATTATATAGTGGGAAAGTAAATCGCAATACCAGTGAATAGCTTTGATTACTACAAACTAAAATCAATCATTTTGCCTATGGCTTATTTTGAGTATGGGAAAATGTTTGGTTTCTAGAAACCTTACATATACAACATTGTATCTTGTACAATATTAATAGTGTTAGATTTTATTCTTTAAATTTGGTTAACATTTTTTAAATTATCAAACAACAATATGTCAACTTTTACTTTCTTGGTTAAGGATTGAAAGTGGTTTAACCGCTGAAATGTCAAATATTCATAAAGGTGAATTGGATAACGTCTACAGCGCCTCGGTATCGTTTTAAGAAGTTTCACATAATTAAATAATTAAAATTACTAATTTAAATACATAACATAATTTAAATAATTACATAAACAATTTAGAATCCTGAAAAACTAAAAGATATCTTGAGGTAAAATAACGATAAACACAATGCAATTCGTTTTGCAACTGACGTTACTTACAAGTCGGTAAAGAAAAATAGATAGCTAAATTCTAACGTGTGATTCTTGTAGAAGAAAGCTACATTTAGAGAAAGTTGAAGTTATCCAGATGCTATCAAACTATGTACCGAAGAGTCAAATTTAAAGAAATAATTAACGTAAATATGTTTCGTCCATTTAGTTGGAATTGTAACGTTCTAACGCTGCCATAATGAATAATAAATCCATGACTGATGGCATATTTCAAGACAGACTGCAAGTTATTTCAAGTTACCAAGAACTTACATTAAATTTGGTGGGATTGTTAAACAAAAATCATCAAAAGGTTGGAAGGTTACATAATAAATTTAAATTGTAGTATGTAACGCATTTAAAAGGCCTTCGACTTCTTTAAGCTGTAGTAACTGCTTTTCCAATATAAACGAGACATGTCCAATGAATTCCTAACTAAACTAAAAAATGCAAAGCTCAATAGATATATTTTTCTAGGAGCATCAATATTTAAGGATGATAATAGTGGTATCATAAAAGCGTCATAAGTACAACTAGTAAATCAAATAATGGGTCTGGGATAGATCGTATTGGGAAGTAACTTGAACTACCAAGAATAAATGAGAACAAGTTATATATACCATGAAGCATTGCTATTTGAAAAGGATTACCACCCATTGGGTGTTATTAAAATACATAATTTAAAAATAGTCACATTAAAATCTAAACTTTATTGAAGAATATATCAAATTGGATAGTTTGAAAAAAAATGTAGGATAGTAGTAGATCACTTTTTAGGAGCATGATATCCTATGAGAATAACACAACAAAGTCTTTTGCTTGTCGTAGCAGGTAATTAAAAGAAGATTGGATCGCTGGACTGGCGTAATCGGATCTTTAAAAACGTGTTTTACGCCAGTCCAGCGACAAAAAACCAAAGAAGAACTGGGTTTAAACGCAAACGTACTCAACACTGTATTTGACACTGAAAGAAACATTTCTCGGACATACTCAATGTTTACCAATGTTTCAATGTTTCAAATGCTGTAGATGAAAGTTGCTAATTACAGACTACGGGGATGTGCAAAGAGGACCTATCCTAGGAAAAATCCATACTAGCATGCAGAGTCTAAAATGAAATCGCTTTCTCTTAAAGTTGATTGCATTAGTTCCTAGTTATTGGATTAGTGTGGTAAAGCATTATTATGCCCAATGAAAAGAAAGCGGTTGCGTTATATCCTAACTTTAACAAATTAGATCGCTTTTTCAAAGTTATCTGTCCTAATGTTTATTAACGACGAAGGAAACATAATTTTTCACCGTAAATATAACTTTTATGCTGATCTAAGTTTATTTAAATAATATACCAACATTAGTCAACTGTAAAGCTTCGCACATATAAAATAAGCAAGTGGGCAAATTCCAACAGTCTTTTAAATAAAGACATTTATATATAAACGACAAGATATATATATATATATATATATATATATATATATATATATATATATATATATATAAATATATATAAATATATATATATATATATATATATATATATATATATATATATATATATATATATATATATATATATATACATATATATTAATATATAAAAGAAATTATGGACAGCTTCACAGGGTAACAGATTTTTTCTTCATTAAATCTAGAAAATTGCATTCAATTAAAATTGACTTTTGTCTTTAAAAGTCAAATATTCAGATTTCAAGTTCATACATAAGACATACATCATCTTCCAAATTTTCTAAATTTCCCTCGACACCATGTTTTCCCATCTACATTAAAACTATATACATACATGAATTTCTTTGTTATGGCAGTATAAGAACAAAATTAACTTTACAAAATATTAGGTATGCATATACAGGGTGAGTCACATGTGAGTTCAAAAATTGTTGGTTCAATTTTAAAGTATTTAGATCAAAATCATAGAAGAAATAGTTGGTTATAACAAAATGAATGGCAAACGCATTATTTTGGACTAGACCCATATTATAGATCTAGTGAACGCGTATTGAAAGGTTATCGAAGTCACAGATCGTCTTTTCGAGCGCTACTAACATTATTTAAATTTTCTGTTTTTATTTGTAATTCGTAGCTCAAAAACTTCTAAATGTTTTGCTAATTGTCATAAAATTTTGAAGTTTATGAAAAAAAAAAACAGGTTAATTTAGGCTTACATGTAAACAATTAAAACTATATTGAAATGACCTTGAAAACGCGTTCAAAAATAACTTTCTTTAGTATATTTGTACATACAGTTACTCATGTTAGTAATATTCAATTGTCTGAATTTTAGATAGTCACCCTGTATGTAAACATATATACAGTACTTAGACTATATGAAGTCTAACATATATGAAGTGTGCTGTTAAAGTTACATAACCTGTCATAAAATATTTTTAATTATAAATCATATAATTTATAAGTTTAATGGAAAATTGAAGAGGTTTGCCTTTTTCTTTTGTTTTACCTAATATAGTAACAAAGATGTAACTTTTACTAAATTGGATTTTAGTCGTTTTATTATTAATAACTCTGCATTATTGTCTTTAGTTTTTAAATGTTAAATATGGTGCGGCTTTGAAATTAGTTTTTATGGGGGATTCATCTAAACTACTTTAAACGAGTATACGTGGGAGGATGTTTTGATTATAAGCTATTTTGGTATGCCAATAATTTACAACGATTAATTTGATTGACGTTTTTTTGGCACATTTCTAAAAATCAAAAACCATTGAATTTAAAATTAATTTGAAAATTGTTTGGCTTATTGTTTGGGTAAAATAGATTCTTCGTATCGAGTGTATTTTTAAATATGTGCGGGAACATAACATATGCAAAATAAATTAGCGTGAGCGTTGTGATACAAAATTTATTAGTTGACATATACTTTTACTACACAATTTTATATTTGATTGACGTTGGTAGGTAGACTGGCATTTTTCGTGGTTCAAAAATTCCATTAGCATTCGACAAACAAACAAAATTCCTATCTATTCATTAAATATGTACCCTCACGCCCATAAAATACTTCACACGCACACATTCTTACTCATCATAAACTGACACAAAAAAAGCGAGATTTATGTTAAAAAATGCCACGACAAAAATATCATTGAACAGTAAAAAAATTTCATGAGTGTGAGAGTCAAATTAAAATGGTTAAGAGACACGCTTATCTTATATTAAAATAACTCAACACTATCATCTGACAGTTTCGTTGCTAGTGGATAAACTATCTAAGGCAGCCAAGAAAGTGTGTGGGCCACTGACCGTCTCGATTCAGGTCTCTTTCAAAAATCATGTCAAATGCTCAAAATAAATATAAATCGAAGAAACGGTTTGTAGTTGCAGTCAGATGGTATGGTGGAAAGGTTTAACGAAATGTTGAAGTAATATCTGGCAAAAGTCGTGAAGAAAAATGAGCGAAACTGGTATCAACATTTACCAATGCTTCTGAATGTTTATCGAACACCACCTTAAAGCTTTTTAACTAAAAGACTACAACTATTTAAGGAAAGCTTGTTTGTTATCGCCATCGCATACTCTGCATATCTATAGTTGTACGGTTTTTATACAAGAGGTGCATAACCGTCATTCCCGGGTATCTCAAAGTATTGAGTCGATATATGAAATTTAATTTCCACCAATGTTTCCTGCAATACAATAATTCTTTGAATATGCAATCCACGTGACAAGGTAGGAACTGCATTCCTAATTATATCCAATGGTACAATGAAGCAAAAATTGTTTTTTTGTCTTTTCTCTTATCTTTCAACTTTCAATTGTTTTAACCAAATCCATGCAATCGATTATTGAACTTCACTTACAGAAGCCATACTGCATTTTGGCGAAGTCACCAGACCCCAAACAAGCAGTCTTTTTTTTTCTAGATATTATGGGCAACACGGCTCTGATTAAATAATTTGGCGCAGCAAGCCTTTTTATCTCTAAATTTTGTTCGCTGACACATCCACCTGGTCTTAAAGAATTTTTGTAAAGAACGTTATATACACAACGTTATATACACAACGTTATACACAAATATGTGTATAAATCAAAATCGGTGGAATTTGTTCACAATTGATTACTAATACAAACCAAAGAGCCAAACGGTACAATAAATTATGCCCAACAAATAAATCAATATTGTTTTGGTAAAATTGTTTTCCTTCGCCTACCAACTAAACTGTTTTTCGTTTTACTCGAATATAAGATCTAATTATTTTAAATTAATAAAAAGATAACTGGTCCTAATTATCTATACCATTACAAGGACTACATCTTTTATTCGAGATATATTTGAGGAAATAATTTTTATGTATGTTGATATAAAAAGACTGTCCATCTGTCAATTAAAGTGAACAGCCCGAAGTGTTTTTTACGCGATTAATTTATCAATCAAATTATCTCGATTTTAATCAACCGACGTACCATAAAAAAATAAAACAAAACGCTTAAAAACAACATGGGGCATAAATATATAACCCAGAATAACCCAACCAGACTTTTATACTATAATTAAGCGTTAGCCATGCGTATTTTTATATAATCGATTTTATTTAATTTTCAATTTATTTTTTATACGTAAATTAATCAAAAAAATGTACATTAATTAAAATTAAAAACAAAAAATTTAAATAATAAAAAAATGTGATTTGATTGCTTGTTAAATTTTTTTTGTATTGTATTGTTTCACGTAATTGTTTAAATTTTATTGAACATTATTTCGATTCAGGAGGTTTTGGTAATTGGTAATTGATATCTAGATGTGTGGTTGGTTTTCATTGTTTATGTGCGTGTATGTTGTTAGTTATGTTTTTTAATTGCAGTATACAGGTTTCTTTTTAAATTTACGACAACGTATGTCATGTTAATTATTTCATGTTAAATATTTTCGTTGGCCTTTCGCCAAAAATAATGTACACTATAGTAAATGCATCTATAGAAATTAAACTGAAAAGGTTTTAACGGTTCATATAGGTTGAAGTCAAATATTTCACTATTTCCATTAATATACTGTGCCATCTATGGTTGAATTATTCATTCTTGCCATACTCTGTTCGATGGTGTTCTGACCAGATTAAATTTCACTGGAAAGAAGTCCTAGCATGCGGGTTCTGTTTCCGTTTTTAGATATTATTGTTATTTTAGTTATTTCCATTTAGATGGGAATTTCTCAGTTTGCCGAGACTAGTTAAAGAGCAGCCGCTTTGGTTCGACTTTAATTCCGTACTGTTTGTTTTAAAAACAGATGAAGATATCTTATCTAACTCACGCAGTCATTTAATTTTGAAATTTTTAATATATTCCATAGTGATGATGGGTCTACGCGTATATCAAGGTGTGATTGAGCAACCGGCACAGACGATGAAGAAGAGTTATTAATTTGGTACACCGATTGAAAAACACTGCGAGCATATTGAAAATTCATTGCTGGCCAGTTGACTAGTTTTTTTTGCAACACATGGAGGAGCAGTAACCTTTATTTTTACGTTTAGTGCAAAAAATTGCAAATGTATTTAGGATTACTTCTAATGTTGGTCTGTAGATTCGTTATATATATATATATATATATATATATATATATATATATATATATATATATATATATATATATATATATATATATATATATATATAGTTACAATAAAGAAAACCGAAGTGCAAATCTGTTAGCTAATGAGTTGGCCCTTTTCATTTACTTGTATGCTTTATTTTTTCTATTTCGTAGATTAATCAGAGTTAAGTTATACTAAGGTGGATGGTTTAGCGACGTAGTTTTAGATAAAGGAGCTTCAAATGAGCGAAAAACTCGTTGATAAAATGTTTCAACATTTCCTTCAAGTTTTTTGAAAGTAAGATTATTTTTTTGTGCTCAGTGAAGTTTCTATCCCTTTATAGTAGACGTCATTTAAAACAATTGGTACCATGGACTCTGCTATTACCAAAATAGTTAAATCACTGGAAAAGAAAAAGTCTAAGTACTATTGCATTGCAAGTTATGGGATATAGATTGTTAATCTGCGGCTAAAGTTCAAATTTAAAATAAAATCAAAGAAGTAAGTTTCAATTTCAGGTGTCGTCAGTCTATTTTACTTTTACTTCATGAATGGCCTCGGTCTCGAGTTACCTATCACAATTGTGAAATATTAAAGAAAAAATATTTCACAAGCCTTTCAAAATTGAGTAATATTCAAGGAAACATAATATTTTCAACAAATCCTTAAAAGCGCATGATGGGCGAAATAAATCCTTAATTTTGCATGATAAAACTTAAAACTTCCAATATTTTTAAAATTACATCAAGATTTTCAGTTGCTATTGGACTGCAGTATCGGCTAAAAATGTGGTGAGATAAAATTTATGATTGAATTTCAAATCTTGATGTTAAAAAGTATGCTTAGCATGATGGATTTCCACCAATCTTGGCTTTCCTTATGTCTCCTTCATCTTTAATAAAAACCATCGCACAGGATTTATTTCGTGATCCTTTGAAATTTTATTACATTTAATTTTTGAAACTATTTAAAGTATACTAAGATCAGTAATTATAGAGGGATTGATATTCCCACCCCTATACCGAAGTTTTTGAGCTTATGCGGTATAGGTACTTATTTAGGGTTTTATTGTTTCATGCTTATCTTAATTTCACCCACGCAACATTGGGTTTTCCCCGAGAGATCAACTGTGTCTAATTTAATGTCATTCTGTTATTACTTTTAACAGAATGACTTCGCAGGATCAATAGTTTATATTGATTTATCGAAACCATTAATTGACAACACCAATCTAATAAATAAGTTAGAAAAAGTTTATTCCCATTAAGTGGTTACAGTCTTCTGATTTCTGGCAATTCGTAAAAATTGATGATTTAACTTCTTATTTATTTTATTTAATCTCGGGTGTACCGCAGGGTAGCCACATTGGGTCACTTTTGTTAACACTATTTATGTGAATATATTACAAAAAAATTGATTTTTAATGTAACGAAATGTACAATTCTATCAGGCTATTAAGCCCGCCCGCTGCAACATTATGCAGCAGTATTTTTTTTTTCTAATAACCCAGTCGTCAGAGTTGCTTTTAAATTCGATTTTAGTGTCAGTTTTTGCTCAGACTTCACATTTACCAGACATATTGGTTCTATATAGCAGCAAGAACATACAATATGTTCTGAAAGATTATTGTGCTGCGGTTCTTACACTTTTTGGTTTGTAGCGACCATCGCTACACAACCAATTGTTCAGATATTTAGTGCAAATTAACATAATTCTCTAACGCTACATGTACGCAGTACATAAATATATATAGAGCGTAACTTACATATGTAGCAATTACACATATAGCACTCGGTCGTTATGGGCTGATGAGATGATTAAAATTACCATAGATTTCTCATCAGATCAAAATTGATCTTTGCTTCCCACACCATCTACATTTGAATAGTTAAAGTAACGACACAACATTCTATCGTCGTTATAGGTTCTTTTGGTACTGAGCGACGCTTGCGTCACCGTCGCCGGAATCTTATATTCAACATCGATTTTTATTAACTGCGGTCTTTCGGACCCAATCCTAAATGCTATGCGACTTTTTAGCTTTGCTTACAATTTTGTCGCTAAAAAGAAATTCATATTACTTAGAGGCTCTTTTTTGCTCATTTTTATTTATGTTATGTCGCTTTACTTGTATTTTTGGTTTAAACTTTTAATTGCTTAATTTCGCATTTTTTTTATTAACTTTAAATAAATAGATAATCTTTCGTGTATAGGCTTAACAATATAGGTCACTACTACCTTGTGATGCGCAAGGTGTCGATATTATTTATACTTCGGTGTACTCTTTTCGATATGGAAGTCGAAAATGTCGATCCACAGTAAAGTATATTAGAGTCTGTTGCAACAATGCTTAGGTAGAAGTCGATGATATTAAAATAAAGTGTCAAAGACTTATATGATAACTATAAAGAAGTATGTATTATTATATGCAGGTGCATTCTTGGTTATTTTTGATACTCTGTGACCATATCACTATCGTTAAATGAATCGAACGAAGTCCAAATTGCGTTAGTATAACAAAAGAGTTTTTAAATATGTAGTTTAAAAGTAACAGGAATTATTATAGAATGGACCGTATTAATTTTTATCGCATTAATCATAATTACTTCTCTAACTTTCCAGTGATCGTATAGCGATATAATTAAGTCTAGAGACTAGTAATTAAATCGTGTTCTGGAGTTTTTGTGTTTAAGTTAACTTCTTCGTCTTTTTAATTTTGATAATAGATTTAGTCAGATTATAGTCCTCGCTGTTTTTGTGCATTTGAGACACCACTAAAAATAAAGTTAGACCCTTTTAATTATAAGTGTACTATAATACACTTTGTTGAATTAATACTATTCTTTAGTCGTTGATATTATTATTTTGGATATTATATTATTTTTAACTTTAAACCAATTCGAAATATTTTTGCGAGGGGACTTATTTTTAGCATTATTTGAAAGTAGCTTTTCTACTCTTTTACCACTACCTTTTACTCTTAAACTGCCAGTAATTTTATCATTGCACCTTGGTTACTCATCTTTGCTATATGCAATTTGGTATTACATCCAATGTTTATACTATAGATTCTGTGAAATTACTTGATTATTTTTCTGTGCTCCTGGTTTTGAATCTTTAGCTTTGCTAGTACTCCGCTTAATTAAAATGAAACCTTGCCTAACTGAGTTATCAATATTTGTGCTCCTTCTGAACGGGTATAACAAAGATTGGCTCACCTCACATTTCATTAAGCCTTCCACGTAAGAGGATATATACTCCTACTCTATAGCCAAGGTACTTTTTGGGAACATGTATTTTTAATATTAAGTATTCAATGCTTTTAATACTGTTAAAATTACTACTATCACGATGGTTACTTACACATATGTAGTTATCGATGACGCACATTCGTGTACCTTGAATATTCAGCATAAAACAAATAAACAAAATCGAAATCCATTATTTTTAAATTATGTGGGAGCATACTACGAAAATACCACAAAACCTCCAACCCAAACACAATACTAAAAATAATTTATAATCTTCTAGTCGAGCAATGATATCATATAATTTTTAATCTATACATAACTGTCTAAACCCGCATCTAACCTTCTACTACGAATAACCTTTCATAAAATATTATTCTTTTCATCTAATTGTGTTAAAGATACTCTCAAAAGACTAGATGTCGTTCCTATGGTGTTAACCTCCCAGTACCAACCAACAATAGACAAAAAAAAAATTTATATTTTATATTCCAAAATATTCGTGTATTGAACTATACATAAATGGAAGGGATTCTATTGGGGATCAAAATCCCTTATCCTTCATATACCCATTTTGCTTACTATTTTTTTTATTTTTGTTGATTTTTGCACACAACCAATTGTAATCCTTAACCCTTCAATAAATTTTCCAAAATTTATATTTTGTTTTTTATCATCTGTGCTTTTCTAAAAATAAACAATTTTCTTATGATTATTTTATACTTGTTTGTGTTAGATGAAGAAAAATCATTATTATCCTTTAATCTTAAATAAACATAAGTGGAATTTTTTTTTTATTTTTTTTATTATTATATTTGTTTCATTGATTATCTCTATGTGTGGATGAGGTAAAATGGATGAATATTTAGATAAAATAAAAATAAAAAGTTTTCTTATTTAAGTATGTACATATGTGATAGATATAGAATCGTATAAATGCTTTAAATACAAACAAAATAAAAGTTGTTTTGTTATTTTAAAGCTTATATCGGTGTTTGTTTAAGGATTTTCTATTTATTCAATTTGAAAAATCCGTTTTCACTCAAAAAAGTTTTCTAATTTTTCAATTTAATCCGGAATATAAATTGAAATTAAGTATGTCCGTGTGTGCATGAAAGATTTTTAATGTATTTTAAAAGGTGATGCTTTTCGAAAGCATTCTCTTTTGTTTTCTAACATGAAAAGCTTGAAAATAAAATTATTGGAACACTTAAATGTTCACCCTTTACGATAAGTTGACTATTTTTACTAACAGAAATGCAGAAAAAAAAATTAAATTTGCTATTAATCAAACAACTTCGTAACTGTTTAAAAGCTTTCTTTGCTCAATTTGATAGACAAAAAATATCCAAAGTTAAAATTTTTATAACATTGATCAGACGGCGTCACCGATAATGTCTATATGTGATAGGCGCCATAATATGACTTATCTTTAAAGGGTTGCTGTACTTTTTGTTTCGAGTCATTACGCCGAAAATAACCTTATATAAGAATATACAGGCTTTCATTTAACATATAGTCGTTCAATGATTTATTTTTATAGTCTATACTTGTCACTTTCTTGATATTCAAATCTTGATATTTTGTTTCGATCGATTTGAATTAAATCTTCCGTGGTAAAACTTTAAAAAAGCTGTATAATATAGTAAGTAGGGGGGTTTGAAACATTTTCTTTTTTAATAAACATGATACAAAATAACCGCTTTCTCATGTAATGAAGATCTTTTGTATCTTCATGTAATGAAGATCTTTTGTGAGAAAACATTTGCTACTTTCTAAGGGAGCGTGTGCGATCGCAGAGTAATTTACAGTCTTTTCTCTAATATCAATTAATCACCAGTTATTTTTGGTAGTAATATGTTAACATAAATCGGATTTGCCTGCTCTAGCATTAAAATCATTAATCATTATTCTGACATCTAGCTCTTTTGATCTGTAGTAGTCATTTATAAGGCAAATTACATAACTTCGGCCATTTTGATACTGCATAAATTATTACCTAAACTAAACGTACATTTTATTTAGCATAAAATGACCAAATCACCACAAAATAAACAATTTTAGTAGCCCTTAACAACAAGAATATAAAATTAGAAAACACAACAACATGAAGTCCATTAAAAACACTGACATCAACAGTAGATTGCGTAATATACAGATTTTAATTGATAAAAAAAAATTGGACTTAATAAGGATTACACCCCTAAATGAAACTTAAACAACATAAAACTTTCCCTTAATTACCCTTTTGTGTGTGTGTGCGTATGCGTGTGTACCCATGTCCATTTAGTTCCTTGATATTGTATTCAAATAAAACAGCAATAAAAAAGTTAAAATTTGGAAAACCAATTATTTCACTTTTTTGTTTACAGACAGGTTTAGCATAATTGTATATAGACGTAGCCAAGCCAAAACAAAGGAAAAGGTTAGCAAATTATGCTGATTCATTTGCTTTCAATAATAAAAGGAATTATAGTTATTTATAAAGGGTTGGTTAGTTCGAGTTTAAAATTTAAATATGATAGTATTTTGAATATGGCAAACAACAGATTATTAAGTTTTTATTTATAGTTAAAAATGTATATGTCAGATTCAGAACCATCTACATGGTTTGCCTTGTCAAACTGAATCATTTTTGTTAATGGGTAATATATTTTTAAATTATGACCCTAAAATGGTGTCTTATTTACAAATTCCCGAAAAAGCTATTTAAAAAAGAAATCGACATACTTATTAATTTGCTGAAAGTCTCTAAAAAGTTTACCTTTCAATAGCTCCAAAAATGACTATTGTTAAGCTACCTTTTAACTGTAAGGCATATATTTGCTTGTCATGGTTTTACATTTGTAAAAATTGATTAAAGGCTCCTGAAGGCTGTTACAATAGCAACAATTAGGCTTCATAAATGTTGAACTCGAACCAGTGTTTTTTATTGTTTTTGATGAAAAAAATAGTTGTGGATCTCTACAAATTCAACTGTACATAACATTAGCGACTCACAGTACTTGCCTTTTATTTGATGAACAACAACAGGAATTGTTGTTGTCATTTAGTTTAATGACACAGATATCATTTGCATATGCTACGTCCAAGGTTATATTGATTTTGTATCTGAAACGATGGACCACTTTTATTAAAGATAAAATGAAATTTAAAAAAATTAAACTTTGCGAAAAATGAAACTTTCTGTTGCACAGAGAGTCAATTACATACCAATTGATTGGACTTTATACTAAAGGTGGGCATTCAAGTTCAATTAATTTTCACAATATACTTGTGTGACGACAATCTTGTTCATTATATTGGGTATTTTTTCAGTTTGTGCAATAAGTACATTGAATGACGATTTCACCGAGTGGAATAAAAGTAAGTACAAAAAAAAGGAAAATTTACGAAAGGTTTGGAAAATAAATGCCCAATTTTAACTGAGCAATATAATTCCGCTTGACTGGCAATCAACATATAGATCTAAGATAAAAAGTAATGAATCTTCCATAAAAATAAAAAGCAGTAAGATTTATTATTACAATTATATTACTGCTAAGATGAAGTTCTTTAAGGAATTCGGCATTACATGTTAAACGCTTGTTGGTCTAAATATGAACTGAAAATGAATACTCATAAACCCTTCTCTATATCAATATGCTTCAAACTGTTCTTTTATATGCAAAACTGAAACCGATATAAACTTTTGGGATTCTAACTTTAGAGAGTCACGTTAATAATACTGAAATTTTAGAATAAGGTACTAAGAAGCATTGTCGATGTATCATTGTAGGTTGAAAATAATCACCAACATAGAGACGACGAGAACAATGAGCCATTGAAGACTTCAGCAACATGTACATAATAATGGAATTCAGATTTTAAACAACATCATTATTGCGCTTCTTTCTTCAATAAGATTTTTGAAATCATGCCAATCTCTGAAATCCATTTCTCAGTTACAAATCGTTTTCAACTGGTGGTTTCAAATTCTATAATTTCAAATTCTATAATACTAAACACCCTAACGGTAAAGCACATGTCGGCACGGCCAAAATTCTAAATAAAACAAAACATGGGAATTCATCTTGACCGCCGATTTACGTATATCGAATTCAAATGGGACTCTGCATCGCCGTCCAACTTGGAATTATTAACGGCCACAATCTAAAATGTTGCAAGAAACAGTTGGGAAGTATATCGACAAGTAAACAATTAAATTTGTAAAAGTATCCTAACGAGCTTGCGAAAAAGCACGATACGTGAATTATTTTAACATGATGTATTTATTAATAATTAAACTGCAACACTGGTTGCACTTAATTTGATGACTGTATATGAATGTTTTCAATGAATTTCAAAAATTTCAAACTAATATAAAAAAATGCTATGTGTTCATAATGCCAAAGAAATTATTCGTTTACCCATAATTTCCTTAAAATCATCTCAAATCTTGGAGATAAATAACTTACGTTCCTGGAGCCAGGAGTTTTCTATTTTTCTATAAATGTTTTGCAATAAAAGGATCCAATTCACTCAAATATTGCAGTGCATTAAAATAATTTCCTATGTTGTTGACTGAAAAAAGCTGATCCGTTTTTGCTTAAAAGTTTTATGGTTGCTGCTAATATGTTTAGGAGGTCTCCAATACATTTGGCCAATTCAGAATCAGTTCAACCTTTTTTAATCTTGAAATTAATGAACTAATTATCGATCAAGTTTTCGTGTTCTGTCAATCTATCGTGTATGTATTTTCAATCGGAACAAGTGGTTCAAAAGATCTCTCTATTTTTAGAGTTTCAAACATATCATGATCATTTGAATGTAATTCACGAATCATGTGAATGCTTTTCGACAACATAAGCTTGTAATTAACATAATTATATATACGAAGCTCTCATATATTTAATATCGAATAATAAAACATATATTTAATTGACAATAAATTTATAACAATTTAGTCACTATTAGATTTAAGTTTTAGTGATTTATTATTTATAACTATAAACTATTATTAGATTGTCACTGATAATTACAATTAGTTTATGAATATTTAATACAGTCACAATAACATGATTTCGTCGAGTTTATATTAAACATGAAAATTGTTCAGCACCATGTTTCAGTAATTACTAGACCACTGTACAGTTTTAATTAAGTCACTTCACTATATCTAATTAAAATACAGAATATGGTAAAAAAAAATTCCGAAACCAAAAAGCTATTCGAGCCGCGCTATTATCATCATTATTGTTGCTACTTTATTTTTTCGAAAACGTAAATGCGGCGGAAAGGGTGGAAAATTAACACAAAATAAAATCCATTTTCATATAACTTAACACGATATGAAATTTCCATTATTAGAGTTTTTCATTTTATTTTAAATTTTTTTTTTTTAACACATGTCAAATGTTAAACAAAGTGGAAAAATGATGTGATAAATGGAAATGAAAATTATTAATACGGTTTTGTTGTGGTTGTTGTATGCGGGGCTGGAAAATTTATTTTCAAATAGAACACAAATTTATAGTTGTCAGTTCGGTAGGTTTTTAAAATTGATACAATCGTGACAGCCTGTTATGCGCTAATTAATCTTAGTTTCGTTATTAATCCATATGCTCGTGAATGAGTGCGTATTTATGGGATATGAATTACCTCTACAATATAACAGTTGGAAAATACGATTAGATTTGTGAATAGAGATCTAGGTTTAAAAATAGTAAGCAATCTACTTTAATAGTACTTGTAGCAGCCTACTTGTTTGTGATCAAATGTTCCCACGAAACATCAAAAAAGGATTGTGCTTCATTAAAATTCGGCAAAATTGCAGTCAATAGTTAATATTTACATGCCGTGATTGAAAGGTCCAGTTTTATCACCAACGACACATTGTCTTCGTTGCTTCACGTAAAACTAACAATGGTCATTCTCTTAACGACGTCTTGTTTCCTGGTTCTATATACTGCATAATAGTTGTACAACGGTCAAGCATCACTCATAACAAACTGGCGTTTTCATTCAGTCGTTTTCACTGCTGATTTACAACAAATGTTTCGTTAAATTCTTGTTCAGCTAAGCGACGCTCAATTTCAACAAGGTATTTAGCGAAATAATCCTACTGAACCGTTAAAGGAAAATGGTTTAAAAACGGTCACATTTGGTACAACAAGCGCCCCATATCTTGCAATTAGAACGAAACAGTTAGCTCATGATTAACAAACAAAATATCCTGCAGCGTTTTAATTGTTAATAGATTCAATATACGTTGACATTTTTACTGAAAAATCTGTTAAAACTTTGGGAATAAACTGACAATCAAACGTGGATAAATTTCGATTTCTCGGCTCTTTGATCCATTGTGAATCAACACTCCTGCTATATTACCAGCAAAATTATTGTTTCTAGATTTATGAATCGAAAAACTGAATTTGGATGGCAATATTTCTGAGAAGCTTGTATTAAAATGAATTGAATTCGTTAAAAAATTACAACAGCTACCACTTTTAAAAATACCCTAGATGGTTTCCTAGACGAATGCACTAGAATTGTATGGGTTTTGCGGTGCATCCTACAATGCGTACGCTGAAAATCATCAAAAATTCTAAAAATTACATAGAACTGCTCTAAATTGTTTATGATTTCACAAATTGCAATAAAAATGAAAGAAAATGTTGATTGTAAAGTTCATCGAGTTATAGGGTTGAGTTCAATAAAAATTCCAATAGTGCAAAGGAAATTTTTTTCCGATTTTCCAATTACAATAAATTAATTCGAACCACATCATTAATTTAATTTTGGCACAAACAGCTCGACGTAAATCAATCAATTTACAATTGCCGTTCAACAACTTTCTCATGCTCACAATTATTAGGTTGGATTTGTGCAACAACACGTGTCGTGTGCTATCGTATATGCGAGGCAGGTAAGAAACGTTTGGGAATCTTCCATCACCTCGACTGAAACCTAAATTTGTTTTTGTCTTAACTGGAATTGACTTCGCAAGGCAGATCAAAGTGAAAGTGTCCAAATTCATGTTGAATATAAGAGATATATAGCCATATTCGTATATGCCTAACAGTTCGTGCGATACATATCGAACTTGTTGGTAATTTTACTACTGTATATTTTTATAGTTGCATAGCTAAATAGGTTGCTAGCCAGATGAAATATGTGTTTAGATATTTACAGTGACTGCGGACGAACGACGTTTGTTGGGGCGGACAATCAGCTAAATTCTCAAGAAATAATTTTGTCTATCAAGATAAACAAAGAAATTTAGCACTGGCTTGTTAAACGTACGAAGAATGGTTAACCTTTATAATCGAAATCGAAAGGGTTTTCGTTAGCATTTTTTGTATAGCAATATTTTTCATAGTCAATTGTATAATCTCGACCTAAATGGTTGACCACGACAAAAAATCTGGAAATCAACAACCTCATCCTCATCATAGCCGATAGATTGCCACCTCTAAATTGGCTCATGGGACGAATAGTCCAGATATATTATGGAAAGGATGAACTTGTTCGAATAGCATCAGTTCGCACATAAAGTGGTGTTTTGAAGAGACAAAGAATGCTATCTTATTTTACATGCTATCTCTGCTATCTTATTTTACATCAAGAAATGTCGATTGGAGTCACCATGAGGCTCGATTTATTGGGTTTTAGTGTAATCACCAAGAGAAGAACCATACTTTGCGAGTTAATTAAATGATGACGTATATTTTATACAATATTTTAGCACTTTTCAAATTTTGTATATTTTTTTAATGAGCTGGGCCATTCTGGGCCTGTGATACGTTCCAGATATTACTTATTGGTTATTCCTTATTAGCAGGATTAATTGCCTTTTCTAAGACGAAACTTCGTTTTAGCCCATGTAGGTACTTATAACGTTTATTTCCATTAAAGCACTTACAATTTTTAAGTCAACTGAATTGGCTTTTTTTTTAATAATAACTCCCTAGTTGCAGTTGCCTATTTTTTTAATTTTTTACCCATTTAAATATGAATAAAATATTTAATTTTCCACCAGGGTGTTATTAATTTTATTTTCTGTTGCTATCTACTAAAATTGTTAAGGTAGAATTTACACCCGTGTTTAATTTCACCAAAAGCTTTCCAATTTTTGTTTAATTTTTTTATGTTTTATGTTTTATCATATTTTATATTCATTTGGAGGTGGACACCTCATAATTTGGCAGGAAAGGTTTTATTTCTTTATTCGTGTTCGTTTCAGTCGTCAAAATTAACAAAAAACCATCCATTACACTATACAGAGTGTTATTGGCCGTTATATAAAATCAGAGTTCCAATGGAATTGAATTGCTAAAAGTTCTCGCAACAAATTATCTTAATAAATGGTAATGTCGATTGACCTCATCGATTTTGAATGGATAGCTATAGATATTTTGATCTGCAGATTATATTTGTGCCGTTATTAATATCGCTAGTTCTTCAAGCACAAAATCAGGAAATTTGTGCAAAAACTGTGCAAGCTGTTTTTCCACATTAGCAATCTCTCAGCATGGTCACTTTTATAAAAAATTATTTGCCGCATAGGTGTAGTCTATATTGTCGATTAAATTTCCTTGTTTTGTTTAATTCAATCCATGAATATGCAAATAAATTCAATGAAACTTAACCAGCTGTAAAAATACAAAACTTTTGACCAAACATAAAAAAAAAAATCCATTCAAAAAGCACCTCAACCGCAATAAACGATCTAAAAAAAAGTTACTTTGAATTCAATTTTATGTAGCTGATGTTGTCGTAGTTTTATGTTTTAGGTTTTATGTTGCGTTTTTAAATCAAAAAACTCTTTCGATATAAAATTTTATAACTCGATGGCAAAATCGTGTGATAAAAATTGTCGTCCTTTAACCAAATTACCATAAAAATGGAACGAAAATGTGTATGAAAAAGGGCAAAAATGAAAATCCGACATTACATCGCCTACACACATAACATCATGTGTGTGTATGCATAATTTGCATATTTTCACCATTCATCATTTAATCTCAATATCATATATGATGTTGACAAAATCGGTTAGTTTCATTATGTTAATGGCACGGGGTGACATTTTCTTGTAAATTGTCCTCTTTGACTTTTTAGTGTCACACCATATATACATGTATGTCAATATGTTATGTTGCTGGAATTACTTGTTCAATAGTTCTGCTTTTTTATCGAATATGTAACTACATTTATAAAAAATATGGGGTTTCCAATGGGGGCGTCAAAAATTGAGCAATTTTTAGACTGTAACAAAATCGTTTTCTTTGGCGCCTGCATATATCACGCTGCAAAAAAGTATAAGAGCCCATATTTGGAAACCCTGTATTTACATTAGAATGATATTATAAATTCTTTTCTTTTTTCTAAACACAAACACGAGTATGTCATCGATTTATAGTAAATTCAATCAGTTTAGCAACACATTGTTGAATTGTACGAGCTAATATTGAAATAAAAATTTTCTGATTTTTCTTTTCAGATTGTTGATGGAAATGCTAAGACTGATGTGTCAAATCGACGTGAACCTGGTATGTTTTGTGGAGAAGCAGAACAGCCTCAAACATTTATAAGTGAAACGAGCTATGTTAAAATTTTGTTTTATACCGATAATTTTACGGATCAGGTGAGTTGATATGGTCATTGGTTGTTTGTTATAAGTACGCACACATATCATCGAAATTTAGATTTGAAACGAAATTGGGTTTAAACTCAGATTTCTTTGCCTAGCATTAGTTTTATGTGCATAAACGGGATGACGTTTACTCAAAAATGTGCCACGCGAAAAGGATTTGCTGGCTGTCATGACACTAGAAACACTTAAAAGGCGGTCAGTTCTAAGTGATCAATAGCAGTTTCTTTGCAAGAAATTTTCGGAGATAAATATAA
The DNA here is from genome assembly GCA_963556175.1 of Tipula confusa. Classification (NCBI taxonomy): domain Eukaryota; kingdom Metazoa; phylum Arthropoda; class Insecta; order Diptera; family Tipulidae; genus Tipula; species Tipula confusa. The sequence continues at coordinate 1,803,564 of OY744476.1, forward strand.
TGATTAAAAGCACTGTGCATGGCGACAATGCGAGCTTGCGATGGATGTAATACTTCATGGATTTTTATTTAGTATTATATTTTTTTTTAGTAATGATACTATTTTGAGTATTAGTATTTTTTTACAAGGCCGTTTATGGGCCTCGAAGTCGATGAGATGACACATTTTGCAACATTTAGTTGATTTTTAGATGTTTAACCAGACGTATCGTTAACCATTGAACTGGAGGGACGTTGTTATCTTTGATGTGACTATAATCATCGACTTCTATGTTTGATCATTTTGACAACCATTTCCAGCTGTGTCGCAGATGAACAAAATAATTTAATTTTAATTTTTTAACAGGCCCCCAACGTGTGTCCATACATGTGTTCATTTTTTTTTTTGTAAAATTGATTTTAATATTGCACCATTCAGGCAATGTCCAGAGATTTTAGTACAAAATCACAAATTGGTAACCGTAGTATCGTTTTTTCTGACTACAGTCTGATTATTAGAACATATACAAACTTTGTGCACTCTTCATTATATAAATCATCATCTACGTAAGGTACATAGCTTGTAGGCACTAAAGGAGGAACATACTACATAGACAAATTTCCAATAATTTTGAACATCTGGCAGTTTTTTCTGCGAATATAACCCAATGCCATTTTTATGCAACTATGTATCGTGATTCTCATTATAGATCTAGCCCAGGCGGTGAACTATTCATTTATCCATCAACACGCAGAATCCTTTTATGCAAAAAGTGGAACCATGTCTTTTAAAAAGTAATATCGAGTCCATTCGAAGAATCCTCCATTTCATACTAAAATTTATGTGCAATTAAATGATCTCCTTTAATAGCATCTAGAAGCTCAGTTAAAAATAGGCTTGTCAGTAAATTTGCTGTTGCTTTTTGAATTATACAAATTTGCTTGGCCACAAATATTTTTAATTTGTGAGGCTTTCGACCCAGCTAATAGTATATCAGTGATTTCGTCTAAAATTATATGTTCAAATTCTGATAGCCAGTTGTCATGTAGCAGGTTATTAATTTTGAAAGTATCGCGGATCCTCATAATTCTATAGTTTTGGAACTTCCAATTAAGAGAGCTTGCTAAACTATTGTTGACATTTTGTCTCAATTACAGTTAGCAAATGATTTTAAGTTTATAGTGAAAGCCATCTCAAGAGATGCAACAATTTAGATGGTTGGCGCAACATTTCGTCATTTGTCTTTTTTTGTTAAATTTACCTGGAAATCAAATGTCCGGTTTCCATGTACATGGATAACCTGTTACTAAAACCTGTTACTGCTAGAAAATATAATCGGTTCTACTGATAAACTAAGATAAAATTGGTTCTCCCTTTTCTTGTGCGACCGTAAATAAGAACTAAACAAGGGCTTTCGAGCCGGGTAGTGACTGATCCACAAAACAAAAATTAAATCAGATTAAGTAAAATTTCTGGATTGAAAAAATTTTTAAATATACGATTCACTAATAGTTTATAGTGACGTATTGTAATTTTGACAAAAATTTGTGATATAAATTTAACCGTGAAGTGTAAAACTGTGAGCAAAAGTATTTACTAGCGATATAGAGGAATTACGCAGGCTTAAACGAAGACTAAAAATATTGTACGCATATAGTCGAATTGGTAGACAAATTTGACGAAGCAACTGGGGTACAATAAGAATGGATAGAATACATGGAGTTATGTAAAACATTCAAAGATAAAAAAAACGCAGACGTTGCAAAGAGTTCTGGGTAATATAATCAGGTTGATTTAAAATGCTAAGCGGAAGCACGATCTGCAAAAAATGTATTGTTCTTTCCGTTTACGGGTTGAGAGATGCAACCAACGTATTCTTCAAGTATGTTCCAGGGGCAATATTTCAAGTTAGAACTCATTTCTCTAATGCAAGTTGGTGGTCGGTTAGCAAAAGCGAATATTACATATAATCAAAGGCATTAAATAATTTTACCTAAGACACTTAAATTGGGTAAGCTGATTGTTTTTCCTATATTCATGATCAGAATTTACATTCTGGAACTACTTCTCACCTATAGTCAAGCAACAATATTGGATAATTAATATTAGGTATGGTGGGACAAAACAGCAAACATAAATCATGAAGAATCCCCAAAAAAGCGAATTAATTCATCTAGGCCATTCATTAATTGCGGTGTTGACTATATATGCGTGTTCTTTTATCATAGCAAGTAAACTAATAAGAGAAATTAATTAAGGCGTAAATGTCTGTATTTGTGTGCATATGGTCACAAAGACCAGACATCTCAAGATTGTTGGTGATATAACATCAAAAGCACCCATTGCAATGCTTAGAAGATTTGCAACATAATGCGGGGTTCCTGCTTACATTTTCTGCTCTTACTTTCGGGCATTTTTTAGTTAGGTGTACTCCATACTCGATTTTAGTCAAGGTGGCAAAATGTCCAAAAGCGATTGACAGCAATTCCAATTGCGTTGATAAAGGAAGAAAACCTATCTACGTGCAAATGGTGTTCGCGCAGGATTATAGACAACACACGAGGCGACAAAATTAAACCGCAATAGGGAAGATGATTTTGGCTATTCTGGAGTAAGAATTTATGCTGTGGGGAAATTACAAACTAGGTTCCATTTACCGTTATTTATTTAGTTCAACTTAATCATATTTATCGTATTTCAGGCAGTTTGTTTTATAAATAATAGCATTTTGCGTAACATACAACTATCAGTCAATGCAGAGATTGATGTTGATTGATTTTATGAATAGAATTTGTTAAGATCAAACACAAAATAAATTGAATTCGATCGAAAACGTAACGAAAAATAAAATCGCATTAATGATTACGATTTGAGTTATGGTCTGCCCTTCAAAATATGTTTTAAATTTATTTCCCCCAGTCCCCCCAAAAAATATATGTGATGTGCGTACTTTGAATAACGATGTGAACGACATATATATATATAGTATGCGCTATAGAACACTTAACAAGCGATGTCGAGTAGGAATTTTCCTGAAAGTTTCTAATTAAATGTACTTCTAGGACAAAGAAGATAAAGAATGCTGATACGACAGTGTGTTTTAGTTTGATATGCTTTATTTTGGTTGTGACCAATATATTTTTTTAAAATGATTCCTTAACCTCTTGATCGATTTTAAAAGTCATTTTTACTATAGTCACCTATAGTTTTCCACTATGTGAAATAAATTAAACTTTACGAATTCAGATAATGATCGTTTTTTAACGAATTGCAATATTTATTTTTAGTCCTGTGAGATATTGCTTAGTGTTCATTGCGTCATACTGTATATGCTCGTTTGTATCAAGTGTATATATGTATAAATAATACTTTTCCGATGAAAAATACAAAATAAAATTCTTATCGCATTTTTTCCATTTACCATGTATTTAATTTCAGACGTATTTTTCATTTGATTCACGTGCGGAACAACAAATGGAAGTATATTTAAGATATGGGCAACATCCTGAATTATATCCAAATCGACGTGGTGAAGTTGTTCAAGGGTATGTACACTACGTTCTCGTGCGTAACTATCTCGTGAATACGATCAAAAAGTATGTATTCTTCAATAATATATAAATACAAAATCGATTAAAATTAAAAAAAAGCAACATAAAACATAAACGAGTATGTTTCCATCTATGTTTGTTTTGGTATGGATATATACGGCGAGTACCCCATAGCACAATAAATAAAATAGAAATTTGGTTTTGGTTTCAAAACTTTTAAATAGCCCATACACAATTTATGTGCACTAAAATTATTTGTTACAACATATAAAACATAACACCCAGCATAAAATAATTTAATAAATTTACATATTTTTTGACGTATTTATTTATCACATGAGATTTTATTTACATAGAAGAGTTATGTTGTTATGCAAATTTGATAAAATATTATGGTTAACATCTTTTGCAGGTCGTATTGTGAACGTGAATTTCGAGACTGTCGACTCCAAACGTGCTATGTACAATCACCAGCATATCCCGGATTATATCCTCGAGCGTTAAAATGTCGCTATCGTTTACATACGCGACAACCGTTTATCAAACTTTATCTGCAGAACGAGCATTTTAGTGTGGATGGGCAAAGGTATGTGTTTATAATAGCCATCGCCGTCCCGACTTCACCCAAAAACAGAAACATTATTATAAATTATGTGGCTTTATATGTTTAGATAGTTACACTAGACATAAACATATAAAATGTATCAACCCCCGTACATACACACATACACACATACACATATACATGGTATACATAAAAGCCATTAGATGATTTATGTTTATTCCAAAAATATGTTAAAATTTTCACATAATTTTCTTCCGCCTCTTTGGGTAATAAAACGAAATTAAATTTTTCAAAAAATAATTCACAAAATCTTATCGAAATAAAAATAAATGACAAAGGGGGGTTATAGGTGGCGCCACGATAAATCATTTAATTTTTTTTTTTTTTTACTAAATTTTCAGATGTGAAAATATAATGACGTGCCCGATGCGTGAAATCGGTTCTGGATCAGAACATTGTCCATACGATTGGTTGGCGGTGTACGATGGCCGAGATGAACATTCCCCATTGATTGGAAAATTTTGTGGCATGGGGAAATTCCCATTCAGCATTATCGGCACTAGCCAATATATGTATGTCGAATTTGTTTCATCACCGGCGGGGCCTCTACTAAATACAGGATTTCATTTTAATGTTGGAAATTGGCCGGGACATGTTGACACGGCTGGTGTTAAACATGGTGCATGTGATTGGCTTCTTAGCTCTGATGCACTAAAAACTACGTCGGCATCGGAAGGAATATTTTTAAGTGTGGCGCATTGGTATCCACCAAATACGTCATGTAACTATCATATCCAGGGATCCGAGGGTGAAATAGTTCGACTATATTTTCCTAGTTTTCGAATAAATAAGATCGAGGCAGCAATCCGAAAATATGATGGTGATTGTGCCGAGTCGTTAACAATATACGATTCGGAACGACCCGATCCGGCTAGAATAATAAAAACGTTTTGCGATACATTTTCAAGGCCGATGGAAAAAGTCGATTTTGTAAGTTCCAGTCGATCGATGTATGTACGGTTCGAAAGTAAAACAGGTTCGTATAGTGGAAGTAGTCTTTACTACTGGGCCCATTATGATTTCTTTAATAATACTAAATTTGGAGATCCCGTCTCAAACACTTTGTGCGACGAAATATTTCATGCGTGGAAACATACACGTGGAAAAATACGATCACCACTCAATACGTTAATTTTTAAACGGACTGGTGGTACTGATGTTCGGTGTCAATATCGTTTTGTTACCGACCGTCGCTTATATTCGCGTGTGGTCATCGAAGTCATCACCGTTAGTTTTAAAGATTTGCCCTATAATTTAAATGCGTGTACACGCTGCCATGAGGAGCGCGTCGATAAATTAGTCATCTGGGAGGAAAAAGATAAAAATCAAAACCATTTGGCATGTTTCTGTGATAACATTCCGCGGGCAGTTCGTGTTATTTCGTCGGGCGAACAACTAAATTTGGAAATGATTGTTCAAGGTCAACATGCTACGTCGAGCTATTTTAAAAATCCTAACCCACTATTCGAAGCTAATTATGAATTTGCACACGGGCCATTATGTGGTCCGATTACACTTGGCCCATCGCCTGACGGTGAACTGGTATTCCCATATCGAAATGCATTAGGACTTCCTGCTACGTCGGATTCCAAAAAAGAAAAATGTATTTGGGAATTAAAAGTGGCTGCGCAACGTGATTTGTGGTTGCATTTAGATAAAGCTCGATTTGCGGATCGTGGTTGTGAACAAGGTCGGATAGAAGTGTATTTGGCTGGTCGACTGGAACCTCGTTTTATCATTTGTCCTGAAAATATTAGTTTAGCACGTGATCTTCCCATATTATCAGCCGCCGAACTAGGTGCCCTCGACAGTGAAAATGAACCATTACCTGTATTAATCCAATACACAGGAGATAATACACCCGGCCGTAATGCATTCCGCATGGTGTGGACCGAATTATTTCACCTACCACGCAACGCCGATGGCACATTAGCTACACAAATGCTGCAAGATGGTGACTGTGATTTTCGATGTCCCGGCTCGACATCCGTTTGCATACCAAAACATTTAGTGTGTAACGGTATTATGAATTGTCCGAATATAACAATTACTGCAAATTCATTGAGCGACTACTCGCATCTTATCGAAGATAATCTCAAAAAACTCGACATTTATTTTGACGAAAAATTAAAAAATTTAAAAATTCTTTTAGACGAATCACCTGAATTATGTTCACGTTCAAATAAAATTGACCAATGGTCATATGTATATTTATTACTAATCGCAGCTGGTTTAAGTTTACTATTAGCACTATTTTTAGCACTATTATGTCGAATGTGTAGACGAAAATATTAGACGAAATTATTTTTAAAATTTTAAAAAATTTATTAGGCATATAAATTGTAAAATTATATTTTGTAAAAAAAAATTAAAAAATCACAAACACACAAAAAATTATTATTATTATTATTATTATTATTAATAATTGATATATAAATAAATAAATATATAAAAATGTTAAAAAATGATTTTTCTATTTATATATTTAAAAAATATATAAATAAAATATTTAAAAATTAAATAAATAAATTTTTTCACACATAAAATATAATTAAAAAAAAATGCAATTATTTTAGAAAAATTATTATTATGATAAATACAAAAAACCAAAATTATTAATTATTACATATAAATAAATTAGAATAAAAATGAAAACCATATTTTTATTATATGCGAGTAAACATTAATAATAAAAAAATTTAAAATTAAAAATCCTAAAAAACAAACAAAACAAAAATTGTATACAAAAACCCACTATTAACAAAACAAAAAAAAATGAATTAAAATTAAATAAAAATATTATTTTAAAAATGGTTTGAATTTAATGATGAGGGCCGTCCTGTACAAAAACCCACTAATTTTCATTCAAAAAACGCTACCGAATTTTTATTCGACTTTCAAATATCGACTACCTTCCAATTTTGAGAAGAGTTTAAACTATTGCCGATTGTTAAGAATAGAGTTTCAATAAGTTTTAGGTAAGTATCTCACGTTTATTTCATTGGTATTTACCGTTATTTTTTTTAAATGTTTGTATGTTTACTTTATAGCAGTATTTATTCTGAAGACCAGAGCTTTTGATTAAGGTATCATTCATCACAATTGGGCCATTTTTACGCGTTGTATTGAATATACCATCATATTTGTCCAGTTTGCAACGCTTACCTCTTTGCTAATTTTTATTCATACATTTTTTTTATATTTGCTCCAATTTGGTTAGATAGTCTGAACCAGAATCTGGGTTTATACAATCTACTTTAAACCTATTATAAAAGAGGTTCTATCCATTTGAAGCCAGCTTTCAACTAATAGCTTAATTGTATATTGGGTTTTAATTGTTAATTCAGATAATTTCTATTTTATTGTACCATAGTGATTACGAAAAAATAAAAGGTTTCTGGCTGATCAATTAATAGGTAGATAATTAGAATAGATTATTTTAATTACTGATTCATAATTAATTACAAAACGATTAACTTGATATCTAAAATTAAAAAATTAGCAATACAATTTTCTTAGATTTCTACGAGAGCATACTCGAATTTAATTTCAATTAAGAATTGATCTAAGTTAAATTTACGGTTATTATAAAATGTCTAGACATTAAAAGTAAATATAAAATATTAATCAATTAACAATTCCAAGAAACGTTGATTCATTTAGGTTAGATACTGCTGGGATACGGTTACATATTAAATAAAATGATTTTCATGATTAATTTTCAACAGGCAATACAAATCGATATCCAAACACTAATTTTGAACGTTTTGTTATAGAAAATATTAATTATAACACTAAATTTTGTTTTATCGTACAGGGAAGATCCGTATAGCGTACACTTATACAAATTTAATCAATCATCCTATAGTATGAATTACTCAGAATCAGTTTGGTATAAAATAGAGAAACGACGCTCTTGCACAGTTTATAACTAATGTGAAATCATGGAAGAAATCCTAATCATGGAATCCTAAAAACAAGTAAATACTGATATTTTTTGTATCAAAAATATTAAATTTAGAAGAAAAAATTCTGTGCATTTTAGGCGAAGAAACTAACTGAAAGATCTCATTAAAACAAATATTCCGCATCCACTTTTTAGGTGATGTGCATGTGATTTAACATAGAAAATAATTCACTAAATGGCCCGCTTTTACCAGGTTTGATAATAGCGTCCAGTTAAAGTTACACAGTTCGTGAAAAAACACCCTGTCCATGAAACCATTTCCAATTTCTAACAAACACTTCTTGTGTATTTCAATGAAATATTTGGAAAAAAAAAATAGTTTGGCGGTTATTTTGATGTTATTGTAGTGTGTGGGTGTTTACATTTGCATATACCACAGTTATAATTAGTTTTGATTGTAGTTTTTCCTCGGTTTTGGTTTCGCCTTGTTTTTAATTTACATTTTTAGCTGGTAAAATAAATAAATATATTTTACGTTTTTGCATTGTTATTTTTATTTTTAAATTAAATAGAATAGTTTAATTTATGGGTTTACACTATAATTAATAATAAGTTAAAAACCACAATAAATAATGAAAAATATTAAAATTAAATAAATTATGTTGTACATAAAAATAGTAAAACTGTAAATATGTTTATGAATATAGGTGTGCATCGTTTAACGTTGTAACAATCAAATATGATTGTATAGTCAATTCAACACGTAATAGTGGTCCGATTGTCATGAACGATACCTTAATTAAAAGCTCTGGTCATCAGTATAAATACTGCTGTAAAATATATTTACATTTCAAAAAATGTTTTTTATGCAAAAAAATAGCAAAGGGGTTAGCCTTTGCAAATTTACAAATTTGACTGTAAAGTCAATTCAACACGTAATAGTGGTCCGATAGTCATGAATGATACCTTAATTAAAAGCTCTGGTCATCAGTATAAATACTGCCATAAAATATATTTACATTTCAAAAAATATTTTGTATGCAAAAAAATAGCAAAGGGGTTAGCCTTTGCAAATTTACAAATTTGATTGTAAAGTCAATTCAAAACGTAATAGTGGTCCGATTGTCATGAATGATACCTTAATTAAAAGCTTTGGTCATCAGTATAAATACTGCTGTAAAATATATTTACATTTCAAAAAATGTTTTGTATGCAAAAAAAATTGTAAAGGGGTTAGCCTTTGCAAATTTACAAATTTGACTGTAAAGTCAATTCAACACGTAATAGTGGTCCGATTGTCATGAATGATACCTTAATTAAAAGCTCTGGTCATCAGTATAAATACTGCCATAAAATATATTTACATTTCAAAAAATATTTTGTATGCAAAAAAATAGCAAAGGGGTTAGCCTTTGCAAATTTACAAATTTGACTGTAAAGTCAATTCAACACGTAATAGTGGTCCGATTGTCATGAATGATACCTTAATTAAAAGCTCTGGTCATCAGAATAAATACTGCAGTACAAAATATATATACATTACAAAAAATATTTTGTATGCAAAAAATAGCAAAGGGGTTAGCCTTTGCAAATTTACAAATTTTATTGTAAAGTCAATTCAACACGTAATAGTGGTCCGATTGTCATGAATGATACCTTAATTAAAAGCTCTGGTCATCAGTATAAATACTGCCATAAAATATATTTACATTTCAAAAAATATTTTGTATGCAAAAAAATAGCAAAGGGGTTAGCCTTTGCAAATTTACAAATTTGATTTTACAGTCAATTCAACACGTAATAGTGGCCCGATTGTCATGAACGATACCTTAATTAAAAGCTCTGGTCATCAGTATAAATACTGCTGTAAAATATATTTACATTTCAAAAAATGTTTTGTATGCAAAAAAAATTGTAAAGGGGTTAGCCTTTGCAAATTTACAAATTTGACTGTAAAGTCAATTCAACACGTAATAGTGGTCCGATTGTCATGAATGATACCTTAATTAAAAGCTCTGGTCATCAGTATAAATACTGCTGTAAAATATATTTACATTTCAAAAAATGTTTTTTATGCAAAAAAATAGCAAAGGGGTTAGCCTTTGCATATTTACAAATTTGACTGTAAAGTCAATTCAACACGTAATAGTGGTCCGATTGTCATGAATGATACCTTAATTAAAAGCTCTGGTCATCAGTATAAATACTGCCATAAAATATATTTACATTTCAAAAAATATTTTGTATGCAAAAAAATAGCAAAGGGGTTAGCCTTTGCAAATTTACAAATTTGATTGTAAAGTCAATTCAAAACGTAATAGTGGTCCGATTGTCATGAATGATACCTTAATTAAAAGCTTTGGTCATCAGTATAAATACTGCTGTAAAATATATATACATTTCAAAGAATGTTTTGTATGCAAAAAAAATTGTAAAGGGGTTAGCCTTTGCAAATTTACAAATTTTTTTTACAGTCAATTCAACACGTAATAGTGGTCCGATTGTCATGAATGATACCTTAATTAAAAGCTCTGGTCATCAGTATAAATACTGCTGTAAAATATATTTACATTTCAAAAAATGTTTTGTATGCAAAAAAATAGCAAAGGGGTTAGCCTTTGCAAATTTACAAATTTGATTGTAAAGTCAATTCAAAACGTAATAGTGGTCCGATTGTCATGAATGATACCTTAATTAAAAGCTCTGGTCATCAGTATAAATACTGCCATAAAATATATTTACATTTCAAAAAATATTTTGTATGCAAAAAAATAGCAAAGGGGTTAGCCTTTGCAAATTTACAAATTTGACTGTAAAGTCAATTCAACACGTAATAGTGGTCCGATTGTCATGAATGATACCTTAATTAAAAGCTCTGGTCATCAGAATAAATACTGCAGTACAAAATATATATACATTACAAAAAATATTTTGTATGCAAAAAATAGCAAAGGGGTTAGCCTTTGCAAATTTACAAATTTTATTGTAAAGTCAATTCAACACGTAATAGTGGTCCGATTGTCATGAATGATACCTTAATTAAAAGCTCTGGTCATCAGTATAAATACTGCCATAAAATATATTTACATTTCAAAAAATATTTTGTATGCAAAAAAATAGCAAAGGGGTTAGCCTTTGCAAATTTACAAATTTGATTTTACAGTCAATTCAACACGTAATAGTGGTCCGATTGTCATGAACGATACCTTAATTAAAAGCTCTGGTCATCAGTATAAATACTGCTGTAAAATATATTTACATTTCAAAAAATGTTTTTTATGCAAAAAAATAGCAAAGGGGTTAGCCTTTGCAAATTTACAAATTTGACTGTAAAGTCAATTCAACACGTAATAGTGGTCCGATTGTCATGAATGATACCTTAATTAAAAGCTCTGGTCATCAGAATAAATACTGCAGTACAAAATATATATACATTACAAAAAATATTTTGTATGCAAAAAATAGCAAAGGGGTTAGCCTTTGCAAATTTACAAATTTTATTGTAAAGTCAATTCAACACGTAATAGTGGTCCGATTGTCATCAGTATAAATACTGCCATAAAATATATTTACATTTCAAAAAATATTTTGTATGCAAAAAAATAGCAAAGGGGTTAGCCTTTGCAAATTTACAAATTTGATTGTAAAGTCAATTCAAAACGTAATAGTGGTCCGATTGTCATGAATGATACCTTAATTAAAAGCTTTGGTCATCAGTATAAACACTGCTGTAAAATATATATACATTTCAAAGAATGTTTTGTATGCAAAAAAAATTGTAAAGGGGTTACCCTTTGCAAATTTACAAATTTTTTTTACAGTCAATTCAACACGTAATAGTGGTCCGATTGTCATGAATGATACCTTAATTAAAAGCTCTGGTCATCAGTATAAATACTGCTGTAAAATATATTTACATTTCAAAAAATGTTTTGTATGCAAAAAAATAGCAAAGGGGTTAGCCTTTGCAAATTTACAAATTTGATTGTAAAGTCAATTCAAAACGTAATAGTGGTCCGATTGTCATGAATGATACCTTAATTAAAAGCTCTGGTCATCAGTATAAATACTGCTGTAAAATATATTTACATTTCAAAAAATGTTTTTTATGCAAAAAAATAGCAAAGGGGTTAGCCTTTGCAAATTTACAAATTTGACTGTAAAGTCAATTCAACACGTAATAGTGGTCCGATTGTCATGAATGATACCTTAATTAAAAGCTCTGGTCATCAGAATAAATACTGCAGTACAAAATATATATACATTACAAAAAATATTTTGTATGCAAAAAATAGCAAAGGGGTTAGCCTTTGCAAATTTACAAATTTGATTGTAAAGTCAATTCAAAACGTAATAGTGGTCCGATTGTCATGAATGATACCTTAATTAAAAGCTTTGGTCATCAGTATAAATACTGCTGTAAAATATATATACATTTCAAAGAATGATTTGTATGCAAAAAAAATTGTAAAGGGGTTAGCCTTTGCAAATTTACAAATTTTTTTTACAGTCAATTCAACACGTAATAGTGGTCCGATTGTCATGAATGATACCTTAATTAAAAGCTCTGGTCATCAGTATAAATACTGCTGTAAAATATATTTACATTTCAAAAAATGTTTTGTATGCAAAAAAATAGCAAAGGGGTTAGCCTTTGCAAATTTACAAATTTGATTGTAAAGTCAATTCAAAACGTAATAGTGGTCCGATTGTCATGAATGATACCTTAATTAAAAGCTCTGGTCATCAGTATAAATACTGCTGTAAAATATATTTACATTTCAAAAAATGTTTTTTATGCAAAAAAATAGCAAAGGGGTTAGCCTTTGCAAATTTACAAATTTGACTGTAAAGTCAATTCAACACGTAATAGTGGTCCGATTATCATGAATGATACCTTAATTAAAAGCTCTGGTCATCAGTATAAATACTGCTATAAAATATATTTACATTTCAAAAAATATTTTGTATGCAAAAAAATAGCAAAGGGGTTAGCCTTTGCAAATTTACAAATTTGATTGTAAAGTCAATTCAAAACGTAATAGTGGTCCGATTGTCATGAATGATACCTTAATTAAAAGCTTTGGTCATCAGTATAAATACTGCTGTAAAATATATTTACATTTCAAAAAATGTTTTGTATGCAAAAAAAATTGTAAAGGGGTTAGCCTTTGCAAATTTACAAATTTGACTGTAAAGTCAATTCAACACATAATAGTGGTCCGATTGTCATGAATGATACCTTAATTAAAAGCTCTGGTCATCAGTATAAATACTGCCATAAAATATATTTACATTTCAAAAAATATTTTGTATGCAAAAAAATAGCAAAGGGGTTAGCCTTTGCAAATTTACAAATTTGACTGTAAAGTCAATTCAACACGTAATAGTGGTCCGATTGTCATGAATGATACCTTAATTAAAAGCTCTGGTCATCAGAATAAATACTGCAGTACAAAATATATATACATTACAAAAAATATTTTGTATGCAAAAAATAGCAAAGGGGTTAGCCTTTGCAAATTTACAAATTTTATTGTAAAGTCAATTCAACACGTAATAGTGGTCCGATTGTCATGAATGATACCTTAATTAAAAGCTCTGGTCATCAGTATAAATACTGCCATAAAATATATTTACATTTCAAAAAATATTTTGTATGCAAAAAAATAGCAAAGGGGTTAGCCTTTGCAAATTTACAAATTTGATTTTACAGTCAATTCAACACGTAATAGTGGTCCGATTGTCATGAACGATACCTTAATTAAAAGCTCTGGTCATCAGTATAAATACTGCTGTAAAATATATTTACATTTCAAAAAATGTTTTGTATGCAAAAAAAATTGTAAAGGGGTTAGCCTTTGCAAATTTACAAATTTGACTGTAAAGTCAATTCAACACGTAATAGTGGTCCGATTGTCATGAATGATACCTTAATTAAAAGCTCTGGTCATCAGTATAAATACTGCCATAAAATATATTTACATTTCAAAAAATATTTTGTATGCAAAAAAATAGCAAAGGGGTTAGCCTTTGCAAATTTACAAATTTGACTGTAAAGTCAATTCAACACGTAATAGTGGTCCGATTATCATGAATGATACCTTAATTAAAAGCTCTGGTCATCAGTATAAATACTGCTATAAAATATATTTACATTTCAAAAAATATTTTGTATGCAAAAAAATAGCAAAGGGGTTAGCCTTTGCAAATTTACAAATTTGATTGTAAAGTCAATTCAAAACGTAATAGTGGTCCGATTGTCATGAATGATACCTTAATTAAAAGCTTTGGTCATCAGTATAAATACTGCTGTAAAATATATTTACATTTCAAAAAATGTTTTGTATGCAAAAAAAATTGTAAAGGGGTTAGCCTTTGCAAATTTACAAATTTGACTGTAAAGTCAATTCAACACGTAATAGTGGTCCGATTGTCATGAATGATACCTTAATTAAAAGCTCTGGTCATCAGTATAAATACTGCCATAAAATATATTTACATTTCAAAAAATATTTTGTATGCAAAAAAATAGCAAAGGGGTTAGCCTTTGCAAATTTACAAATTTGACTGTAAAGTCAATTCAACACGTAATAGTGGTCCGATTGTCATGAATGATACCTTAATTAAAAGCTCTGGTCATCAGAATAAATACTGCAGTACAAAATATATATACATTACAAAAAATATTTTGTATGCAAAAAATAGCAAAGGGGTTAGCCTTTGCAAATTTACAAATTTTATTGTAAAGTCAATTCAACACGTAATAGTGGTCCGATTGTCATGAATGATACCTTAATTAAAAGCTCTGGTCATCAGTATAAATACTGCCATAAAATATATTTACATTTCAAAAAATATTTTGTATGCAAAAAAATAGCAAAGGGGTTAGCCTTTGCAAATTTACAAATTTGATTTTACAGTCAATTCAACACGTAATAGTGGTCCGATTGTCATGAACGATACCTTAATTAAAAGCTCTGGTCATCAGTATAAATACTGCTGTAAAATATATTTACATTTCAAAAAATGTTTTGTATGCAAAAAAAATTGTAAAGGGGTTAGCCTTTGCAAATTTACAAATTTGACTGTAAAGTCAATTCAACACGTAATAGTGGTCCGATTGTCATGAATGATACCTTAATTAAAAGCTCTGGTCATCAGTATAAATACTGCTGTAAAATATATTTACATTTCAAAAAATGTTTTGTATGCAAAAAAAATTGTAAAGGGGTTAGCCTTTGCAAATTTACAAATTTGACTGTAAAGTCAATTCAACACGTAATAGTGGTCCGATTGTCATGAATGATACCTTAATTAAAAGCTCTGGTCATCAGTATAAATACTGCCATAAAATATATTTACATTTCAAAAAATATTTTGTATGCAAAAAAATAGCAAAGGGGTTAGCCTTTGCAAATTTACAAATTTGACTGTAAAGTCAATTCAACACGTAATAGTGGTCCGATTGTCATGAATGATACCTTAATTAAAAGCTCTGGTCATCAGTATAAATACTGCCATAAAATATATTTACATTTCAAAAAATATTTTGTATGCAAAAAAATAACAAAGGGGTTAGCCTTTGCAAATTTACAAATTTGATTTTACAGTCAATTCAACACGTAATAGTGGTCCGATTGTCATGAACGATACCTTAATTAAAAGCTCTGGTCATCAGTATAAATACTGCTGTAAAATATATTTACATTTCAAAAAATGTTTTGTATGCAAAAAAAATTGTAAAGGGGTTAGCCTTTGCAAATTTACAAATTTGACTGTAAAGTCAATTCAACACGTAATAGTGGTCCGATTGTCATGAATGATACCTTAATTAAAAGCTCTGGTCATCAGTATAAATACTGCCGTAAAATATATTTACATTTCAAAAAATATTTTGTATGCAAAAAAATAGCAAAGGGGTTAGCCTTTGCAAATTTACAAATTTGATTTTACAGTCAATTCAACACGTAATAGTGGTCCGATTGTCATGAATGATACCTTAATTAAAAGCTCTGGTCATCAGTATAAATACTGCCATAAAATATATTTACATTTCAAAAAATATTTTGTATGCAAAAAAATAGCAAAGGTTAGCCTTTGCAAATTTACAAATTTGACTGTAAAGTCAATTCAACACGTAATAGTGGTCCGATTGTCATGAATGATACCTTAATTAAAAGCTCTGGTCATCAGTATAAATACTGCCATAAAATATATTTACATTTCAAAAAATATTTTGTATGCAAAAAAAATTGTAAAGGGGTTAGCCTTTGCAAATTTACAAATTTGATTGTAAAGTCAATTCAAAACGTAATAGTGGTCCGATTGTCATGAATGATACCTTAATTAAAAGCTCTGGTCATCAGTATACATACTGCCGTAAAATATATATACATTTCAAACATTATTTTGTATGCAAAAAAATTGTAAAGGGGTTAGCCTTTGCAAATTTACAAATTTGACTGTAAAGTCAATTCAACACGTAATAGTGGTCCGATTGTCATGAATGATACCTTAATTAAAAGCTCTGGTCATCAGTATAAATACTTCCGTAAAATATATACATACATTTCAAAAATGTTTTGTATGCAAAAAAAATAGCAAAGGGGTTAGCCTTTGCAAATTTACAAATTTTATTGTAAAGTCAATTCAACATGTAAAAGTGGTTCGATTGTCATGAATGATACCTTAATTAAAAGCTCTGGTCATCAGTATACATACTGCCGTAAAATATATATACATTTCAAACATTATTTTTTATGCAAAAAATAGCAAAGGGGTTAGCATTTGCAAATTTACAAATTTGATTGTACAGTCAATTCAAAACGTAATAGTGGTCCGATTGTCATGAATGATACCTTAATTAAAAGCTCTGGTCATCAGTATAAATACTGCCGTAAAATATATATATACATTTCACAGCGTCATATACATTATACGGAAAAAACTCGTGTTACTCGGCAATTATAAACTAAAAATTGATGACTTCAAATGAAAATACATCTAGTCACAAACAATTGGATCGAATAATTTTGGAGTTGCTGACCGTACAGAAATACTCTTGCAGTAAGAGATATTTTTTTTATTGCCAGATTTGAAGATAGGAACAATGTATGAGGATTTCGAAACAACTGAAAAGGGTCTCATTGAAAATTAATCATTTAATAATATTGAAAAAGGTTTTGCCAGCAACGGCAATTTCACTTCAAAGAACTTTTAAAAATAATAGCTGCTTACTTAGTCCAGCTTACTATAAGTAGGACGTTAATTAGGAGCTGCAAAATGTTGGGTGTGTTTCAGGCCTTAAGCTTAAAGCAAAAATTAATTTATCAATTAATTTATTACTTGCAAAGATCTTTTCAAGTTTTTTAAGAACTTTCAACTCTTTGGTCTTTGTCACTTTAATATGATTTATGACTTATTTACTTATTTTTGGAGTACCGACCTAAATCGTCTCAGCATATTAAAACGTTATAGAACTTTTTATGCACTCGGTACATTATTTCAATTAAAAAACTTTTACCAAATACTTCTAGCTTAGTGAATTGTTATTGATTTGAGTTTTGCCAACCTTAATCGATTTTCAATTTTGTGTTTTATTATTAACAATATACAAATATGGTATTTGCATTAATTCACGTGTATGTGTATGAGTCCTAAAAAACATAAAATTGGGTGGATTCTATTGGATTTTTATTTGTTTCGAGTCTATACCTAATATCGAAAATTGCACTGCTCATATTATGGTGTGCTGCCAAATTAAACTTTGGTTTTGGAATTAATAAATTTCGGAATCGATTAACCATTGTTATGATACAGTATTTTATGTATTATTGTGATAAATAGATTAAAAATAGCATAAATACGATTACAATATTTTAATTAGTAAATCATTTAAAAAATATATTGTTTTATTAAATTATAATTATAACCAAAAAATATTAAACGAGTATTAATTTTAATAACAGCACGGTCACTGGTTTTATAACGATTTTTACGAGATTTATTTAGTTCATTGGGCATAATCACCCACAGTCAGAAAGTGATGAGAAAATAACTACTCTACCAGAAAACTACAACAAGGATGGTGACTGGTATTCACAGAAACTGACGATAAAATTCAAACTAAAACTCAGAAATATGACCCAACTATCTACTATCTACTCACAGAGGAAGTAATCATCTTTTTAAAATTAGCAAACTAAGTCTGCTAGCATAAATTCACTTAAATTGTGGCATTACAAACAATACAAGAGGCAGGTCTATAATCTTTAAATTTTGAAGATAATACCAGTGTGGCAAACAAATTAATGTATAACTGGATGCGATGGTATACTCTATTGAACTATTCTAGAAATAATAAAAAAGAAAATAGTTACTCATCCATGGAAAGGTTAGCACTTTTAAAGGAAACATGTACTGTTTGTTAAGACTGGAATTGTAAAACCACACCATCATTTCTCTGCAAAAGAGAAATTTAAAAGTCAGTTCCAAGCCATAATGGGTAGGGAAAAAGAAACTCGCTGAAAAAAGGGTTAAAAAAGGAGAAGTCCCATATCGACAAACTATATGCAATATATAAAGCAAAAAAATATTAGAGGGAAACAATAAGGGCCCTTTCAAGATTTAGCAGGCAAAATAATTAAGCTTACAGGACAACCTTACTCGTTAACCTTACTGTAATTGTCCTGAGGACTTTGTAAACACTACTCAGTTTTGATTAGTCGGGAACCCCGATTTGCTGGCTGGCATTCGAAGGCTACATCCATAACACAATGTTAATAAGCAAAATATTAATATATTAATAAAATATTATACAACACTGTATAAGGGAAAAAACCACTCAGAGACGAGAAAAGTTAGATTTAGTACTTCGATTGGTGGGTCTAATACTGCAAATTGAATCAAAACAATTTTATACATTTCTGAGGATGCTGTGAATTTTAATTGTAAACCAACATCCTTGTAACTAAAAAGTTGAAAACCCACTGGTTTCAATTGTTATATAATTGAAATCATGTACATGATTGCTTTTTTTAATTAAATTAAATGTAATTTAATAAACCAAAAACTGATTGTCACAATAGTATAGAGTTCTCGGTAATAATTTAAATAATTGTTTAAAAATGAATTATTACGTAATAAAAAATATTAATTTAATCATGAGAGTTATGTATATGCATGTATCAATGACAACTGAAAAAGTGACATATTTGTTTTTTATTCAATTTAATTATTATAATTATTATAATTTATTTGCATTGTTATTGAATTTTTTGTGTACATTTGTACAGCACCCTTAATTGTATGAATTTTAATTGAAAAATGACCGAAAATTTGATAATGGTTTTAACCATGACAAACGCTTTTTACTTGATATATATAGCCCGCTCTAAATAAAATATATTTACATTTCAAAAAATGTTTTGTATGCAAAAAAAATTGTAAAGGGGTTAGCCTTTGCAAATTTACAAATTTGACTGTAAAGTCAATTCAACACGTAATAGTGGTCCGATTGTCATGAATGATACCTTAATTAAAAGCTCTGGTCATCAGTATAAATACTGCTGTAAAATATATTTACATTTCAAAAAATGTTTTTTATGCAAAAAAATAGCAAAGGGGTTAGCCTTTGCAAATTTACAAATTTGACTGTAAAGTCAATTCAACACGTAATAGTGGTCCGATTGTCATGAATGATACCTTAATTAAAAGCTCTGGTCATCAGTATAAATACTGCTGTAAAATATATTTACATTTCAAAAAATGTTTTTTATGCAAAAAAATAGCAAAGGGGTTAGCCTTTGCAAATTTACAAATTTGACTGTAAAGTCAATTCAACACGTAATAGTGGTCCGATTGTCATGAATGATACCTTAATTAAAAGCTCTGGTCATCAGTATAAATACTGCCATAAAATATATTTACATTTCAAAAAATATTTTGTATGCAAAAAAATAGCAAAGGGGTTAGCCTTTGCAAATTTACAAATTTGATTGTAAAGTCAATTCAAAACGTAATAGTGGTCCGATTGTCATGAATGATACCTTAATTAAAAGCTTTGGTCATCAGTATAAATACTGCTGTAAAATATATATACATTTCAAAGAATGTTTTGTATGCAAAAAAAATTGTAAAGGGGTTAGCCTTTGCAAATTTACAAATTTTTTTTACAGTCAATTCAACACGTAATAGTGGTCCGATTGTCATGAATGATACCTTAATTAAAAGCTCTGGTCATCAGTATAAATACTGCTGTAAAATATATTTACATTTCAAAAAATGTTTTGTATGCAAAAAAATAGCAAAGGGGTTAGCCTTTGCAAATTTACAAATTTGATTGTAAAGTCAATTCAAAACGTAATAGTGGTCCGATTGTCATGAATGATACCTTAATTAAAAGCTCTGGTCATCAGTATAAATACTGCCATAAAATATATTTACATTTCAAAAAATATTTTGTATGCAAAAAAATAGCAAAGGGGTTAGCCTTTGCAAATTTACAAATTTGACTGTAAAGTCAATTCAACACGTAATAGTGGTCCGATTGTCATGAATGATACCTTAATTAAAAGCTCTGGTCATCAGAATAAATACTGCAGTACAAAATATATATACATTACAAAAAATATTTTGTATGCAAAAAATAGCAAAGGGGTTAGCCTTTGCAAATTTACAAATTTTATTGTAAAGTCAATTCAACACGTAATAGTGGTCCGATTGTCATGAATGATACCTTAATTAAAAGCTCTGGTCATCAGTATAAATACTGCCATAAAATATATTTACATTTCAAAAAATATTTTGTATGCAAAAAAATAGCAAAGGGGTTAGCCTTTGCAAATTTACAAATTTGATTTTACAGTCAATTCAACACGTAATAGTGGTCCGATTGTCATGAACGATACCTTAATTAAAAGCTCTGGTCATCAGTATAAATACTGCTGTAAAATATATTTACATTTCAAAAAATGTTTTTTATGCAAAAAAATAGCAAAGGGGTTAGCCTTTGCAAATTTACAAATTTGACTGTAAAGTCAATTCAACACGTAATAGTGGTCCGATTGTCATGAATGATACCTTAATTAAAAGCTCTGGTCATCAGAATAAATACTGCAGTACAAAATATATATACATTACAAAAAATATTTTGTATGCAAAAAATAGCAAAGGGGTTAGCCTTTGCAAATTTACAAATTTTATTGTAAAGTCAATTCAACACGTAATAGTGGTCCGATTGTCATCAGTATAAATACTGCCATAAAATATATTTACATTTCAAAAAATATTTTGTATGCAAAAAAATAGCAAAGGGGTTAGCCTTTGCAAATTTACAAATTTGATTGTAAAGTCAATTCAAAACGTAATAGTGGTCCGATTGTCATGAATGATACCTTAATTAAAAGCTTTGGTCATCAGTATAAACACTGCTGTAAAATATATATACATTTCAAAGAATGTTTTGTATGCAAAAAAAATTGTAAAGGGGTTACCCTTTGCAAATTTACAAATTTTTTTTACAGTCAATTCAACACGTAATAGTGGTCCGATTGTCATGAATGATACCTTAATTAAAAGCTCTGGTCATCAGTATAAATACTGCTGTAAAATATATTTACATTTCAAAAAATGTTTTGTATGCAAAAAAATAGCAAAGGGGTTAGCCTTTGCAAATTTACAAATTTGATTGTAAAGTCAATTCAAAACGTAATAGTGGTCCGATTGTCATGAATGATACCTTAATTAAAAGCTCTGGTCATCAGTATAAATACTGCTGTAAAATATATTTACATTTCAAAAAATGTTTTTTATGCAAAAAAATAGCAAAGGGGTTAGCCTTTGCAAATTTACAAATTTGACTGTAAAGTCAATTCAACACGTAATAGTGGTCCGATTGTCATGAATGATACCTTAATTAAAAGCTCTGGTCATCAGAATAAATACTGCAGTACAAAATATATATACATTACAAAAAATATTTTGTATGCAAAAAATAGCAAAGGGGTTAGCCTTTGCAAATTTACAAATTTTATTGTAAAGTCAATTCAACACGTAATAGTGGTCCGATTGTCATGAATGATACCTTAATTAAAAGCTCTGGTCATCAGTATAAATACTGCCATAAAATATATTTACATTTCAAAAAATATTTTGTATGCAAAAAAATAGCAAAGGGGTTAGCCTTTGCAAATTTACAAATTTGATTGTAAAGTCAATTCAAAACGTAATAGTGGTCCGATTGTCATGAATGATACCTTAATTAAAAGCTTTGGTCATCAGTATAAATACTGCTGTAAAATATATATACATTTCAAAGAATGTTTTGTATGCAAAAAAAATTGTAAAGGGGTTAGCCTTTGCAAATTTACAAATTTTTTTTACAGTCAATTCAACACGTAATAGTGGTCCGATTGTCATGAATGATACCTTAATTAAAAGCTCTGGTCATCAGTATAAATACTGCTGTAAAATATATTTACATTTCAAAAAATGTTTTTTATGCAAAAAAATAGCAAAGGGGTTAGCCTTTGCAAATTTACAAATTTGACTGTAAAGTCAATTCAACACGTAATAGTGGTCCGATTGTCATGAATGATACCTTAATTAAAAGCTCTGGTCATCAGAATAAATACTGCAGTACAAAATATATATACATTACAAAAAATATTTTGTATGCAAAAAATAGCAAAGGGGTTAGCCTTTGCAAATTTACAAATTTTATTGTAAAGTCAATTCAACACGTAATAGTGGTCCGATTGTCATGAATGATACCTTAATTAAAAGCTCTGGTCATCAGTATAAATACTGCCATAAAATATATTTACATTTCAAAAAATATTTTGTATGCAAAAAAATAGCAAAGGGGTTAGCCTTTGCAAATTTACAAATTTGATTTTACAGTCAATTCAACACGTAATAGTGGTCCGATTGTCATGAACGATACCTTAATTAAAAGCTCTGGTCATCAGTATAAATACTGCTGTAAAATATATTTACATTTCAAAAAATATTTTGTATGCAAAAAAATAGCAAAGGGGTTAGCCTTTGCAAATTTACAAATTTGACTGTAAAGTCAATTCAACACGTAATAGTGGTCCGATTGTCATGAATGATACCTTAATTAAAAGCTCTGGTCATCAGAATAAATACTGCAGTACAAAATATATATACATTACAAAAAATATTTTGTATGCAAAAAATAGCAAAGGGGTTAGCCTTTGCAAATTTACAAATTTTATTGTAAAGTCAATTCAACACGTAATAGTGGTCCGATTGTCATGAATGATACCTTAATTAAAAGCTCTGGTCATCAGTATAAATACTGCCATAAAATATATTTACATTTCAAAAAATATTTTGTATGCAAAAAAATAGCAAAGGGGTTAGCCTTTGCAAATTTACAAATTTGATTGTAAAGTCAATTCAAAACGTAATAGTGGTCCGATTGTCATGAATGATACCTTAATTAAAAGCTTTGGTCATCAGTATAAATACTGCTGTAAAATATATATACATTTCAAAGAATGTTTTGTATGCAAAAAAAATTGTAAAGGGGTTAGCCTTTGCAAATTTACAAATTTTTTTTACAGTCAATTCAACACGTAATAGTGGTCCGATTGTCATGAATGATACCTTAATTAAAAGCTCTGGTCATCAGTATAAATACTGCTGTAAAATATATTTACATTTCAAAAAATGTTTTGTATGCAAAAAAATAGCAAAGGGGTTAGCCTTTGCAAATTTACAAATTTGATTGTAAAGTCAATTCAAAACGTAATAGTGGTCCGATTGTCATGAATGATACCTTAATTAAAAGCTCTGGTCATCAGTATAAATACTGCTGTAAAATATATTTACATTTCAAAAAATGTTTTTTATGCAAAAAAATAGCAAAGGGGTTAGCCTTTGCAAATTTACAAATTTGACTGTAAAGTCAATTCAACACGTAATAGTGGTCCGATTGTCATGAATGATACCTTAATTAAAAGCTCTGGTCATCAGAATAAATACTGCAGTACAAAATATATATACATTACAAAAAATATTTTGTATGCAAAAAATAGCAAAGGGGTTAGCCTTTGCAAATTTACAAATTTGATTGTAAAGTCAATTCAAAACGTAATAGTGGTCCGATTGTCATGAATGATACCTTAATTAAAAGCTTTGGTCATCAGTATAAATACTGCTGTAAAATATATATACATTTCAAAGAATGATTTGTATGCAAAAAAAATTGTAAAGGGGTTAGCCTTTGCAAATTTACAAATTTTTTTTACAGTCAATTCAACACGTAATAGTGGTCCGATTGTCATGAATGATACCTTAATTAAAAGCTCTGGTCATCAGTATAAATACTGCTGTAAAATATATTTACATTTCAAAAAATGTTTTGTATGCAAAAAAATAGCAAAGGGGTTAGCCTTTGCAAATTTACAAATTTGATTGTAAAGTCAATTCAAAACGTAATAGTGGTCCGATTGTCATGAATGATACCTTAATTAAAAGCTCTGGTCATCAGTATAAATACTGCTGTAAAATATATTTACATTTCAAAAAATGTTTTTTATGCAAAAAAATAGCAAAGGGGTTAGCCTTTGCAAATTTACAAATTTGACTGTAAAGTCAATTCAACACGTAATAGTGGTCCGATTATCATGAATGATACCTTAATTAAAAGCTCTGGTCATCAGTATAAATACTGCTATAAAATATATTTACATTTCAAAAAATATTTTGTATGCAAAAAAATAGCAAAGGGGTTAGCCTTTGCAAATTTACAAATTTGATTGTAAAGTCAATTCAAAACGTAATAGTGGTCCGATTGTCATGAATGATACCTTAATTAAAAGCTTTGGTCATCAGTATAAATACTGCTGTAAAATATATTTACATTTCAAAAAATGTTTTGTATGCAAAAAAAATTGTAAAGGGGTTAGCCTTTGCAAATTTACAAATTTGACTGTAAAGTCAATTCAACACGTAATAGTGGTCCGATTGTCATGAATGATACCTTAATTAAAAGCTCTGGTCATCAGTATAAATACTGCCATAAAATATATTTACATTTCAAAAAATATTTTGTATGCAAAAAAATAGCAAAGGGGTTAGCCTTTGCAAATTTACAAATTTGACTGTAAAGTCAATTCAACACGTAATAGTGGTCCGATTGTCATGAATGATACCTTAATTAAAAGCTCTGGTCATCAGAATAAATACTGCAGTACAAAATATATATACATTACAAAAAATATTTTGTATGCAAAAAATAGCAAAGGGGTTAGCCTTTGCAAATTTACAAATTTTATTGTAAAGTCAATTCAACACGTAATAGTGGTCCGATTGTCATGAATGATACCTTAATTAAAAGCTCTGGTCATCAGTATAAATACTGCCATAAAATATATTTACATTTCAAAAAATATTTTGTATGCAAAAAAATAGCAAAGGGGTTAGCCTTTGCAAATTTACAAATTTGATTTTACAGTCAATTCAACACGTAATAGTGGTCCGATTGTCATGAACGATACCTTAATTAAAAGCTCTGGTCATCAGTATAAATACTGCTGTAAAATATATTTACATTTCAAAAAATGTTTTGTATGCAAAAAAAATTGTAAAGGGGTTAGCCTTTGCAAATTTACAAATTTGACTGTAAAGTCAATTCAACACGTAATAGTGGTCCGATTGTCATGAATGATACCTTAATTAAAAGCTCTGGTCATCAGTATAAATACTGCCATAAAATATATTTACATTTCAAAAAATATTTTGTATGCAAAAAAATAGCAAAGGGGTTAGCCTTTGCAAATTTACAAATTTGACTGTAAAGTCAATTCAACACGTAATAGTGGTCCGATTATCATGAATGATACCTTAATTAAAAGCTCTGGTCATCAGTATAAATACTGCTATAAAATATATTTACATTTCAAAAAATATTTTGTATGCAAAAAAATAGCAAAGGGGTTAGCCTTTGCAAATTTACAAATTTGATTGTAAAGTCAATTCAAAACGTAATAGTGGTCCGATTGTCATGAATGATACCTTAATTAAAAGCTTTGGTCATCAGTATAAATACTGCTGTAAAATATATTTACATTTCAAAAAATGTTTTGTATGCAAAAAAAATTGTAAAGGGGTTAGCCTTTGCAAATTTACAAATTTGACTGTAAAGTCAATTCAACACGTAATAGTGGTCCGATTGTCATGAATGATACCTTAATTAAAAGCTCTGGTCATCAGTATAAATACTGCCATAAAATATATTTACATTTCAAAAAATATTTTGTATGCAAAAAAATAACAAAGGGGTTAGCCTTTGCAAATTTACAAATTTGATTTTACAGTCAATTCAACACGTAATAGTGGTCCGATTGTCATGAACGATACCTTAATTAAAAGCTCTGGTCATCAGTATAAATACTGCTGTAAAATATATTTACATTTCAAAAAATGTTTTGTATGCAAAAAAAATTGTAAAGGGGTTAGCCTTTGCAAATTTACAAATTTGACTGTAAAGTCAATTCAACACGTAATAGTGGTCCGATTGTCATGAATGATACCTTAATTAAAAGCTCTGGTCATCAGTATAAATACTGCCGTAAAATATATTTACATTTCAAAAAATATTTTGTATGCAAAAAAATAGCAAAGGGGTTAGCCTTTGCAAATTTACAAATTTGATTTTACAGTCAATTCAACACGTAATAGTGGTCCGATTGTCATGAATGATACCTTAATTAAAAGCTCTGGTCATCAGTATAAATACTGCCATAAAATATATTTACATTTCAAAAAATATTTTGTATGCAAAAAAATAGCAAAGGTTAGCCTTTGCAAATTTACAAATTTGACTGTAAAGTCAATTCAACACGTAATAGTGGTCCGATTGTCATGAATGATACCTTAATTAAAAGCTCTGGTCATCAGTATAAATACTGCCATAAAATATATTTACATTTCAAAAAATATTTTGTATGCAAAAAAAATTGTAAAGGGGTTAGCCTTTGCAAATTTACAAATTTGATTGTAAAGTCAATTCAAAACGTAATAGTGGTCCGATTGTCATGAATGATACCTTAATTAAAAGCTCTGGTCATCAGTATACATACTGCCGTAAAATATATATACATTTCAAACATTATTTTGTATGCAAAAAAATTGTAAAGGGGTTAGCCTTTGCAAATTTACAAATTTGACTGTAAAGTCAATTCAACACGTAATAGTGGTCCGATTGTCATGAATGATACCTTAATTAAAAGCTCTGGTCATCAGTATAAATACTTCCGTAAAATATATACATACATTTCAAAAATGTTTTGTATGCAAAAAAAATAGCAAAGGGGTTAGCCTTTGCAAATTTACAAATTTTATTGTAAAGTCAATTCAACATGTAAAAGTGGTTCGATTGTCATGAATGATACCTTAATTAAAAGCTCTGGTCATCAGTATACATACTGCCGTAAAATATATATACATTTCAAACATTATTTTTTATGCAAAAAATAGCAAAGGGGTTAGCATTTGCAAATTTACAAATTTGATTGTACAGTCAATTCAAAACGTAATAGTGGTCCGATTGTCATGAATGATACCTTAATTAAAAGCTCTGGTCATCAGTATAAATACTGCCGTAAAATATATATATACATTTCACAGCGTCATATACATTATACGGAAAAAACTCGTGTTACTCGGCAATTATAAACTAAAAATTGATGACTTCAAATGAAAATACATCTAGTCACAAACAATTGGATCGAATAATTTTGGAGTTGCTGACCGTACAGAAATACTCTTGCAGTAAGAGATATTTTTTTTATTGCCAGATTTGAAGATAGGAACAATGTATGAGGATTTCGAAACAACTGAAAAGGGTCTCATTGAAAATTAATCATTTAATAATATTGAAAAAGGTTTTGCCAGCAACGGCAATTTCACTTCAAAGAACTTTTAAAAATAATAGCTGCTTACTTAGTCCAGCTTACTATAAGTAGGACGTTAATTAGGAGCTGCAAAATGTTGGGTGTGTTTCAGGCCTTAAGCTTAAAGCAAAAATTAATTTATCAATTAATTTATTACTTGCAAAGATCTTTTCAAGTTTTTTAAGAACTTTCAACTCTTTGGTCTTTGTCACTTTAATATGATTTATGACTTATTTACTTATTTTTGGAGTACCGACCTAAATCGTCTCAGCATATTAAAACGTTATAGAACTTTTTATGCACTCGGTACATTATTTCAATTAAAAAACTTTTACCAAATACTTCTAGCTTAGTGAATTGTTATTGATTTGAGTTTTGTCAACCTTAATCGATTTTCAATTTTGTGTTTTATTATTAACAATATACAAATATGGTATTTGCATTAATTCACGTGTATGTGTATAAGTCCTTAAAAACATAAAATCGAAAATTGCACTGCACATATCATGGTGTGCTGCTAAATTATTAAATTTATACCAATCATTGAATTAATTAAACTTTGGTTTTGGAATTAATAAATTTCGGAATCGATTAACCATTGTTATGATACACAGTATTTTATGTATTATTGTGATAAATGGATTAAAAATAGCATAAATACGATTACAATATTTTAATTAGTAAATCATTTAAAAAATATATTGTTTTATTAAATTATAATTATAACCAAAAAATATTAAACGAGTATTAATTTTAATAACAGCACGGTCACTGGTTTTATAACGATTTTTACGAGATTTATTCAGTTCATTGGGCATAATCACCCACAGTCAGAAAGTGGTGAGAAAATAACTACTCTACCAGAAAACTACAACAAGGATGGTGACTGGCATTCACAGAAACTGACGATAAAATTCAAACGAAAATTCAGAAATATGACCCAACTATCTATCTACTATCTACTCACAGAGGAAATAATCATCTTCTTAAAATTAGCAAACTAAGTCGGCTAGCATAAATTCGCATAAATCCATTGTGGCATTACAAATAATACAAGAGGCAGGTCTATAATCTTTAAATTTTGAAGATAATACCAGTAAACAAATTAATGTATAACTGGATGCGATGGTATACTCTATTGAACTATTCTAGAAATAATAAAAAAGAAAATAGTTACTCATCCATGAAAAGGCTAGCACTTTTAAAGGAAATATGTACTGTTTGGAAAGACTGGAATTGTGAAACCACACCATCATTTCTCTGCAAAAGAGAAATTTAAAAGTCAGTTCCAAGCCATAATGGGTAGGGAAAAAAGAAACTCGCTGAAAACAGAGTAAAAAAGGAGAAGTCCCATATCGACAAACTATATGCAATATATAAAGCAAAAAAATATTAGAGGGCAACAATAAGGGCCCTTTCAAGATTTAGCAGGCAAAATAATTAAGCTTACAGGACAACCTTACTCGTTAACCTTACTGTAATTGTCCTGAGGACTTTGTAAACACTACTCAGTTTTGATTAGTCGGGAACCCCGATTTGCTGGCCGGCATTCGAAGGCTACATCCATAACACAATGTTAATAAGCAAAATATTAATATATTAATAAAACATTATACAACACTGTATAAGGGAAAAAACCACTCAGAGACGGGAAAAGTTAGATTTAGTACTTCGATTGGTGGGTCTAATACTGCAAATTGAATCAAAACAATTTTATACATTTCTGAGGATGCTGTGAATTTTAATTGTAAACCAACATCCTTGTAACTAAAAAGTTGAAAACCCACTGGTTTCAATTGTTATATAATTGAAATCATGTACATGATTGCTTTTTTTAATTAAATTAAATGTAATTTAATAAACCAAAAACTGATTGTCACAATAGTATAGAGTTCTCGGTAATAATTTAAATAATTGTTTAAAAATGAATTATTACGTAATAAAAAATATTAATTTAATCATGAGAGTTATGTATATGTATGTATCAATGACAACTGAAAAAATGACATATTTGTTTTTTATTCAATTTAATTATTATAATTATTATAATTTATTTGCATTGTAATTGAATTTTTTGTGTACATTTGTACAGCACCCTTAATTGTATGAATTTTAATTGAAAAACGATCGAAAATTTGATAATGGTTTTAACCATGACAAACGCTTTTTACTTGATATATATATAGCCCGCTCGTACTGCACAAACTAATAATTGCCACCTTGTTTTGTCCGTGTATTGGCTTTACTCTAAGATAGTGCAACGTAACATACATTTAGTTAAGTTATATAATTGGGATTATATGCCACGAGTACAGCTCTAATGTTAGCACGAAGATTTCAATACCTAGCCTAAACGCCCAATCCTTTTAGATGTTTTGACTATACAGAACATATAGATTATAAAGTTGGCCTTTACGAGGATTTCCATTATAATTATCATAGAAACACTTTGATATTTTGATAATAATCTCACTTATGACCGAATAAAAGGGATTAACACCGAATACCCAATGGGAAATCAATCTAAATCTTATGCTAATACATTTGATTTAAAAAAATTCAATTGTTTTTAGTTCATAAAATTGTTGAACTGAATTTAAAAATATTTATGAGCTACATACATAGTATACAGTGATAGAAAAATTAATAAAAAAATATAATTTACCAAATTTTAGGTATTAAGACATGGTATACTGTTTGAATGAAATATTAATACTCACATAATTGGTCCTATCACTGTAAAATAATTTATGCCAAAGCTGATTTGCATTTATTAAAAAATTTTACATACCTCTAAACAAAGTATAGTGAAATGTAATATCGATTCTAACTACTATTTACGGTACAAATATAGTATAATAATAAATAAGCTTTTTGTTTTTAAATAAATATTGGTTGGTAATTCTTAGGAATCCATTAAAAATATTTCAGCGCAGTTATAAGAATTGCAGTATAATAAAAGCATTTACCATATTTAAATATTATAAAATTATTTTGCATTTTTAATTATTTCAATGAATGAATAAATATTATTATTGGCAGACAAAGAATTATTTCATTAATTCTAATAATAATAGTCGGTATTAACCATAATTGAACAACTGGTACCATTTGTGTTATGTTTTAGTGGAAATGACTGAAGCAAAATCAATTAATTTTTAAAATATGAATCAGAGTTAAAAAAGCGCAAGTTTTTGAACAGAAAAGATGCTGGAAGAACTTTCAAAAACGCATTTTGCAAGCTCACCAAATTAATAAATGCTACATTTAAACCTAAATATATTAATACCTAAACTATGGAAGAAAAACCACCACAGGCAACTACATCGTACAGACCATTAGCACTATTACCAGTAATTTTTGAAGTATTTAAAAATCACTTTTGAAAGGACTACTGTCAATATTTGAAAAGAAAGGGTTTATTCCGAATCACCAATTTTCACAGGATCACTAGTATTAATAAAGCAATAAAAAAAAACAAGTAGCTTCCACAGTATTCCTTGGTATCGCACAAGCTTTTGATAAATTGTGGTTTCATTTGAACTATAAACTGCGGACTCTACTACCAAAACAATACACTACTATATGAGAATTACTAATTAAAAGATATTTTAGAATAAAACAATAGCACGAATATTCTAAAATAAAAACAATAATGACTGGAGTGCTTCAAGGTATTGTTTTGGGACCGCTGTTGTTCTTATTCTTTACTAATGATATACCAAAACCAATAGAAGAATAAAATATACTTGTCACATTTACAGATAATACCGCTCATGATATAGCAGTAGGGAATAATATAAAAGATGTCACACCGAAGCAGCAAGCAAGCATATAGACAAAACTCACAGCTGGACTATAAAACGGCAAATACAATTCATTAAAAGAAAATTAGAAAATGTGGACTTAACTTACGTAAAGGTAAATCATACGACAGTATTGAGCTGCCAATTTTTTTTTTAAACTAAGGCCAAAGTGATTGTACAATAATACTTATTTACTAATTAAAGTTACATTACGCTATTTTTGTATGCATTATGACAGTTACACAAATGTTGGCCATCCTGAATTCTTACAGATCGTTCATTTATGCCAACAGAGATAAATCTACCATACATTATCGGCTCTTTGTTATATTTACTAATGTATTCAAATTTTTGCTAGCTAATTTTATTGCCAATTACACTGAACGATCGAACGTTAGGGGAAAACACATTCCCAACTTGGATTCTCGAGTCATTGATGTGTTACAGAGAAGTCTGCATGACGTTAATCCCCATTTTAACCGTTTTAAAATCGCTCTGGATTATGTGGCTCAAGTTGAGATTAATAATTATAGGTTTGTTAATAGCGCTGATAAAAGACCGGCTGCAGCTAAGTCAGGACACTACAACAAACCAACAGGGTAGTCGTGTTACTGTTCCACAACACAAAGAACCACAAACCCTTAACAGATTATTCTATATACTTCAAAATATTACTATCACGACGAATCCTAAGTAGCCAGAAACCTCTTGCGAGGTTTATCAAGGTCAGAAATTGCACGACCGTCATGACTTGATCTCTCGGATATATTTTTTAAAGTGGAAGTGCCTGATAAATCATTTTAAACGAAAATACATGCATTTGGACCAGACCGCAGCTACATGTTTTCAGTTAAATAGCAAAAAAGTGTCTTGCCCCATGCACATATACATTTATTATGTTTAAAGAAAGAATCAGGTCCAATAAAATCGATAAAGTTATATTAGCGCTGATTATACTTGACCCTAAAATTGACTATGCTTTTCATCAAATGAGATGGCCCTCAAAAAGTTTCTAAAAAAGTTTGTCAGCGAGATTATCATGCAAATGAAGATTCATCAAATACTGCCGATAACCCACTGGGAGTAAATATGGAAGATTTGGGTTGAAGTGTTAGATATGACTTGCACGGCTCGATTAATGCCAAAATTGGCCCGGTTTCGCGCTAGCCAATATTTAAACACATATTAGCACAATACAATCACTGTTACCAGCATCTCTAGTCTGCTACCATTCATATGTAGAATTGAAAGGTTAAAAATGGTGATCTATGGGAATAAAATATCTATTAATGGACTAATTTCTCCAAACTGTAGTCTGAAATAAATTGCATTAGTTTTCACCTGAAAATTTATTTTATTTTATATATTAATTAATTTGTAATTAATTCATCCCATTGTTGCTAAAAATTATTAAGTTCATAGTTGTTAATTCAAATATAATAATATAATATTTAAACATGCAACAATTTATTTGATTGATTGATTGATTGATTTTGAATGTACTGCCAAGCATTAAGCAGGATATCCCGGAAAGCGCCGGGCCCACAGTACACCCGTTTTTACATATACTTGGAAGGATATGGAAGGATACTAGTTAAATTATTGAGATCGACCCGGTTACAGACACCTTGGCGGCCAATAGTTAGTAAATTTTTGTGGGTTAGGGAAGGGAAAAGTATGTTAGTTATGACTTAATTGGCCCGATTTCCTGGTATCCAATATTCAAACTACTGTTAGTGAAAAACAATCACATTTTTGTTGTACTGATCTGCATTCTACCACCTCTTATCAGCAACTCCAATATGCCACCATTCATCTGTAATCTGCAGAGGTTTCCTGAAAAACAAAATCTGTTAATGCACTAATTGCTCTTAGCCATAGGCTGTAAGAAATAGAATTAATTTCAATCTGAAATTATAATTTAATTAATTATAATATTATAAAATTATAATTCTGCAATCCATATGCTATAATAAATCTGATTAGTTTCCCTTGAAATTCGTTCCGTTGCGTTTTTGCTCAAAATTAGGTGTTAATTTAGTACCGTACTATAGTGGTAATATAAACCATAATATAACAGTATAAAGATATGAAATAATATAACATACAATAATATAACAATATAAACACCAAAATTCAAATCTGAAACATAAGAATATAAAAATATAAAATATAAAGATATCGAAATTAATTAAATAACATCGGCATTTGTACGCAAATTAAATGCAGCGCTATACTTGATTCGTCACTTATCATTTTACGGCCCTTAAGATCTTCGTTAAAACATGTAATTTGTAGAAGCCGGCATCCATCATCTTCGGGATGATAGCTTTCAACGTCACGTATTTGAGCATACGGATATTGTTTTGGGTTTAACACAAAATCTTTAGAGCTTTTCTGGTACAGATATATTTTATATAACTTCATTTTATTAAATAAAATTGATCTTTCAACATATAAATTTTAATTTAAACTCTAAAAGAGACCACCCAAATATTATGCACAGTCAAAACCACTTTACACTCCAACAAAACTAAAAGATCCTAAGAATTACAAATTTTAGCTTAAAAACTAATACATTTAGAGTTATTAGTAATTTTAGAAATATTTTATCTATTTAATATATTTTATTTATTTGTATACAGATTAGAAAAATGTTTGCAACCTGCATTTTCCTAATTTATTTGTTGCACTGCTCAAAAATTCTACAAATCGAATTTTATTAAAATAATTAAACAACTGAATTCGATCGAATCCACCGTTTTTTTAGCAATTACCATTTAAACATGCGACAATTTATGACGAAAAAATCATACATCGATCTTACAGATTAGTTATGACTAAGGTTAAAGTCCCATACGCACAGTCTATCGAGATTTACATATTTCCTAACCTCGCAAAATAAAAACTAAAAAATATACATAAATAATTATAGTATCGATATTCCTCGACAATTTTTGGTGTCATAACGTTTTCCTATGGTTTTAAGGTAGGTAGGTGGTAATGATTGAATTCTTCAATATTATATATCGTTAAAAAATACCTTTCTTCCGAGAAGCATGGAAATCAACTATAAAAGCTTACTGATTTTTTTTAAAAACCAGGTGTATGTCATAAATTTACTAAATTAAAATTTCATGTTTGATTTACCAGTTCAAAAATCACAGAAATATTATTTAGGTAATAATATAAATTAATGATGCTGTTCAATGAAATAGATGTAGATGCAATACTGAATCCACCATTATATGTTCATAGACAGCTTTCAAAAGCCCATAAATAGCTCACATATATCATTAGCATTATGCACACAAATCCTAAGGCTCCAGTATGTAATCGAAATGATCTTAATTGTCTTATGCCTTGATTTAAAGTAGATTGCAACTTATGGCATTAATAGATCTCACTGATATTTTGAATAAAAATATATTATGACAAATTTGGGTTTAAATATAATAAATAAATATTATAGTGTTAAACCATACAGTAATGATCAGAACCGCCAACAGATGGTTCTGCACATTTTTTTACGTTATTTTGAATTTATGAGATTTATCGATTTTGATTCTGTTTTTAAACATTTATCGCAAATATATTTATGTGCAAATTATATATATATATATATATATATATATATATATATATATATATATATATATATATATATATATATATATATATATATATATATATATATATATATATATATATATATATATATATATATGTAAATATGCGGATATATAGGGGTAGGAGTATATACGTATAATGAGCTAAATATAGGAACCCATGTTTATAAGAACTTGGAGGAGGGGTCGGATCATTATCATTATTTAATAATTTAAGGGAAGTTTCTGTATCGATTTTTCTTTGTCGTGCGTATCTCAATTATTGTTCATACATACATTTTATGTACGCATATTTGAGCTATGTACATATTCGTAATTAAAATATGGATATTTAAAATTATTTATGAATTATTTATAATGTATACGTATAAGATTTTTTTAAGATTTTTCGAATAGCGTATAATTACACAACCATTTTTAAAATATTAAATTCGGTTATGCATATATGCGTATCATGCATAATATGGGATATTTAAAATATGGAATGTTGCGTTTCGTGTTCCTATATTTAATTATGTTTCTTAAAAGATTTATATTCGAACAAAACCTAATATTTGACAAGGTAATTTAAAACGCTTAAGCCTATCTCACCAGCATTTTACAATGTTACAAAGATCCAACATCAAGCATAAATAAAACCAAATTAGTGGGATAAATTACCAATTAAATTTAAAGCGGATTATTTTATAATTTTAAAATAATAACCTATATTAAATTAGCTTAAAAGCCACAAAAATTCAAATAATAAAGTTCAACATGTATGTGATATAAAATGCGATACAGTTCAAAAATAATTATTTAAATAATTTATTTTATTTTATTTATTTAATTAGTTGTTAAATGTTAAATATGCTATTTATTTAGATATAAATTGTGTTTGTGAAATTATGTACAAAAAATAAAAAATAAAAAAAATAATTAACTACCCATAAATTTCCTGGAGCTGCGGATAGACGATTATTTTATAGGATCATCAGTTGATAACACTTCTATGTGTTGGACGTATTTTGGACCTAGTTTTTTCAACTTTAGATTCCGTCGACATTGAATCTTGTCCGGATTTAGCGGACATTTTAGTATATGTATCACACACAAATTTTAATTAAAGCTTTTAGGACATATGCTGAACCGTGTTTCAATAGGCTGTTTCAATCGTTCGAATCGTTAGTCTAGATCCTTTAAAACATTAATGCGTTCTGGTGATGGTAATGATAAAACTATAAGCATCGTGTTTTAGACAAAGAGATTAGTATATACTTCAACGATTTCCTATATGTATGTTTTACAGAAAGCAAGTGAAATCTCGATTAATCCGTTCCGATTTTTTGCATATATAAATCACGGAAATCTGGTGGCTATTCAAGGATTATGTCGTGCAATAATATTTTATATTCTAAACCTCAGCAGATATGTGATACGTTTGCCAGTTATTTTCAGCGTTGGTTTGATAACAATTCATATCCTACTATCCAACTTAATGTCCCTGATATTTTGAAAGGACTGCAATGTTTCAATAGCACAGGACCTGTGCATGATGGCATTGCAACACTGATTTTGCTTTCAGCATAAATGTTTGCTTTCTTTGTCCAAACGCTTACATTATTTGTTTAATGCGAGTTTTTCAAATGGAGGATTTCCTGATATTTGGAAAAATTCTATTAATTATTGTTCCCATATTCAAAGCTGTTAAAGAAGTGATGATAAGTGCTATTACAAACATCTAGATTATAAAGTCTTTTAGAAAATGTGCAATAAATTAAATAAATTAAAAATAATTAAACTTCATACAATAAATTAAAAATAATTGACTATAGGAACAACGTAAGTTAACTGTTTAATTAGCGCATATAGACAAAAGTTTAAACTTCGGCTTTAGATTATTTACCGGATTAAGGTTCACAGATAAAAGATGGTTCTCCTGATCTAACCGTTATAGCATTAACTACTTCACAAATTCCTCGGAATTTATTTGCATGTTGGTCGTGTTTGAGCTGATTTCAAGACTGCACAAATGTATTGCTTTGTAAGGTACATTTCTCGGTCATCATTGGGTTATGATGAACACAACTAAATATACTGTTAATTTGTTTATTGAGAGGTGGTTCCATCTTTAAAGTTTGCAAAGTACCGATTCACAAATCAAACTAAACAAAGCTCCAGATTGGTTTTAGTTTCGGAGATTATCGCTAATTTAAACACCGAATTGCAGCATATTAAGAGTGCAACGGTATCGCGATCAACAAGCATATGTTCTAAGGGGAACCTTAATGTTGATTAAATATTATAATGAATTCAAGAAGCTAAGAAAACATTGATACTTTTAAAATAATAGCAGCATTTTATTTGAACGAGGAGTCCTTACCAAGTCTTTACCTGCAGAACCCCTTGTTATGGGTCTGCCCATAACGAACATTTATTTACACACAATTTGGCCAGCGGTGCAAAGTGAAATTTAATTTTCAGCAGTTAACAAGGATTAATCAGGGTTTTTCTATACACTCGATTTTATTGTCACTTGTTTATCGGGAGTATTATTTGACTAACCAACAATTTTGGCTAAAATTGTTTTGATACTCTTCTAAATTTATTGTACCATGATGACATCGACAAAATGACTTCATATGGCTCCCTCTGCTTGTAAAGCAATCCTGTGAGTCCAGTTGTCAAGAACTGTTTTAATGATTTTGACGCCTGTCTCTCGAATAGCAGTCACAAAGTTATAAATCTGGGATTGTCTCTGGATTATGCGTCTAACTTCTATCTCTAACAAAGCCATATAGAAAAAAGTCTTATCCATCGGAGTCAAATCGCAACTCCACGCAGGCCAATTAACATCTCTAATAACGCTAATAAACGATTATTCGGTTGCCAAATTTGATGCGCAAAAGATCGATTGTCTGTCGGCTTGTGGCGCCGTCTTATTGATACCAAAGATCGTCAACGATCAAAGCGCCGAACTGAGACCATTAAGACATGGTTAGAATACCTTTGTAACGGTTGCCATTGGTGGTAACGGCCTTTTACGCCACCACTCCAAACTGTTACTCTTGGTAGAGGCATTGGCTTTTCTACCATTACTTGTGGCTGTTCCGACTTCCGAAACCCCAAATCCGGTAGTCCTACTTGTTTATAAAGCTGTGAGATGGTAATGCGCTTTGTCTGAAAGATGATTTTTTTGACCAAAATCGACGTCATTATCAAGCAGGTCCCCATGCAGAGTGCCCACGCATGCAGAGAACTGATATTGCGATATCAGTTACCAACTGATAAGCGGATAGTCATTTGCTTTCAACGCTTGAGTTATCTGGACCTTGTAGGTGAATAATACGAGGTCTTTAAGCAGTATTCTCCTCAGGCTGGTGCGACTATAATAGGTAATTGCTGCGATCGGCGTTAAGTTGAGTTCGATATATATAATGACAAAAGCAATGGTAATCAAAATATGTTTAGGTCAAAATGACCTATGAGACCTCAAACTAACAAGACGAAAGTCGTGTCCAAGATACAACCCATGAACGTAATACCCAGAACTAAAATAATGCTTACCTGCTACTTTTAAGGACAAAATGAGCAGGTTTGATACATTTTTAACGACCATGATAGTTAATAGAACAAAGATTAAATTTACCATTTACCTATCTATCATGTCAATCACAAGTCTGTACTAAATAATTTTTAACCTATTCCCCCCTCGATTATTTCGATTTTAGGCAAATCAAGTTGTTTTGTGTACTGGTCAGGTAAGAAAGCATCTTTTCCTGACAATATATTCTTTAATCATTCCAAGAAAATCGTTTCTAAATTTATAAAATTCAAACGATAGATTTTTATGATTTTGGAATCTTAAGTTTCCTAAATGTCTGTCTTAGTAGAGGAATTTTCCATGAAGCGTGGAAAAACGGAATTTAACGAGGTTTAATTGTTCCAAAATCCACTAATATGTTCATGGACCCTGACAAAAAAAGCATTCACAATTTAACAGACGATCTTGCTAGAGCACCACCGAAAATAGAATTGACCTCTAAATTGGCTAACCACCCAAATAGTTTTGATGATGCTTCAAAACACCATGGCATTCATAATGTTGTCTCTCTGTTTTAAGTTCCTCTACCGAACAAACCCCTTCCCTAATTATGAAGCCGTTTCAAATTTGAATTTGTAATCTTGATTTACCTAAGAGCGTAAATGCTTAGGTTAAACTTATCTTACTTGGCACTGAGAGCAAAACGAACTAGATCTATGTGAGAATAAGACTCTACCAAAGTAGTGGACATATGTTAATTAAGCCTTAAATTCTAATGCGATGTGCCTTAATCGATTTTTCAAACTTAACTTTTCAAATTGTGCAAGCTTCCGTTATTGCTTAATTGGTGGCAGTTGAAAAGTACATTTACGAAGTAACTTTTCGGTGACTTTTCACAAAAAATATAAAATAACTATAATTTTAAACTATAATATTTTTTGGTTTAGTTTAATGTCAAATTGAGGCCCAGTAAGCGACTTTTGTGGTGGTTCCATCTTTCTAGATATAGCATGAACTAACTCGTTATAATTTAGTTTAGTCGATTAAGGCACACATCATTAGAATATAGTGACTTATACACATTTTGTAGTAAATGGGCTTTAAATAGTTACTTTATAGCATGTGTTCGTGTTAAATCAGTTCGCACAACAGATTCTCGTTGAATTTTATAAGGTATGACTATGAATCCAACTAAAATTCAGTATAAATTAAAGTTTCTTTACTTTAGCTTTCACAAAGCCGAAAAAATTACAACAATTGCATTGTATAAAGCCGAATCGGCTTTATTTGTAAGCCAAAAAATTTTTAGATTTAGGGAAATAAAACCATTTTATGGTTATGGCGTTCACCACAAGACAGTAATTTTTTCAAATTTGTTATTTAAAATCACGTCACACGATTCTTGTATATATAATTTTTTTACATAAATGTATACAAAAAGTTTGACATAAATGTTTTATAACCAACACAAAAATTAAAATATGCATAAAGCTGTTGCTTTGAGATATTAAAGTGAAACTTGCTTAGCTTTACCAAAGCAACAGTTATTATGAATTCAACAATTTTTGCTTCCATCTAGGGTGGAACACAACAATTAAAAGAACAATTTATAATGAAAAATTACGAAATGCCACCTGTGGAATACTAGAAAAACCGTATATCCAAGACAATTAGTCAAGACACTCACCTTTTATAAAATTACATTCTGTGGAATCAGATGGTGATGGCTATGAAAAACTGGTGATCCACGAAGAAAACCAATTTCCCATTAGCGTACAAAATATATTTGCGGCAAATATTAAAAAATTTGAACGCGACAACGTTTACTAATGTTAAGATTATCTTCCTGTTATCTTCAACCAACTGAAAGTGGAAAGAAATATAAGGAGCTTCGCTCCTATGGAACTCTAACTTTTTGATAATAAAATGTAATAAATATATTTTCGAAACTTAAATTACTCAAATAATTTGGAAAACGTTACAAAATGCCAAAACTCAATCATCCTTTTTATTCTTTGGTTTTTTTGAATCTTTACTCGCCCCCGTTTCTGGCTTCTTTGCCTTTATATCAATCAACACTTTACCTGTACACTTTTTCATGTTGATAAAATCGATTGCCTTGCCCACTTCGTCGAGACGGAATGTTCCACTAATATGTGCGTTTATTATTTCATCTTGGCACAAGCTAAGTGTTTCCGAAACAATTTGCCGATAAAAATCGATATCGGTGTTGCGATATTTGGCAAGGTCGACATGAGTTACCCGACTAGCTAGATTATCATTGGCTACTTTGTCCTTGGCTTTTTTAAACGTAATTTTTTGTTCTTTAAGTTGCTCTGCATTGTAGAATGGATCGATGCTAAGTAATTTACCATTCTTTTTGTCAACAAACTCGTCGAGTAAGTAAAGCATACCGTTACCTATTGCGTCAACACCAACGCGTGCCTTTTGTCCTTTTAACGCTTTATCAAGATATTTGTAAACAGTGTTAATGTCATCTTTTAACGATATGGCTTTAAAGGCACCTTCTTCTCGGATCAACGCTGAAGTATCTTCTGTGTCACAAATCGCTATAACTTTAACTTTAAATACAGAAGCTGCCACTTCGATTGCGCCGAGTCCAAGACCGGCCGGACCTGCAGTTACTAATACGATATCACTATCCTTTAACTGAGCATATTTACTAAATGCTAGCAGAGCTGTTCCATGTCCATACGGTAGGACAGCTGCATCTTTAGCTGAAACACTATCACACATCCAAACATCATTTTCGTTACACGTTACTTCGGTTCCAAGTCCCCCACCACTAAAATGGTCTTTTAATGCCACTACTTTATCACCAACTTTAAAATCGTATTTGGAATTTTTATTAGCTGCTGTTACGGTACCGGAGAATTCATATCCTGGTATGAGCGGTAGCTCTAAATTTCCTTTGGTAGACTCTCCATTTAAAATTCTTACATCAGCCGCATTCAAACTGCAATATGAGACACCGATACGAACCTATTTCGAT
Source organism: Tipula confusa (assembly GCA_963556175.1). Taxonomy (NCBI): domain Eukaryota; kingdom Metazoa; phylum Arthropoda; class Insecta; order Diptera; family Tipulidae; genus Tipula; species Tipula confusa. The sequence goes on from OY744476.1 coordinate 1,845,525, forward strand.
AATATTATAGTTAATTATAATATTGTTGTATTAATCGCATAACTATTACCTGTCCATCTTTTAGTGGCCCACTCTTTTCTATTTGTTGTATTTCGAGGGGTTGCGCAAATTTCACTAACACGGCCGCACTGTTACTTTCATTACGACCAAAATTAATTTTCGAATAGCTAAAACATTTACTCAATATTGGTTTGATTTGTGTGCCACGATTTAGTAATTTAAACATAGTTAAAACATTTGTGACTTGTATTTTAATTATGCAATATTCAATTTTTAATTAAAATTAAATTTAGAAATTCTAATCTACGTGCATTGAGGCTTGCCGGTTGACAGTCATGAATGTTTGACTTTGACAGCTCATAGATGGTATAAAATATATAGAATAAACTTGTTACTTTTACTTGCTTTACTGACATCTATTACTGAATAGAATAAAGTTGCATTTTAACAGTGTGCTCTTATTAAAAAAATTAGTACCCTTTTTCATTTATTTTAGTCTGTGGTTGTTGATACGTCCTACTATTACGCCGTCACCAGCTACATCGAGGACGCACGAATACAGGTTCCAACGGGGGATCATAGTTATGTTCAACGTCATCACCGATCGCAATCAAGTGATGAGCAATCCATTTTCAACACTCCCCCGTTAGGATTCAAACCCAGCACCTACTGACACAAACACCGCAGTTTTAACCACTTTATTTATTTTACTTGGGCAAACAAATTTTATTTGTGGGAGACTACCAAGTTATGTCAAATAAAAAACTGCCCCATGTTCCCCGTTCTCAATGAATTGATCAATCGATGAAGTGTTGCAATCGCGTTGCTTGTTAGAAGATGGAAGAAGTTCTATTATGTTTGAATGACTTTGAGTGAATCTTTGTGGAAAAACGAGGAGACGAAAACGAGGTCGAGCTTAATTGAGAACTAAATCAGAAAGTAACGTTCGAAATGCTTTAAGGACTACTTGGAATTGCAACAATTTGTTGCAAACAAAACTAAGCTGCTGCCAAATACCTGATGTGTTTTGCTTTATAAAAATGGTGCCAACTACTTTATCTGAGGCAGGCATCAACGCTTTACAAACGTTGCGTTGATGCCTGCCAACCGAGTAAGTGACGCAGTGGTTCGAGTTCGAACCGTAGTAGGAAAGCGGCAATTTGATGGTGTGTTCGAACTATGCCCATCCAAATGAAACAAATAAGTGTGGTTTAGATTACTGACCGCAGGTTGTGTTATATTATATGCACTCGGTACTCGGTAGACACACAAATGTCTCCATTCTCCACTATTTTTTGTAACAAAACAAAGTGGACTTGACCGGGGACTCGAGATTGTTTTGGCACAGGAAACTGAACTTTAAACTACTGTGGAATGTTTCACCAAATGTTTGATTTGCTTTCGACTGATGTGCTTCGCTTATTTTATCTCTTTGAACTAAACGAGAAGAGCTACTTTTTCAGAAGCAAGTGATGTATACTCAATAGACGTTAGAAAACTAGCCCGAGGCTAATGAAAAGTTGCAAAGCTAAAAAACCAAATTAAATAATTTGGTGCAATGTTTGCTAACTTTTATCACACTTGCTTAAATCTGGGTTTCGTCAGGATACGATTTTAGTCATCAAAAATTGAGTTGATACGCCGTCAATTGACGATTCGCAAGCAAGTGATCAAAAGTGCTCTTTAGCGTCCCTTCCCCGTTCGGATTCAAACCCAGTACTTCCCGACCCAAACACTACAGCTTTAACCGCTTCTCCAAAGTGGCTTCATTATTTACCGATATAGGAAGTCTTTCACCGGCAAATAGCCTTTCACTAGTCTTTCACCGGCAGACATTTTCTTTAGTTCGGAGTATTAGCCATCATATTATTATATTTCACTCGAAAATGTCTAAATAAATCTTTTGTATGAAATAGGATTGACTAGGTAGATGTCTGTCCAGCTTGTAATTCAAATCTATGTTCCAAACCGTATCAAATACTTGAGCGACCTTAAGGACGATAATATATAGTTGTGTGATGAAAAATCCGAATGGTTTTCAACATCCATGATTGTTCTGCTCCAAACAGCCCTCATTGAAATATTGGATGCATTCAGGATTATCCGAAATTTAACACGCTTCTGCTGATGGGCGAGAACGGTAACCTGAGTAAGCGCAGCTTTGGTTTTATTCATATAGCTGCTTCACACTCATGCAGCCATCTAAAGTCTTTCTTCTTACTTTTTAGAAGTACGGCCAGTTGCGTATGCATTGGGATTACGGCTAAGTGAGCGAGGGATCAATGATAGTAGTTTACCTTCGCGGCACTTTTCAGAAAGAATTGGGATGGGCGAAATCATTTATGGCTTCGATTCTAGCTGGACTAAGATGTATTTCATCCCTAGAGATCTCGTGACTAAGAAAATTTAGCGAGAGTACACCGAAACATGGATTCTATTTCGTAATCCTGATGTTTCTTGATTTAAGAACTGCTGACGCAATTCGTCGATTGCCTTTACAATACTCTCTAATGTAACGTTAGATGTAGAACCTTTTTAACCAAAGAATTTTTGATAGTTGTTCTGTAGCAGTATTCGAAGAACCTACTAGCTGTTGTAATCGGCGGTAAAAAGCGGAAGGAGTTTTTTAATATTTGACAAGCAATTAAGTCATAACCTCGTGATTTTTTAGCATTGAAGTCAATTTTTTTATAATTTTACGAGACAATCCAAAAACAGATCTTCTCTTTAAGACTTCATGCATAGGCATATGTAGTATAGACCACATAATTCTTTTTAGGTGGAGACACTTAGATTTTGGGTGTTTCAAGTTGCCTTAATTCCTCAGTGAGTAATCAGTTTTTTTCATCAGATTTGTTAGATTGTTCCCCCCTAGATTGTTGCCGGAGGTTGATATTTTCCTCCATTATTTATTGAAAAAGATCCCAGTTTGTTTAACTAATTTTAATGATAACGGGTGAGTTATCCAGTGCTAATTCCATGTGCTGTTTCCATGTGAACGTAGTTCTGAGATAATATATCTCTTCTTACATCGAAATCATTTCGATGTGGTATCTTAGTTTCGTTAGTGGGTCAGTATATTGGTATTCCACGAGAGTAAAACTCGTATTTTAATGTTTGCCCTGCTGCAAACAATACTCTACCTTTTGAAGTTATAAGTCTAGATAAGTCTAATATGTGTTAAAGCACTAAAGCCACCTTCAGTTACAAAATCACATCAAAGCGATTTAAAAAGTTTACTGTTGATTATTGCCTTCTCTTTTCAAATTATGCCGTGTGGCATACACTATATAGCATAAACAATAAGTTGTTCGTGGTTAATGTGGATTCTTCTCTGGTGGTGACTTGTATGGTTTCTTCTTCGATTTTTGATTTTTTCCTATTAACCTTGAAGGGTTTCAACTGGAAAAGTGTTTGAGGTGGTGCCTTACATTTCGTTGTGAGCCTTTTTTTCAAATGGAAAGTGTGCTAACATTTTATATTTCAGATTTCTAGTTATAAAATGTATCTGTTAGCAGCTCTCATTACTTTCGGCAGTTATGCGTGTATCATATTTTAAAACAAGCTGTTTTGTCCGACATCTCTATTCGAATAGCAAAAGCAGTATAACCGTATAACCAAACCTTTAAACATAAAATAAAAACCTTTATGAAAAATAAATAAATAATTTATGCACAAATTGTTTATTATTATTATTAATGATACACACATATACACACATTTTATTTTAATTTTTTTAATATTAATTTCATAATTGTAATAATTATACTTTGTATTTTATTTGAACATTTATTTAAATTTTATTACATGCATGCACATCAGGGACGCATACACACACTCACCAACGGTTTTTAATTAAAATTCAATTCCTGTATATTATTATTATTTTTATTAATAAAATGTATTAATTTATAATTTATATATAAATTTCAATATTTATTATATTATTATGAGAAAAAACTAAAAATTAAATATTTATGTTGTGTAAAAAATCATGGAAATTAATGTTTCTTTTATTTGAATTAATTACGCGGTCATACAAAAAAAAAAAAAAAAAAAAAATGAAAAATAAATAAATTACCCAATAATACAAAAATATTAATTAGTATTAATTAAATAAAATTGAATATTTAATTTTACATTTTATGTTGTGTAATTTTTTTTGTTGTTTTGGTATTATGAATATAATTGAACAATGGTTATGCTTTAATTTTAATATATATATTATAATGATGAAGCCTCCAATTAAATAAGCTGCTCGAAACATAGATGCATATATAGCATCTGGATAAATTATGGAGCAATTAATAAAAAAGGTCGTATATTGTAGGCAACGTATTTGGAGGCAAGTATAGTACAAAAATGATATCCCTTACAATAAACGCCATTATTTATTATTGTTGAAGTCAACGGCTTTTTTATTGCATAATCAATAACAAATTAAAGAATGTTTACATTGGCACAATATTCTCGACATTTTAGCATCTTATATCAAGCTCAATAACAAACTCTATAGCTAACCTATATCAAACTTATAAACTTTATGCCACAATTCAAGAATCTACAAAACCCGGGAAATACATAACGGTTATCCTAATAAAACTGTTAGATATATAGTACAAATCCAAAATTTCCGAAAATCAGAAAATACTTGATGACTATCAAAACTGTTAAATGTATGTCACAAATCGAAAATTTCCAAAATCCAGGAAATAAATTATGGCTCGTCTTAGTTTTTTGGTTCTGTAAATGTTTTCTAGAACCCAAGCGCACCTGACTGGTTATACATTTTCTTTTACACGTCCTACCAAGCAACAAGTTTCAGTGCAGAATTCATGCACCTCCTGCAGTGAAAATATTTGTCATCATAAACCGGAGGTGGAAGACGTTTCAAATAAAGGATCATAGTTGTGTTCATCGCCATCGCAAATTTTTTTTAGTTGTTTTGAATTCTATGGTTCCGTTTGATTTGGAATCAAGTATCTCCTGATTTAATTTACGTCGATATGGTCATATAGTGGCTTTTAACATTCTTGCTTACCAGAAGATCGACTTTCGTATCAAAAAATTGAACTTAGGATAATGGATTTAAATTCAGAGACCAAAATTATAATGAATCGGTCCAAGTATATTGAACACAATGTAAAATAATATTTTTTAGTTCGCAATACAGCAATACTGATTGTTTATTTTCAAATATATTGGTCCTCACGATGTCTGCAAAGAGACTAAGTAAACGATTTTTTTTGGTTTGTTTTTATAATGGTGGTGAACAGCCCAGAAAACGCGATCATAGCTAGACACCCAATACCGTAGTTCGACAAGCAAACAAATTATACAAAATGCTTCCAAATCTCACAGCGTTCATCACAGGTACCAAAAGCGATAATTTGTTTTTCAATTTTCATTAAACACACATTACAAAAAAAAAAAAAAAAGTAATAATAATAGTTCTGTTAATGGTGAAGCATAATTTAACGACATATGTAATTGAAAGTTATATATAACTCCCTGTGGCATATAACAAATATGTAAAGGGTTTCCCATTTTTAGTGTGCGGATTTTATTAATTTATCAAATTTTAATATGCATTCGGTCCAAACCTGGCTCACTTTTGTTGTTAATTAAATCGGTAAAAAAAAACTAGTGTGACTCGTATTTATAGTTGCATCTTTAAAATGTCATATCTTATAAGTTCAAGAAAACAATGCCTCTTCCTAATGACGAAATTTAGTTAATGCTTATTCTTCATAATTTTTCGAGTACGTATGGGATTTGATCACACCACTAGCGTACAACCCACACCAACTATTAATAAATTTACGCTCTATAACATCTCTTGTAAATGGTGTTAGCCCCAGTTTCGTCTAAATTCAGCTCAGATTTTACATGGAACAGTCAGAAACTGTTTGATCGCAATGTGAAGCGGACGTCGTAAATTACAAGACCTGGACATCCCAAATGGACGTCTCCTATACAAAACGAGTAACATATAATGTAAAAGTTGAAACCCGAATATATTTATTCGTTGGAACCCCTTTTCACGTGTATCCCGGGATATTTTTGTATTAAAATTAAAATTTTAAATCCATTCCCATCATTTCCTTGTTTTAATTTAATGTTTACTAAATTAAAATTAAAATAAATAAAACCAACAATTTATTATCCTTTAATGAATTTTGATGAACACAAATAATTTTCATTTTTTTTTGTTTTTGTTTTTATTTTCCGTAATTTTTCCGACGAAAGGCTAATAGCGTTAGCGTCAAAGAATTTTTTTTTATTTTTTATTTTGTGTATGTTTGCCGATGGTATCTATTTAATATGCAAATTTTTTATTTTATGCTACAGTTTTTATGTTACTGGGATACAATTTTGTGTAGATTTTATGTTGGTGACCATAAAAATTATTTTTTATTAATGAGATGGCATATTTTTTATTATTGATGTAATGAGAATGATTATATGATGATGATGATGATGCCGACGATGATGATTATAATGATGATAAAATAAGGTGTGCACTGTGCGGTGTGTAATGTAATTTTAACAATTTAATTAATTTATTTGCGGCCACCGAAATGCAAACATTTTTATGGTTGGTCGTACATTTTATGTTTTGGGTGTGTGTTATACTTTAAGAGAACCAAACGATAAAATTAAATTTGTTTTGTAGTCACAGATTGGTGGGTAATGAGATAGCAATAATTGGGCGTTCAATTATCATATACAATTTGTCACATTCATAATATTTCTAGATTGGTTGAGAAGCTTTTATTTTACAAAGCAATGCGAGTATTATTTTTTTTAGCTCCATGTATGTCAAGTATGACCCGAGAAAGATTTGTTTTATCCTCGTAACGTGCTTATAGTTGCCGATTAGAAATGCTTTTAAATTTTTTTATGCTGGTGTTTGGCCCTAATATTGTCTAATTGATTTTTTTTTGTTTGTATCATGTAATTTAGATATTACACTTTTCGACCACGATAAGAAAGGTCTGTCATTAAGAGATAGATGTGCGATACTAGCTATTTTAATGTTGAGTGCAATTATGTAACTTAGTAAGAACTGGGGGGAAATTTTTAAATATTTTCTGATGTGATCCGTTGCCATGAATTTTAAATTGTCTGATTCTTACCAATATAACTATAACCTAATTGTTGTCCTCATATTCCATGCAGTAGTATAGCGGAAATACAAATTTCGACTGAACCAAACCGATTTTTGATTTATTGAAATATTTTAAAAAGAACCCGTGTTTATTAGTTGCTTTCCAATCGACTACCGCAAGTATACTTGGAAGTACTTAGTTGTGTGTCTTTGCATAATTTGAAATTTTCGAAAATGCTCGAGCTATTTTCACATGCAGTTAGAAATTGTTACGCGCCATTTTATCGCTAGATGGGTTTGAGTTGAACCGGTTAATAATTAAAAATTTCAATAAGAACAGTTCTAAGTAATTATCTTAGCAAAGACTGAAACCTAACTACTAGCGGTTGGCCGATTTAAAAGCAATTAATTATTGACATAGAGAACGACTTACGCTGTAATCCAAAAAATGTCTGTAAATTTATCAAACCTAAGATCCATAATAACGGGCTGACATTGTTTATGGAATTCAAAAGCCAACAGTTTACTAATCCTGGAACAATCTTTAATTGGTTTGCTGAACACTTCAGTGGCGTTTTTTTAAAAGATAAAACACAATATACCCAATGGTATTTTGGTGAAAATCAAAATCTTATATTTTCCGAACTAGATGTTCTGGAGGCCTTGTTGACGAAGACCGTTTCCAAGGGTTCTGGGTTAGATCGCCTACCAGTGCTTCTATTAAAGCATTGTGCAGCTGGATTTGCTGTTCCTTTATGCAAGTTATTTAGCTTAAGTCTCAAACTGGACAGTTTTTTTTTGCTGCTTGGAAAATATCAAAAGTCATACCGATCTATAATCAATCACGCAGGGATGTAACTAATTATCGCAAAATTGCAATTACACCTTGCCTTACAAAACTATATAAATTAAAGGTCAAGGACGTATTATAGTTTCACTCTAAGCAATGTAGACGTCAGCATGGATTTTTTCCAGGTCGCTCAACGATCACTGTTTTGGCTGTTTTTCAAAGTAATTTAATCAATTCAGTTATAGCGAGGACTTAGATCGATGTAAGTTCTTACCGGTTTTGTTAAAGCATTTGACAAACTTAAACATAGGAAATTATTGGAAAAACTTTGTAAACTGAATTGCGGTATTACTCCGTTAAATTGGGTAATGTACTTATCAAACCGAAAAATGTATGTCAAAGTTAACAATACAGCATCAATTGTGTCTCAAAGAAGTCATTTAAGGCATCTGCTTTTTATATTATTTTCTGTTTGCCTCAGAATACTTTTCAAACTAAACTTTTCGCTATACTATCACTTCTGCAATATGTCAATAGATGTCACTAGCACAAAAGTCTTTGTCTGTGTCTTACGTTCGACTAACCTTTTGTAAAATACAATTTTAAAAATTTATAAAGGTAAATACATTATTATAACAAAACAATTATATTGTCCCACAAAGTGGGGCAAACCTTGTTGTTCACAGTGTGCTGACTTTTAAGGATTTTTAAAGTATATAGACGATTAACATTAGTAATTTATAAAAATTATAATTCAATTACACCATTATTAGTTGTGGCTAAATATATAATTATATAGAAAATAATTTTATTTGAAAAGATCATTTCCATCAAACGACTTTTTTCGTTTGCGTGGCAGCGTGACAAGTGTTCTCATGACACTCTAGCCATTATAATACCGCGTCTATTAGAAAAGGTAATTTACCTGCATTAAAGAACAAGTTAGCCCAAGTAATTACCAAAGCCTAAAGTTCTGTTAGAAATGCATTTGACATGATAAAAGCACGATGGCGGACAGAGTAGCATGTTGGCTTCTTGTACACATAAGCATGTTGTGTAATGCACAATATTTGTTTAAACGATACTTTTGAGTGGTACCTGAGTAGTACCTGTGTAATATATTACACAGAGTTATGTATATATATATATATATATATATATATATATATATATATATATATATATATATATATATATATATATATATATATATATATATATATATATATATATAGAACTTTATTTATGAACTATAGCTAAAACCAAAAAAAATTTCATCGAACACAGCGTGACCCGGCCAATTATTACGCAAGATCTTTAATTGCTTAGGTACTATTGGGAACCACTGCCCACTAGGCCATATCTTAGACCTGCTGAACGATATACGTGTTTGGACTTAGTATCTATCATTAAATTCTGAAGTTAACACTGATTAATCATGCTTTTGTTATGCACATAATTAGGAGTTGGCCGAGTGCAATAAATGGCTAATAACTTTGAAGAAAGTTATATAATACATAATTGTAAGAGAGAAGTTCACTTATACCATGATTTCATTAACTTTGAAATCAGGAATATGATTTAGACACATTTCTTTGCTGTTTTTCTATGTATATTGTGTAGGCATGTAGGGTGTAACGTGATAGGACACATAGGTGTGTGACGAGATTTCTTTTAAGTGTATTCGATAACATAAAATGCATATAGACATATATGATCAATACCAGTGCTTGAAATCTTGCTGTAATTTATAAGTAATCAGTAGATTCATTTATAAATATCAGACTAAAGGTAATATGTTCCAATTTGCATGAATTTCTTATGTAAAAGCAAAAACATCGAGATACATACTTTTAAAGTCAAATTGTATTGTTTGCAATACTTAGTCGACAAAATTAACTTACATCTCATGATTTCTAAAAAATATTCATAAGATGTTGCTTTAGCCAAAGAAACCAAAAGTATGAAAATCTTTAAAAGCTAAGTACATACCATGAAGATTATAAAATGGATTCAATTCTTTAGTTTAAAACTTTTTTTTTATCGTGCCATACTTTTATTAAAATGTTGATGACGATAATAATTATGATACCTAGTTATGCACATATATATATATATACATATATATATATATATATATATATATATATATATATATATATATATATATATATATATATATATATATATATATATATATATATATAAATATATAAATATACAGACCCAGACACAGATCCAGTAAAGTTTAGTTTATTCCTTCGTCTATCTATACTATCATTCTATATGTACGTATATATATGCTATGATGCTGCGCGCTCTCAAAATAGTTTTGATTATAAAATAAAAAAATATTAAATTAAATGATTTTTTTATTGTTATTACTATCGTTATCATTATTACTATTATTATTATGCAATTTTGATCTCAATTTAAAATGAGAAAGAGATGAAAAATTAATTTTGTAATGTAATTTTATCACGGATTAATAATAAAAAAATTATATTTACTATTTTTAAAATGTCTTCTTATGTCTGATTCTCTGTTTTATGATATTTATAGTTTCTGACTTTTATCTTAATGTATAATTGAAGATGAGGTAATCGTTTTCGCTATAAAATATTTTACTATAATTTTTAATGAGAAAATAATTAGATTTCAGATATGTACTAACGAGCTTTTGATTTAAATGTTACGATAACGGGTGGTGATTATGTTCAGACGGCACTCCTGATTGTTGGCACAATTGCCCTTCTTTTGATGTGTAACATATGAAATGTAACTTCTCTATCAAACAATGGATCTAAAATCATTTACTTTATTTGGAAAATGTTCCACATATGTACGAAGTATATAGTATGCAGGTCGACAAAACTTGTCCAACACTAATCTTTTGTAAGTCCTAATTTCTTTATAACTAAATAAAGAAGGTGAAAGAAGACAACCTTGTTTTTATAATTGATGATCGTTGTAACGGTGGTCAGCCCAACGAACGATTTTACTCATAATTTGTCACGGCGTTATGGTTAGCGATGGGGAACAAACCCAGAGCCATGGTGTATTTAACCCAACACATTAACTATCACTCGATATACGACCGGTGACATTAAACCTATAATACTATGTTGAAATGTTCTCGATCTTTGGTTACCCCATTATGATTGATATTACTATGAAAATATACAAGTTCATATTAAATTGTTTGAATTCTTCGAATTTGAAAAAACCTTGAGTTGTTGTCATAATAATACGTCGCAAGGACTGGATAGAATTAAATCATCTATCCTAAAGAATTTAACAGTATTTGGTAAAGAACGACTACTTACAATTTACATTAAATCCTTTTCGAAAATGCATGTCCCTCTGAATGATACAAAATAAAGGTAGTCCCGATTCTTAAACCTGATAAAAGTCCAAATGAGTTAGATTCATATCGGATAATCATTCTTTAATCATGTGTGAGAAAAGATTTAGAGAAAATACTTCATTAGAATATACTTTCGATTAGAATATTCGGCTGGACAAAAGATGCCAATCAGATATAAAATAGGGCGCGCCGCCAGGCTCTCTCCTTACTTATATAAATAATTTATTCGATCCGTATTAAAGTATGGTTGTCTTGAGTTTTCCGTAATTTCGAATACTCAATCTTTCCGGGAGTATCTAACAAACATTAGTTGAAGGGATTGATAGGAAACCAAAATTTAGTAGTGACAATTTTGCGAATTGCAAAAGAGTCAACATCGTCAACGATGTCATTTGTGGTTGTGCGTCTGACTGTTAAACCGTCGATCACGTACTTTGGCACTGTCAACTATAGTTCAAAAAAGGATGCTCTTACGCACCTCTACCAGATGTCCAGTGTAATTGGATACGGACACCAGGAGTCAAATTGAAGGCCGCCTTTATGACTTCTTCACGGAAATTAAAATGTTTTTGAAAAATTGTAATATGCCTATTTAGTATATAAGTTTTACATGTATACATGCAAATTTATGTGTGGACCAGTATGGCCTGGTTGGCGATTCATAATAAAAATAAAGGAATAAAAAGCACCCTAAGTATTTTCATGAGAGAGTCCAACAAAAAATGAGGTAACTTATTGATCGTCAGCTTTTAATTCAGACCATTTATTATTGGCTGCTGCTGCTTATCTAAGATTTTTTCCATGGTTCCTTTATTTACTACACCAAATATAAGACATGGTGTTTTTTTAAGTTACTAACGAAAATGACTTTGGTGCAGTTTATCCAAATTGTTTTTGTGTCTAACATCGTTTCCTATTATCCATCTTATTTGTCGATGATGCACAGGCACGGTAACAGCCGCATGGTTCTGGAATGTACCTCGCACTCATATATAATTCGACTTTGACAGATATTCCTGGAATGTGCTATGCATACCTAAATGAATGCTTTTATGGTTGGTCTTTACATCTTTTATCATATCATCATAGTTAAAACCGAATTAAATCACAACTTGAGAATGAGAGTTAGGCTTCGTAAACAAGTTAAACTAATAATTTTTATCCAAGAGGCTAAGTGCTGTGTTAGGCCTGAAATGACTATGAGCCATACTTTTGAAAAAAATGTGGAAGGTCTCGGAGCTTACGTCAATAGCGTTCAATATTGGACGATACAGTGCATACTATATATATGAGATTTGTTTGCTCTGTTAAAGAATATCTCTGGCAAAATATGTGTCCTGTTCAAAAATCAAGCTGACTTCTTCGTATAGATAGCTGACTGTTCATTTAATTTATTATGCATGTATAACCATAGTTAAACCATAGTTATGGTATAGTTTGTTTCGGTTCTTGAGTCAGGTTCATAAGTTAGTATTTCAACAAGAAATTATAATTTTATATTCCCTTTTCGAAATGTCTTGTGTATTTCCCCGATTGGAACACCCCGCACATATAATAAGTACCCACAAAATTTGTGATTAAAAACATAATTTATGTTGTTTGACCAATATTAACAATAAAAACTTCTACCATTTTTTATGTATAGAATATTTTTAATATTCAGATTTAATTTATTTTGGGTCTGGTGTAAATTCTGACCCATCCATACACAAATACTCGTATATACATTCCCACAGAATAAATAATCAGTTGGAAAATTTATAGTTTTTTTCTAAGTTTTTGTAGTTTCGATATACATATTTCATAAATTATTTAGTAAACAATTATAGCCTTCTCTTAATTTATTATTAATAATTTTGATTATTATTCACCCTTATATTTATGTGATTTACCCTCATTATTACAATAAACTATAATTATTTTGTTGGGGCTAATAGTGTTTCCATATACATTGATTTATGGCATGTGTATAGTTAGAAGTTAAATAAACTACAATAGTTAGTGAACGGTTTGTATAAGGACACTGGTATTTTTTTAATTTGAGTCACTATTTACGAGGCAAAAAAATGGTTCGATCACTGCGGGTGCAAATCATTTTCACTGTGTAGGTAAAGGGTAACAAGCATTGACATTAAAATCAAGACAAGAATGGTAGTATGACAACTAATTAACTCTACCCATCAAAGTGTGTACTTTTTTCAAGTGGGAATTTAGCATATCATGGAAAAATTAGATAGATCATAGGAATAATTAATAACAATGGGAATACTAGTTCTGTATTAACATACAGTTATGAACGGCCCAGTTATAAACATTCATTACTGGAAAAGATTGCAAAAGTCTCTTTTATAAATTTTCTCTGCTTATTTTCTTTTTTTCTGCTTCTGTCACAAAGATGAGGTTGGTTGCAATGTATCGCAATTGTTACGGCTGTTTATAGACACATGAGTAAATATAAGTTTATTTATTTTAGGTTCGAAACGAACACAAACCTACTCTGTTCAAGCAGGTAAAATGCTTATTTTTGAATAGGATCCGTCGCGGTAAGGTTTTTACTATCCCTATTTTGGTGAGCAGTTTTGAGAGTAACACCGCTGCGTTGAAGGCCATCCTTGGCAACGAGATTGTTTGATTTAGGTGAGGCCTTTGTTTTTGATGAAATACTAATTGTTGAACTAATGTCCATGTATTCTAATTATTTCTAGGCCTAGTAATTCTTATTTGTAGTAAATCAACTTATTCCTAGATACCAACGAATTTTAAAATCACAGTTAATGCCTATGTATCTTGAAGTAGAATAACGGCTCTGAAATCTACTGAAGTCTAAATTGTTGATATTTTTGATGCTTTTAATAATACGTTGCGATATGCACATTCCCGGCAAGCGTTATTTAGTTAAGCAAGTCAAAGTTGTTAATGTCTTACAAAATGCCTCAGATAATATTGTAAGCTGTATACAGAGTATTCGGCACTGCATTTTGGACTGTAACTATTTTGGATCGTAAAAGTTTAAATAAAGGATAGTGTTTCCTATAAAATATTGTAAAGCTTTTCTTCAAAAACTATGAATTTGTAATACTCATAAGCGTTTAAAATTAGATCTGGTATCAAAATATGGTTTGGGGTTTTATTCTCAAATTATGATAGTCTATTATCTAGCAGTTTTATTATGTTTATGAAAACTGTGGCCTAACTTGAATCTCTATTTGTTGACACGATGCTCCTTTGTACGTTTAAATGCATTGAATTACTATAATGACCTGTTACTTTGGTAAAATTTGAATCAGGTAGCAATTTGAAAGCTAATACCAAACCAAATACAAAAACTGCATCTTGTGCAAAAAAATTAAGGTATGATCCAAAATACTTTTGCAGCTTCTTTAAATCAAAACGAGAAATTAACGTTTTTTCGGAATATATGCCTTTCAATTGTTGACACTATAGGTAATTTTCACCAGAAGCAAACAACTAGATCGACATCAATATTCAAAACTAGAACTTGGAATTACATTTAAGGTTATAGAGATATTATAACATCAATCCCAAAGTTATTTGCCCTTCGATATAATATATCATCCTGTGGCAACAAGGTTTTATGATAAAAAGACCAACTGCAACCGACCGTATTGAATTTACCAGCAGCACGAAGAAATATTTTACTAAAGCCTTTTGTCCATCAGTCTGTCTTTATTTTAGCCATCTCCGGTGTAACTCGAGGTTCCTACATTAGACCATGATCTTCATCATTGCATTTAAACATCAATAAGCGTTAGGTGATGTTTTTCCATCGGAAAATTAATCCCGTTATTTAACAGTGTGAAATAAATAGTATACCGTTCTACCAAAAGTACTCGATTTTAAAGACCTAGGGGCTTTTTTTGTTAGAAATATTAATTTCTCTAATCACATACAACCGAAGGAAGCTAAAGCAAACCCTACATTTGGCTTTATTAAACGGTGGGCTGGATATATTCAAGATAAAGAGGAAAAAAATATTATCTTATGCTTATGTCAGATCCCAACTAGAATATGCAGTTAATGTTTGGTGCCCAGGGCTGCACATGTATATCCGAAAACTATAGGGCATTTTTAAAAAAGATTTATGTGTAAGATAATTAGCCTTCAACCACAAAATAATTGCCAAGATGGCTATTTAGATCATTTGATTGGAAAACTTTTACACTATCACATCAACGCAGATGGATATTGAAATTATTAAATTGGGAGGTGCAGAAATCTATGGGGTCATGAATTATTACAAGGGGACATACACAGAACAAATTACAAGGAAAGCGAGCCCATAAACAAATGGCCAACAAATTTAATAAAATGGACCACTTAAAAAGCTTAAGCAGCTAGTTTATTTCGTTCCAAATTTCAAGAAAACAACAGTTAGAATGTAAATTCCAATTGCATACCAATTTTATAGCCTTTTGTTACAAGTCGACTCTCCTCCTAAATCTGTCATTAATTTTAAAATTTCTGTTATGTCTAATATGTTTCTTTTTAATATGATTGCTCCAAACGGGAAACGGTAGTGATAATTTTATTTAGTTTTAAACTAATTTGTCGATATAATGACTGCGGTTTAGCAAGACTATACCTGGTCATTTTTTTAAGCTGAAACTTTCAAATATCTCGGAAAAATTAGTACCCCTTCCCCTCTTCGTAGATGGGGTGGGGGTAACTTTGAAATTAAAATAAGAACCCCCATTCTTTATTGCAGATTCGGATTCTCCGGCTAAAAATAAGTGCGTATGTTAGTTAATTTTGGCGGAAATCGGTTAACCGGAAGTTGCAGCTTCCATAGGGAGTTTTTCGAGTTTTGTAAATATTTCAAAAAGTACAGTATGAGTATGTAGCATACTCATGTAATCAGGCTAGCTGATTTCCGCGATATTTTTTAGTAGGCGTATATAGTAGGCGTATTTCCAGGTTAAAAAAATCACCCGGTTTATAGCTGTCTTTGTACTCAACCTGTTAGTCGATTTTATTTTAAAGTTTCATTTAAACTTTTTTCAAAGACTTTCAACCTACTTTCCAATCGACTTCAAGTTTTTTTTAACATTTTACCGTTGTATCCTAGATCTCGCAAAATACAAAGTTGAGTTCAAGTTCCAAGCAAATTATAAAAAAAAGTCTCTGCTTTTGAGTTGATAATTATAAAAAAAAATAAATTAAAATTGGTACTCATAGTTCGAAAGATCATGTAATTAAGGCGACAAGAAAATAATAGTAAATTAAACAAATATAATTAAAATTTTTAAATTTTTAATTAAAATAACAAAATTTTTGTAATTTTCTATATTTAATTACAATATTCTGTGTTATTTATTTTAATAGAGCATAATTTTTATTTTCATGGATTTTTCTATTTGTTTGTTATAATGTTATGCGACGTCGCGCAAACTGTGTTTATGCTATGGTCAAATAAATTTAGGATAGTTTGGTGTTTGTTTTTATGTTTAGACAAACAATTTTATGTATATGACATTTAAATATATAATTAAAGTCAGTTGGTTATGTATATTGAGGAAAGTATGGAACATATTTGTAACGAAAAATCCAGTAATTATCATGGATGCAGTAGCATAACTATAGGAAAAACTTGTCTCAACGCAAAATTAAAGAAAGACGTTATTTAAAAAAATATAATATAATACTTGTATGCTTGTTAAATAAATAAACATTTTTTGTCAGATTTTAATTCTTGAATATCTTTTATCTCGATTTCTTTCCGGAAAAATCATGAATAAGCTTTCGATAGTAACGCTAAAGCCGATAAACGGTTTTGCTTCATTGAATTCCAGGGGAAATTCTTTATTACTTTTAATTTCGAAGATGAGCGTTCGACAGTTGCAAGTGTGTCCAAAATGGTTAGAAATAATATTAATAATGAATTGCTGGAAAACAACTCTATATCAACCATATCATTGTATTGGCCAGTATTGTTGTTATACTACTTTTGCACACATTAAAATAGTGGTATAATCCATATAGCAATTAAGAGTGACAAATATAAATAAATTTTATTAATTTATGTTAATAACTATATTAATTTGTATCAAACATTTGTCTCATGACTGGAGCATTCTCGGTTGACTTTAAAATATATTTCAGCGTATTCAAAACGATGGTCCTGTGCCAAATCATCAAAATGTTTCTTTGCAATTTATCGCCGCTTATTTTTGCAAATTGTGCACTCTACCTTTACATTTTTAGATTCTTCCACGATGTTTTTAAATTCGTTTCTTAATGGTTTTATCAGTTGTACTATGATATATTGAAGCAGGTTACTGCTTGACCAATAGCCATATTTGGTCGCTGCTAGACAGTTGATATTGCATTAACACGAGACAATAGTTTTTCTATAAGTTTCTATAATTTTTCTATCAATATTGCTGCTAATTCCAACCGTTTCAGATCTTTCCTCTGAAACGGTTGGAATTAGCAGCAATATTGATAGAAAAATTATAGAAACTTAATTATAGAGCTTTTGATGATTGCATAATAATTTTATTCAAAGCTATTAGGACATCTGAGTACTTAGATTACACGGCAATTATGGAAGCAAGACAACTTGCTCATCGCGTTAAATTTTTTTAATAATATTGGATTCCCCTGTTATCTGGGATAATAAATCTCAAAACTTATTACTGGACCCAAAAAATAGATATAAGCTTTGAAAATTTATGAAATAATTAGATATTTTTGAAATTTTATTCACTGCTTTGTGAATACCTTTTAATACCTGGTTAAAATAAAAAAAGAATAATTTATATTATACATTTTTTAGAAAATTTTTTTCTTTTTAGAAAGAATTTGGATCAAGAATTAATATAAACATTTTTATTATCACATTAAATAAAGTTTTACTTCTTTTCTGAAATAATTTTTGTATATAAAACAAGAAGTATTGGATTCTTTGTTTTTATTAAAACAAGGTTCTTTATTTCGTTATATTAAAATTAAAAAGAGAATATTTATATTGTGATAAAAGTATACAAATACAGTGACAGAATGGTATTCTCACGCAACAATACGAAAAATTTCATTTCTAAAATGTCTTAATGGTAATGTATTTTTAAACAATTTTAAAATGTTTAAAGTTAGTCGCTTTAACACATTTCCCCAAAATTTCTATTCTTTCTAAAATGTTTTCTCTATAGGTTTCTGACCATCTCTTTGTTAGTTTTTCAGAATACATGCCTATTGCTGCTGGTCTATTACTATTTTTATGATGTATAATTTTAAATAATATATTTTGTCATTAAAGCGTCCTTTTGACCAATTACAATTTGTATTAGACACAAAAAATAACCATCATGACTCACAATAAACGCAATTTAATTTATTAGAATAACATAATCACTCTCTACTAACGTTCATTCCAGATTTAGTAATGACTTTATACAATTTTTAGAAAATGGTTGATCTTTCATGTCTTTTGGAAAAGATATATAGAACTTCCATATATAGAACTTCCATTTACGGAGGAGATTTTATGATTTTTTTACTTTTTAAATGAAAGAAGTGGTATTGTATAGTCCTTTTTCTCATATTCAAAAATTCAGTTCCTGCGATGTTTATGATACATAAAAGCAATCATTATGCGTAAAAATGGGGATATTTTTTTTATCTAATTAGCTGCATGCTTTCAGGACTATTTGACATAACATTTAGAAGCAATTTTGACATATAATTAAGCAGTGAAAATAAAATCACAAGTTTGGATAAGAACCGAAAATTATTCTAATAATAAGAAATAAAGTAGGTTAAGCTCGGTACATGACATCAGAAAAAATACTTAAGATCTAGATTCGAACTATATTCCAAAAGAATTGCTCCAAATGATCTTGATTTCTCTTTTTTCATACTCAGGCTTGTATTATAGACAGAAATCCGGAACCTTAAAAAAAAATTAAAAAGAAATTTAATATTAAAAACTAGATTTAGCGATTTACAATTGCTTAATAGAAACAAAATGAGCTTTCAGGTAACTTTAAGTTTGCTTAATTTTTAATGGAAATGTCTTAAAGTTTTAGAACTGTTTGTCTTCGATCGTGTCTAAATCGTATAAGTTATCATTAAATAAGTCATAGATAATTTAACAACTAAGCCTCTTGAGGGAACTATATTGTGAACAGAATCGAACTCTTCACTAGAGAGCCAAAACGAAGATAGTTAATGGGCCGCGACGTTTTCTGGATTTGCGCTTTTTTATTAGGTTATGTATTTCACTAAGAGATTAAACATTTGTTGCGTGCAGTCAAAGTACAATTACAACTAGTAATTTAATGCACCAGGGTTCGGTATACCCTTCTCCTAAACACAAGAAATAACTATTAATAAAATAGTAATAAAATAATCAACTAATGTAAATTATATTAATTACAAACAAGTACACCTTACACAATGGATGTAATTGTACTAAGAGTTATCCGTTTCTCTATTGATTTCCACATCACAAGTGGCATTCGTTGCGGGTGCCTCCATTCAAAATTTAGGAATAACCGTAATAAATGAGTGCGTGGTTTCAAAGAATCAAAGTATCATATCTTTTACAAGTGGAGAACTGCTAGATAATTTAAAAATGAAAATCGTTTAGTTTGGAATTGTGTTAAAAATATCAAACATAAATTGCAGTTATAATTTAGGTAAGAATAAAATTGTCTTAAGAACAATATTGTGATAGATAAAAACTCGATTTATAAAAAAATAACAATAATTTCGTTTGTAAAGCAATAAGACTATTTAATCTAGCTACTCGCAATTTAGGAAACCTTTCGGCTAAAATAAAATATTTTTAAATTATTTCTGGAAACCTGATCAAGAATTTGATTTTAATTAAAATTCGATTAGATATAATAATTTTAACGAGCTAAACGTAAAAATTAATTTAAAAAAAACTGGAGGCAATCTGACGAGTGTCTGTGTGGTTAATATAATACACTTTCAACGATACTATTGGTACATTAATATTAACGTTTTGCCCTGAAAAATAATTTTCAATAAAATGTATATAAAATATCTATTTGAGTAGTATATATATGTATATCCATAGATTAACATCATTAACCAACAATAATTAATTAAATTGTTTTTGATGCAAATTATTTTTTGGGATAGCTCATTCCTTCCCACACGAAATGAATTGTACGTATTTCATGATTTATTTATGAAGTACAGTTTACAAAACTACTTGAAATCATCCATGTTGAGTGTTGTGATGTTAATCTATGGATAATATGTGAAAACCACCTGAAAACTGTTATTTCCACATGAAATTGCAAAAATTTTTACCGCCAAATTAAGAGTAGTATACAGTTCATATAGATACACGTACTCGTAGGCACTTTAAATAATTTTATAAATTAAAATTTTTAATTTTATTTTGTGTTGAATTTTTATAAAACTGGCGCATTTAACCAAACTGTAACCAAAGACTGCACCACATCATGGAGCTATTTTGTTTCAATCTATGTACACAATTTTTTTTCATAGTTTTTATGTATTAGTGAGTATATACAAGTATTCAGCGGTGTATATAAAATATAAAAATATAAAATTTTAACTAACATAAACTAGAAATTAATTCAAAATATTCTAAAAAGTTTTTTTTTGTGCATGTGCTAATAAATTAAGCTCCTGTGGCCGGTGGTACTTCACAATCACAATGCACGCACATGTTGGAATAAATGGTGTAACTGATAAGTGGTGAATCTGAATTAACTTTACAAATAAACAAATTCCCGTAGAGCTTCCCGTAAATCTATATCGTTTCCTAAAAGTGGCACTAAAGTAAAGCTCTGTAGTCCAAGTACCAAATAAAATCCTGTCCTCAACTGTGACAAATGCTGGATGTATCAGTTGGTTGGATCATGCGTATAAAAAACTAGATAATTGTATATTTTGAAAACATATTTAAACTACACTACATGAAGATAACTAATTCTATAGACGCCGAAAGTTTAACATAAGCAAGTGTTATTTGATGCTGATTATCCAAAAAAAGCTCCTGTTTAATTTAAGCTTTGACCTCTCACACACGCGCTAAATTAGCTAACTAGATTAAAAGCGAACAACTTCACTTAAAGTTCAGCAATGTTTCTAAAGAATTTGACAATATCATATTTTATTAATACATAAGCTTTAACAGCACCAGTGTAACTTCCTGCCAAAAAGGTCCTGTTTTGGGTTCTACAAGTAAACCATCTTTTACCCATTTTATTTATGGACGATGTTAGGCTATGCCTTAGGCATTGCGATTTCTTAATTTATGCCGACGATATACATACAAATTGTTAATAAAATTTAAAATGAGAAGGATCTGTTGAATTTACACCTGAAACTAAATTCATTTAGTATTTGGTGTAACTTGAACTAACTTAACGTCTGCCTTGACGTTTCTAAATTTAAAATTAAGAATTTTTCTAAAAGGCTTAATGTCCTCAGGAAAAATGTATTTTAAAATGGTACTGTAATCAATCGAGCCAGGTTATTTTTTGATTAAAAAGTTTTTATTTTCTTGTAACTTGTAAGACGAAAAACTTTATTTATTTACAATAAAATTCTTATTACTAGGTACTGGTCAATACAAATTTTGTTTTTAAGATGTATTGCTGCTTGTGGTTTGGCCATTAATTTCAGAGTATTTCCTGATCGATGTCAAGTACGATCCATCTACATGTTCATTTCCTCTTTTCCATCTTTCTTGGATCTTCCATCTTCCGCTGTTGAGCGTTGAACGGTGCCGATGCATGGTCCATCACTCCTTTATTCAGTTTCCTCCTTTATTCAACCTTTTAGCTTGAAAAGGAGTTAGTCTTATAGCTTGTCTTAAAATGGATTTACCTATAGTTTACTGTGTTCTAAATTGTTTCGGAGGGAGTAAGTGGTTTATACATTTGATTTTCACCCCAAACATGCACTAAGCCTAAAAATTGTGTACTTTTAGTTGTTGTATACTGTCATGATTATAGGGGTGATATCCTCAAAGATGTCCTTCACAATAGCAGTGCATTCATCGGTAAGGTTTACTACTCGAAAAGTAAGGTTAATTTTGATAGCCCATATTAAGCAAATCATATTAGGGTAATACCTGAGCAATAATGTTCAAAAAAATTAAATAAAAACGATTAAACTTTTTGAAACAATCCATCAACCTCAATTTGACGGACTAACCTAAAGAAATTCGACTTATCTTAACTTTGGTAACTTTGGCGCAAGTCGTATTAAAACAATTCGAAAAAAATTTTGTAAGGTTGTTAAATGAAGCTTACAGGAAGCATGAAAAAAATTACTTCATTGAAGTTAACGGCATTAATATCTTATATGTGGTTTTAAAAATAATCATACAAAGGCTTCTTATTATGGTAGTGGTGATTAGGTATACACAATTTTAATTGGCCACCACTGTAGTCCCTAACAAGAGTGCTGACAGACTAAAAATGAGATACCATATACAGATGTAATTTATATAGGTCGTGCTGAGCACTAAAAACGTTTACAGGCTAAATTTCTCATCGACAATATAAAAGGCAGTTGAAACAGCGAGGACCAGTAGTAGCCTTTAATTATTATAATATAGAACCTATATTTGTACTATTTGCATTCGCTTTTAGGAATGGTTTGAATCAATAAATTAATTGATATAATCTAATTAACACAAACATAGAATTTATACGCAACGTTGGGAGATAATGAAGTTACAAAATTTGCAATTTGTTTTCACGATATAATTTAAAATAAAAAAAATGAATGCCGGAATCGAAAAATGGGCTATCAGCAAAATTTGGTTGAAATGTAGCCGAATGAGATTAAATTAATATGCATAAAAATAATTTCTTAATGAGTCTAAACAAATAAATTCCAGAAAATTAATTTTCATATAATGTGTAAAAACTAACCAAAATTTTCACCACGCGAACAGTTAAATAAATGTTTTATCTGAGCTTTTGTTGATTTTCCATACAATAAAATTATAATATCGACATTATTCGGTCTCTTGCGCTCCATTATTACCCATACTGTAGTGGCACTGTTATCAACTACTACTATTATACTACGTATTCGTGGTAATGGTTTTTTGATAATTTCCAAATGAATTTTCCCAACAAAATAATAAAATAAAAACTTAGCACTTTATTTATTAAATAATTTATTTTTATTTTCTAACCACCGAAAATTTTACCAGTCTGTTACGCCATTAAATTATCAAATAATTTCACATAAAAT
Source organism: Tipula confusa (assembly GCA_963556175.1). Taxonomy (NCBI): domain Eukaryota; kingdom Metazoa; phylum Arthropoda; class Insecta; order Diptera; family Tipulidae; genus Tipula; species Tipula confusa. The sequence continues at coordinate 1,869,030 of OY744476.1, forward strand.
AAAAATAAAAAAATGTGAAAATTTAAAAAATCAGAAAATTGGAAAAAACATTAAATTTTGTTATTTTATTTCATTATAATAAAAATAAATAATGTTTTGTTTTTGTATTTTTTATTTTTATTTTTATTTTTATTTTTAATTTTAATTTTAAAATAAAACATTCAAACGGTTACATGTGTTTTTGTATGTTGACAACACAACACAATATACATACAAAAAAATAAAATTTTCCATTTTCGTGTAATAAAATTAAAAGGAAAATTTATATGATAATGGGCTGAAATTTATTTACTTGTGTACCCACACATGCCATTCGTCCATTCCAAAAACTATTTTCATATTATATTATTATTATTGTGCACACTAACTATTACTGGGTATACTATTAATTTTTATACATTTTCACTAACTATACACAGTAGATTTTCCATTTTCCAGAACAATTTTGTTTTATTTATTTACAAATCACATATTTGCATTTATAAGAGGATTATGTATAGTACGAAAGAGATAATGTAGCTTTTATTTTTGTAAATAAATTGGAAAATTGTTTTACAAATGGATTGTAAATTTTTAATGTCATAAAGGAGTTGTCGTCTGCAGTTGATTAAAATTGGTTGAGAATTGGAAATTTTACATTAAAAATATTTTCGTAATAATTATTGAACCTCATACTTGTGGTGTCAGTGAATCTTTCAACGAGAAAAGTAATTCATATATTGTGGACGATAGTCTCTCGAGTGTTTCATATACCTGTTTTTAACCTACCCTCATAACTATATACGAATTCGAGGACCAAAGTTTTTGGGACACTCGAATTTCATGTCGCATTCATATTTCGCTTAAGTAGATGTGACTGAGTTGTTAAAAAATGGGTGTGTCATTGTGATCATTGTTGGAAGCTGATGATGTTCAAACCACCTTAACTCATTGCAAGTCTTTATCATTGCATGCACATTGCCTTCTCTTTTACCGTGCAAGGAATAGTTGGTTCACCATTGTCCTAGAATATAAGTAAATCTTGAAGTTAGATAGCTCTGCTGTGTGCCACATAAGTACCGGTTTATAGTATACCGTTATTGTGGGGAAGATGTAGACCTTATAAGTAGCAAAAATAATGCGGGATATGATTATTATGTACGATTTGAAGCCGTTCGCCTTGTTTGTTGTTATACTATCTTCGGACCTCAAACGTTTAATACATCATAGGATATTCGCAAGTACAGCTAGTGGCTTAAAGTGACTTTATTAGTAATAATAAAGCCATTAATAATGCCACAATTGGAATCAACATTTTAACTGCACATTGAAACTCTTGTAGTAAAAATATTACACACAATCAATCACAAATGCAATTACCAAGCACAAAATGGAATGATGCAACAAAACTACCATTGACCGATCATGGTTACAACATTTCAGCCCCAAAAGAATTATTCCTGGGTGCAGATTGTTATGCGGATATGAGATTTCCCGACATACCGAAGTAAAACAACAAGCGACCAATTGCTCAAAGATCCGAGTTAGGGTGGATTTACCTCGGAAATAAACCAGAAACATTCTTGCTAATGTTTTTACTAATGATCCATTGGTAAAAACAGTTGCTATTACCACATTATGGAATCCATACTAGATAAAATGAAGAAAACGTTTGAACAATTCTGAAAAATTGAGGACTTACACCCACCACTAAAGCAAACCGTCGAAGAGAATGAATGTGAACAACATTTCCAAACCATACATTCAAAAGAGCAGATAATTCATAAAATTACCATTGCATCAAACTAGCAAAGATATGAGGCAAGGTGATTCAAAAAATGGCAACAGCGAGATTTTTACAGCTAGGAAAATAGCTTTTAAGAAATAACGAGTTAGCAACGGATTACAAAAAAATCATGGAGGAGTATGAAAAGCTGAGGCACATGCAAAAGTTCTCATCAGCAACATCTAAAATACTTTAGAGTATACATGCCACATTATGGGATTCACAAACCAACAAGTACTATATCTAAACTAAAAATAGTTGTCGATGCTTCTGCTAAATCAAACCAGTGGACAGTTGTTAAATAACATTACGTGTATTAGTCTAAAGCTGCAACAAGATCTTTAACAAATATATATATGTATATATATATATATATATATATATATATATATATATATATATATATAAATATATATATATATATATATATATATATATATATATATATATATATATATATATATATATATATATATATATATCATTTTAAGATTGCGAAAACACAAATACGCCATCACTGTATACTATATTGCCTATATCGTAAAAATGTTTTGCTAAACAAATACATATACATGTACAAATATATGTTTTGATAAACGATTAGGACAATTTTTAACGAATTTTTGGCGAAACTTACACGCCGAAAAATTACAAGAATATCAATTAAAAACTGTAACATATGGCACATCAGCCGCCACATACTTCACAGTAAGAGCACTGCAACAACTAACAGAAGACGAAAAAGATGCATTTCCATTGAACTACAAGATAGTGAAGAACGATTTTTATGTTGACGACTTTTACAACTAAAGACGCGTGGCGGATTGATTTTATTCAAAATCAAGTTCAAAATAAACTAGCCCAACTGCTCAGCAGTAGGTTTCAATCTAAGAAAATAGGCTAGGAATCACGAAAATCTACTAAACACCGTAGCAGAAGCTGAAAGTATGGATTCGTATAAAATTGAAATTGACCAGAGTATTAAAGCTTTTGGGCCTAAACGTATAAACAAAATATCAAATTTCACCAAACTGAAGAGAACCATCAGAAAATTGATTGACTTTTCCAAGAGATGGAAACGGATAAATGATTTAAACGAAGCAGAAAAAATCAAAGTACGACAAATACAAGGCAACTGTATCTATGCTGCGATAACGCAGCTTAAAAAGAGCAACCCAATAAACAACCAGAGCAAGTTACTGGAGTAAAGCCCATTGCTCGATAAAGATGGAATATTGCAGGGAAAGTGAATGACTTCAACAATCATTATTAAATTATAAAAATAAAAATCTGGCAATAGCTCCCTCCCGCAAACAACTCAGCAAAAGGATAATCATGCACACAATAAAACGATGCATGGAGGAACACACGGTTACTCTGGCGTTTATTCGAAATAAGTTTTGGATCATAAATAGTAAAACAACAATGAAAGCAGTCATCTCAAAATATGTTACCTGTCATAGATTCGAGATGGAAGGGAAGAGGAAGTAAATCTTATAAAGCTTATTAGGTGATATTTGTTTGTCTCTCAACTAAAGTCATGCACATACACCACAACATAGGAATTTACTGCTGCTCTAAAACGTTTAACTTCTAGGCAAAGGGTTTGCAGTGATATATACAGTAGCAACGCCAAGAACTTTATTGGAGCTAACAATAAACTAAACGATAATTTCAATAACGTTGTGGCTCATCAAATGGGTGGAGAAGGCAAAACCTGGCACTTTCAACCAACTGCATTGCATCACATTTTGGTAGACTATGGGAAGCAGGAGTAATATCAGTTAAGACACATCTAAAAAAGATCGTGGGGAATAGTATACTACGCTTACCTACGCAGAATTAATGACAGCATAAAATTAAATTATTGTCCAATCATCCAATGACATAACTGATCTTGAAGTACTCACACCCTGCCACTTTTTGATAGGTTCGTCGATAACAACAATAACCGAAAGGAATCTAGAGAATACGAACATCCACAGACTAACTAGATGTCAAATATTAAAACCTCGAACAAAACCTCGGGAAGAAATGGAATAACAGATACCTTTACAGGTTATAACTATGACCGACATGGCTAAAGTCAAAACCTCAAATTAGAATCCAAATTAATCAATTACAAATTAATCAAATACCACCGTCAAACTGGGTACTATGGGTTGAATTGTTAATATGAATCAGCGAGCAGATGGTAAATTTCGAGTTGCTTCAATACATGGTTTGACAATTTTCTCTACAAAAGAGCAATTACCAAAAGAAGAACTCTTTACTACAATATACTGATGGCAATAACCTCACCATTCATACGCTATAGATAAATTAGAAACAAAACCACGCAGACCAGAGACAAGAGGGCACAACAATGCAAAATTATTTGTTCACACGCTCTCTATAATATGCATGTTAGGAGTGGTATTAGCTAGGACAACAGCAAAATACCGCACCAATATCATTGTGGGTAGTGGGTGGATCGTAAAGCCGTTGATCATCATTAGAATTACGATTGAAAGTTAGCTTAATTTAACGCATTGTATCACCGTGAGCTTGAGCTCTTAATTTCTCATTATTGTATTCTTCAAGAAGATTCCTATAATAAGCTACACATAGAGATACATTACATAAATCATCAGCAATCATTTGCATAATTTTAATTTTGCAATTTTGTTTAAGATTGTGATATATTCGAGCTTTTAGTGCTGTCGTATATGTATAGTTTCGCATATGTCGGAAGATTATTTTGATTTAAGCTACCTACAGCTTATAGATCCAATTTAGGATTCCCGGGAATTTAAACAGATGTGTTACAAAAGGCTTCTGTAGAGCCTTCGAAATACCGTATACCTTTTATAGAATTGCGCTTACTACATCACAATGCAAAGTTTGCTCTTCTTTGCTGACTAATAAAAAATTTGAAACGTAACTTTAATTTCCCGTAGTAGGAAGCACAAATTAAAATAATATTTTGAAAAAAAAAAAAATGTTCTAGTTAACCCTAAAAAATTTCCATTTCATTGATATATATCAAATTGATAATAGAACAACGGTTCAAAAAAACCAAATTAAGATTGATTATTCATTGTTTGAGAAGAAAAACGAAAAATTTAATTAACACAGGTACCAAAAATAAAATGAAAATCGTTTCCTATAGCTATATCTTAATTGTATCAGTCATTAAAAGTTTGATTTAATTAAAAAAAATTGGGAATACATTTTTAAAAAAAATTTTGTTTTGGGTCAAATTTTATGAAAAGGAATTAAAACTTTTATAGAACAGCCAACGAAATAAATCATCGGATGCTTTTTAATCCACGTGCCAGTTATTTTAGATTTTTCTTGATACTTTATACAGTCTTATCGGCTTTATTATCGTCGTAATTTTATTTTTATTTTTTATTATTGAGTGATAAAGTGATAATTAGGTTTATCTTAGTTTTTGTTTTTCATAATGAGTGATTGATATAAGAATGTTGGGTTATATCCTTTTTTTGTGTCAGTTTAATTGAAAATATGTATTAAATGTTAAGGGTGTACATCATTAGAGTATCAATTTAGAGGGAGCAGTGCTAAATTTATTTTACAATTCATTGATCTCCGTATATAGTTCGAAAATCATACAAAGCATATTATCATTAAATTTAATCATCAACTATCCTAAAATTAAACTAAACGGTATATTATCACTATTTCAGCAAACTTATAACATCATATCTCTTAAAGGCACAGTTATTCTGATACATATATATATATATATATATATATATATATATATATATATATATATATATATATATATATATATATATATATATATATATATATATATATATATATATATATATATATATATATATATATATATATATATATAGGCATTACAATTCCAGTTTAACTTTACTAGCATTTGGCAAACTTTACAATTGCAAAAACGAATAGTCTATTCGCAAAAATTGGTTGATGTTAATTATAAAATAATTAAATTGCTTGCGATTTGCTTATGTACCGAATTTCTTAAAGGGTTGTTAATTTTAAATTATACGCAAAAAATGTTAAGGATAACATCATAAATTTCCCATTAAACAAAATTGTTTTCTTAAAAAAAATATTTACGAGTTAATTTAAAAAATAAAAAATAATAATAATAATAATTTAAGAAAAAACGGGGCCAGCTAGCTGTGCACCCGGTTTCTCCGGTCAATTCGTTTATTTATTATATTTTCATTTTCCAAATTTTAATTTAATTTTCATCTCATATCTTAAAAAAACAAAACTGAAGGAAAAATAATACCAATAATAATAACGTAATACTATATATTTTCCGTAAAAATACAATAAAATCTAAATTAATTTTTACAATTTTCTTCGCTCAATATTAGAGTTTATACACAACTTAGCTCACAACAACAACAAAACAAAAATTACGAAACAAAAGCTTATACAAAAAAAAAGTTCAAGTTTTACGAGTCTCCAGTGGATTTTTATTTAATTTCTTTTTATTATTTTTATCAAAAAAAAAAAAAAAAAAACGGAAAAACGAAATAATCACAATAATAAGGAAAAGCGATATAATAATAAAGTAAAAGTGTTGAAATTATGTTGAAAACAAAAGAAAAAATCTTAAACAATTCGAAATTATTATGTAGCAAAGTGAAATTTTGCTTGTTAACGAACAAAATGGAAAAATCACGCGATTTTATTGGTTGATCCCATATTATTTCGAAGATATTCCATTTTCAGTTTATTTTTCGTCCGAATCAATTTTCTGCTTGAAGTAATGATATTTTGTTCGTACGTTTAATTCTAAATAACATAATTTGGCAGATTTTCATTTTTTTTTGCGTCAGCTTGAGCGGCTATCATTATATAGATTTGTTATTGATGGATTTTTGAAATCACCATTGATTCTTTGAATTTTATTTGGAAATCCTGAATGCTATTCAGGGAATAAAACGAATAACCATTTGCCGTTAGATAACCCCTTATAACACAAAACACTAAATCCCCAAGAAAAATAGACGCCAATTCATAACAACCAACAAATCTATAAAATCTTAGCTTAATTCATGTAACCTAATTTTAATTTTGGTGGAGCTCGAAACAAAATAAGTATAGAGTTGCGTTTAGCCATACAATCAGAGAGAAAACTATTTATATTACATCGAAGTGCCATCATGGGCTGCACTGCTATAGTCGTGAATCTAATAATGCTGTTAAGCTCGTTTACTGTTTGATTAAAAGTTTTTCAATTCTGAATCATTTCTGCCTCGTTTTTATTAAGTAGACTGAGGTCAGCAAAACAGGTTTAATTTTTTATGAGCCATAGCCGTAGCTTTTGCCGTGGTATTGTATCTTATTTCTAGAGCTACCTCATGCACCAGTCAGCACTGCTTTTGGTAGTTTATTTTACAGAGACTTTAGCACTTTGTTAACACAAATATACAGATTCTACCACTATTAGGTGATTTAAAGAATTTTGTTGATCTAAGAAATTTTTAATCGGAAAATCAATGATTTCTCCTCATTAGATAAATGAAACATAAAGGACAATGGATAATACTCAAGGCAGCATTCTCATTTGGAATTTAGTTTAATTCCTGAACGGTTCGTTGTATGATTGGCCTTACTTATTTCGGAGGGTGTTGGAATAGGTACCACGTTTGCAATAGAATTGCATTCACCAATGAATTTCAAAAATGTTTCGAAGGATGAAGAATCATTGTGCAATGTCTTCTGGGACCATTTTTGACGTGTATCTACATCAAGTTTAGTCAATAGAATACTAATCAACCAAGGGTTTCTCCTCTTTGTTTTCATCATCTGTATTGTATAGCGTTCGTAGACTGAATTGATTTTATTCAGCGATCGGTGAAATACCCAAAAATTATTTAATGTATTTGGACACAACTTGCTTCTTCTTGTCGTACCTGCAGAAGTGTATTTTATGTGTCGAATTAATGAAGCGGCTTCATCGCGTAAGACTTCACAGTTTTATTAAACGAAATAACGGATTTCCATTACAATGGTTTTCACGGAATTTTGTACGCACTCATCAATATCCACTATTTGATATCATCTACAAATATTAAGCGTAGCTTACTTGAAACTCTTGATGGCGCGAAATAGCTCCAACACTCGATCATTTGTGCACTCACAGTTCACACTGAACCAGTTCACTGAAACAAACCTGTTGTGGTTGAACAAAATATGTTGAATTCTCAAAACAAAACAAAAATGAATATCGGTAGAGCTTTCGAAATGATTTTGTGGAACAACTTTTGCAATGCTTCTGTCACTAAATTGTTCTGCTCCAATCTTATTGCTTGCTTGCTAGTAATAATTTGTTGCAATCTCTCTGACCAGCTGATGGTTCTTCAGTTCTTCAATTTATAAGAATCTATGGCCATGGCTATTTCGCCTACGATTAATCCATCCAAAAAGTTTCTCGGAACATTATAGTAAATTTTAAGGACTAGCAGAGTTTTAAAACCCTACTTTTAAATGTTTTTTAACGGTTAGTTTCATATTTTAATTTGCCAACCATAAAATCGCCATTCTAACTGTCCTACACTTGGACCAATTTGATATTTAGTTGAATTTAGGGATTTCTGTTTTTTTATTCAGTCATTCTACCATCCTCCAAGGATTAAAATTATTAAAATTATTGGTGAAAAGGGAATTGTAATACGTCAATGGGCGCTTTCAAGACCGCCATCATAGATACCGCTACCTATCGGTATCACATTTGATTATACATGTTGCCAACATAAAATGAGCCGATTTTCATAACCAATATTCAATAACCACATAAATGTTCGCTACGTAATATATCGACCATACGAATACCGATGGAAAAATGACGTTTAGCTCATCAACAGTTATATCGAATATATCGGTTGCATTCCGTACTCAACACGTTGATTTTACGCAACATGTTGCCAACAGTTGGCGGACGTGAAAGCGCCGAATGTCAAAAAGCTTAAGTCCAATGAATTACTATTAAAATACACAGTCGTTGTTGTGATGTACTTAGTTATGATAATGGTAAGGTAACTGTCAATAATCGACATAATATTACGATCATATAAAATCATAACCTGTTGGTATGTTATAGTATATACTCCATATACACGTACAGTCTGTGTCTTTCATATACATAAATTATGGATGGTTAAAGATTTATGATGTTAAATTAATCATAAATTTCCATATGATATATTATGATGTATGTTGTATCAAGTTGGCCATATATGTACATGCATACATATACATAAATTTATGTTGAGTTAATGTTTTTCATTTAGTTTGTTTGTTTTGTTTCCAAATGAGTGACATGTATGTTATTAAGCTGGAAAATACACACAATTATTACGCGGTTGATTTAATGGAATTTAAATTAATTTAACATTTTTTTTTTAAAGTGTTGGGTTGCATTCGCATTTTAATTTATTTACGTAGTAAATGCAATGGTTTTTTAATAGAATTTTTTTGGTATGGTTTTTAATCCTCTTGTGTTGATAAAGCTCTATATACGACAAATAAAAGCACATTATTCAGTTAGTGGTATTTTTGTTGTTGTTGCATGTTGCGTCATCTATTTTAATTATTTATTTGGTGGTTTACTTATCGCTTTATGTGTTGGTCCTCCTCCATTTTGATTCGGGCCTGGGACGTCCTAAATCTCCCGCTTTAGTTTTAACCTCTGCGTTAAATGTTGATAAAAATTAAGATAACGGGTAATGAAAATTTTTTTTGAGCCTTGTAATAATTTTAACGTACTTTTAAAAGAGGATCAGAGCAAATTGTTAATTTAATTTAAATTCAATATTCGAATGTTTTTTTGTGAAACTGAATTGGTGGGAAGGAAAATGATCTCTTCGTTTTTTGATTAATTTGAGTTTCTTAAACAGCAATTTCCCGAATAATTTTCAAATAGTTGGAAGCAAAGATTTTTTTGTCGATATCATTATCACTTTTGCCATTTTTCATTGGTCTGGAACATACTTAACTCGGAAACTTGTATTAATTATTTGAAGTATCGATCGTTATCCTTTTTTGGGTTACATGATTAGATCATCTTCAGGAGATTTTATTGAGCCTTAAGCTACCGTGGATTCCAACTTTTAATTTTTGTAAAGATACAGGTGTTATGCTTTGTCTGTCGATTTTGGTAACTAGCGTTATGTTCGGAATGTGTCAGATACTTGCGTTTTAGCTCTTTGCATATTTTTTGTTGCTTTCAAAAAGGAATAGTCTGCATACTTTTGACCAGTAAAGCCAATTAGGTTATTGCTTTATTAAAAGTTTTAGTTTATTATTTAGATATGATTGAGTATCTCAATCATTTTACGTTTTACTTTGTGGAGCCCGATTTCTCTGCAATGTTTTTCGAGCGCTTTCTGTTTTTCTCTAATCAATTTTCTAACGTTCAAAGAGTTGTTAATATGCGTTTGACTATCCTTTTGACTATTAAGTGTCCTATCCCAAGCTGCTTGTTGTATAATATGGTCAGGTAGTTCTAGTAGGTTCTACAATTGTGCCAAAATTTAGACGATTGCCACTGACTAGTTTCTGGAAAAGTTTCCAATAAGTTTTATTTTTTTGTTAATATGGGTAACGGCTGTTTTGTAATTATTGTTGCACTGAGAGTCATGATTCATCGAGTGACCTAATTATAGTGTTTCATTGACTTCTACAAACTTCTATAAGCGGAGGTTCCACTTTGCTTCTTTTTTTTCTGTTCACTTCTTAACTCCTTCTCATCCAAAATTAACGGGTCCATGCTGCTCGTTATAGTTTATGTATTTTGCTGGAATATTTATACCTAAAGGACATGATTTGGCAATATGTTTTCCTGGACATCCAACTCATCTAGGCTCTCACCCACAATACTTCTGGGTAAGGTTAAAGCCTTGGATTTTTTACATTGCACTAGTTTAATTAAAAAAAGTTGGAAAAGTTAAAAAAGCAAAAAAAGAAAGGTACGAACTGAAGACAAGAGAAGAAAAAATGTTTTTTCTTTAGTGAACCGCTGTCCTGGATCAAAACTGACTAAATTTGAAATTCTTCGAAATAATCACGAGTTGTTTTACAAAAGTTACTATCATTTTCATGCCAGTGTGGGAATTAGATCATGTCGGGTTTGTATAAAACATAACATGGCTATTCAAATCATTTATGGAGCAACCATAATTGGTTCGCTATCGACAACGATTGCATTTTAGGATGACTATAAAGGTTAGTACGACGTATGTATAAATGCCACAAGCCAGCAGTAGCGTATAATTACCGTTTATTATATTTTTGGTGTGTGCTGCTTGCGACATTAATCCAGTTTTTAGAATCAGATATGTCAAAAACAATCAAAGTTATAGAACAATCAATCTTATTAAATATTTACGAGTAAAAAGAAAAATAAATCTCGAAAAAGACGTAAAATTCCTTCAAAATCTTTTAAGTGCCGATATCATATTATCCATAAACCCAGAATGAGTCGAAATAAACTGATTTTTTTTAAACTTAAAACCAAACGAACTTTCTTATGGCCCTATAACATAAGTGACAATAAAATGAAACAAATAATTTTCCTTCATCATATAATTGCAGTCCATAAAAACAAAACAAGAACAATAAATTGGTGGAAAACCCACAAACATACACACACACATACATAGACCGAAAAAAGTTGAATTTTTCATTAGCAGCTTTTGGTGTCGTTTATTTACTTTTATTTTTCATTTGTATCTCTCGTCAAACCTAAATTGAAACGCATAAAAAATTGAAGAAAAACTTTTTCCAAGCTTTTGTGTTATTTTGACTCGGCCACTTGGGTCTTTGTATCTTGAAGTGGAACATTAAAGTGGTTTAATACATATAACAAAAAAAAAATGCTCAGTTATTTTATTTTTATTTTTCTTCTGCCTGATGATAAAACTGATTGGCGACGCTTTTTGAATAGTAAAACATAATCAAACATACAAAACAAACGAAAAAAAGCATCGCCCTGGTACATGTACGAAATGCGTATGAAAAAATGGGAAATGTTGGATTATAATGACTGGAAAAATGTCAAATTACGTATTATAATGAAAATTAACAAGACTTGGAAATTATGTTGACGACATCGTCGACGACGACGACGAAGACGACAACAACGGCGGAGGCATTAATGAAAAAATATGTTCTCATAATTAACAAGATAATGAAAGCAATGATAATAAAACAATCAAAATAATTAAATAGTTGCGCTTAAGAAGATAAATTATGTACCGTTTGTTATGCGAGAGAAGAGCTTTTTTACGGTTGCGTTTACTGGCGTTTAGGCTAAAAACAGAGAAAACGTAGATTTTTTATCTTTGTTGTTGTTGCAAAATTAAATGTTCTCAATTACTAGTACAGTTATTATGCGCCCATAAACATCATTAGCACAGCGTATACTACCGTATTTTAATGATGTTTTTGTATGTGTGTGTACTAAACACGGTATATACGAGTAGTTTATACATAATAAATGTTGCGAAACATAAAGTTTATGTCAAACTATATATACCATAAAATATGTTATCATATTAAACGTTAAAGATTTCATAAATCATTCCATTACACAGTTTCGAAAATGTTTTGTTTCCAAAAGTTTTTATTTTTTGGAAAATCACGTCGTGAACACAAATCTTTGTCTATGTCGAGAAAAGTTTTCTTTCCTGAAACATACATATGTAATCACAAACATTAGAAATTTCCATTAGTTTTGTGCATTTTTTGGTGGGGCATAGCTATACTTAAATTGAAATTTTTTATATTTCATATAATCATGGCGTTGACAGGACATGTCCTGGTTCCTTTACAAAAATAGAATTAATTAGTTTCGATTACGAAAAAAATTAATTATTCAGTTCTTTACACCGACGAGATAGTGTTACTGATATGCAACTCAATGCTAAGTTTACTCTAAATCACTGGCCATCTTTATAAAAGAATTTCAGTACAAACCAAAAACATATTTTTTACGGAATACCTTATTAAATATCAATGTAACATCATAATAAACATAAGAAAGAGTTTAACTTATTCTTGTTGCTCGGTAAAAAATCTCAAAATGCCGGGCCCGTCCGATTTACTACCATGTTAACAAAATGTTATTGAAAGCTTCTGCGTTCTACGTTTAGTTCTAAAATCAAACCTGACTTATGTAATTGGTAAATCTGGAGTTTAACTCTGACATTTGCGATACGGAATTTTTTGAACAAGATTATGTAGGCTAATAGATGTGACCGCTCATCAGCGATTATAGTTCAAAAAAATCTGGTGTTGATATTCTTATTTCGGTACAATCTACGCTTTTTAGTTCGCCGATAAATGTGACCACCACAATGATTTCCACACGATTTTTTCTTGAGCTGAGGCCGAAGGGGTTTTTGTTGAATTAGTGTCTATAGTGCAAAGGGACCTGGATAATGGTTGGAGGAATTCGAGTCTGTATAGTTGAAAGGTTTCGGCCGGGAGCAGGATATGTTAGTTCATCGTGATTTGACAGAATGTTGTTGTTTGCGGTTATCTAGCTGTGGTTTGGTGGAAATGTTATGGATGAACTTTAGGTTGTATGGTTCTATATCAGCGGCAATACAATTAATTTGGCTTGGTGAAATGGATATTAGTAGTTTTTGTGTGAATTGTGGAACAAGGGTTCCATCAGAGGCAACTAATATAGTTTGTTGTTGTTAATCATTAAATAGTCGTAGTGGCGACGTGTGATTCGCGGCAATGCTATTTTGACGTTTTTTATATGCTGTTGGACTTTTTTGGTTCCTCAGTGGTGTCATCAATGTTTGTGATCTATTAAAGTTTTTCTTCTTGGGTTTGACATAGGTGTTTGCTATTATGGAACTTGCCTGTTTCGGAGTTGCTTTTCTGGAGAATCTGGTACTTTTTTTATTTTGCTTATACGTTGACTTTTCTAAGGTTGTAGCCTCTGAAGCTGCTGCTGGTGCTCATACATGAGCTGATGGGGCCACCTTCTCTTATCGTTGCTTTATTCTCGTGATTTGTAGCTTTGATAGGCCTGTGTATTTGCAGCTCTTCCGTTGGTTGTTCTCTTGCACCTTCCTTTCTCGTGGAGTTCCAAGTGCTTAATGCATATTTTGGTACGGTTGTATTTTGATGTTGCATGCCCATGTTGGTGACAGTTAAAGCAATGTGAGCTTACTTTGTTGTCATCCAACTGCACAATTTTATTGCGATCCATAATTCTCTTGATGTTGCTTTATATTAGTTGGTCTCTGGAAAGGCAAGTTTGATTTTGTTATGCGGATCGCTACAGCTTTTACAGATCCTCTCGCGGTACTGGTTCAATGATTTTACCTGAATAGGTGGTGCGAGATTTTTGGCGTTCAAACGAAGATGCGATTGATAATTTTGGCTTTACTGTTTTCGGCTTCAGTGGAGCTAGCGCAATTGGCGAGCAGTGACTTCACTCTTCCAATAGTGGCGTCTTTGTCACCACTAATAAATATGCGACAATAAACAGTTATGGTGCATGGGTCACGATCGCCGCAGCTTGCTTATCCATCACACCTTAGAGTATCTTACTTCTAGGGTTTTGTTGTATCCGATAACCACATCGTTAATCCTCTTAATAATCGTGTTTGCTCCCTTCCAACTCTTTTGCAGTTTGGGAGATTTTCCTTATAGTAAAACCACACCAAACCTTCTTAAAAAATCCACTGTTAATAATGCAATAATATTGCTCCTTATACTGTAGTGTGGGATTCAATCATTCTTTGTCGTAAATTGGCAACATTATCTTGTGTGGCAACCTGCTTAGTTTCTGGTATTCATCAGTATTGCTCCAAGGTTCTATTGAATCGGTCTCTACCATCCCATCAGGCTGTGAGTAATGACGTCATAATGTCGTATAATGACGTAGTTCTCGTATTTTTGATTAGGAGTATTTCATACACAGCTCACAGCTGCTTCAAAAATTTTGACATTGGTAGGAATGGTGGACGATGGGATATGCTTCTATACTCATTTATTGAAGAAGTTGATATATACTCGAGTATGTATCGATTGCCACCTTGTTTTTGTATATAAACCCTGCTATCTTTTTCTGGAGCCGAAGCTCACCCAACTCTTTCGTGGTTAATTTAACATCCTACATTATGGCGTAAATACCATGAATTTACTGTCGTCAATACTGTCTTCCAGGTGAATCGCTTTTTGCCAGTATTCACTTATTCAAGGCAATGGACAACTATTCTTTTTAGACACGATGTTTATTATAGTTTGCGATACTCAACAAGTATCCGCCACAAGTATTTGATGTTGTAAATTTAAGTAATCTTTCTTTCTTAATCTACACAATAGTTAAAACAAAAAGAAATGTTAATTGGTCGGCAATAACCTCCAAAAATATGAACCGTTTTGAACCATACAAAATTGATTTGGAAATGGAGATACCAAATCAAATTCACCGATTTTTGATATACATGCAACCAAATGAGCTTTAACCAAAATGTAAATATGTTTGGTAATATACATATATAAACAAGCAAATTGTTGCTATGTATTCATATCCAATTTTCTATGATGTAATTAAAACGTTCCACTTGCTGAAGTACAAAAAAGTTAAAAAAAATGTCGTATCTATATATCGCGCGAATGAATCTCCAACACACACATAGTATTATAAATAACTTTTATATTTTATTTAACTCGATACCGAACATCTTACCCCCATCTCGCGATAAATAATTGTCTTTTTATTACTTACAATTTATTGTCTCTTATGTTTCACTGTACATTATTTGGGTTTTGGTTGAATGAACTTAACAAAATAATAAGCTCGTGAAAAGTCAATGGTTCGAAATAATTTGGATCGAACAAAATGTTCGCGCATTAAAAAAAATGTTACAGATATTTATTAAGATAATTGTCTCCCTACGAGTATATATGTACCTTTCTTTACTTCGCCATTATACATTGCAAACAAAGTATACGCAACTTAAACTTGTCACAAAACTATTTTTTAATTCCATTTCGATACTAAATTTTAAACTTTTATGGAGTTAAATATTCGAATCGTTTACAATTTATCCAATTTTGTACCATTCCATTTAACAACTTAGTATATCGTATAAAGATATAAAGACAAATCGAAGTTGTGCGCAAAACTATATTAGACAACAATTTGTTGGCTGCATTACAAAAATAAGTCAAATGAAAATTCAATAAAAAATGAGCTTTCATCTATAAATAATACAAAAAAAACCCAACAAAAAAAAAACCAACCGAAAAAGTTGTTTTTCAGTCTGGGGGGTTACCATAATAAAGTTAGGTTGTGTTTTTTTTTAAATCTAACTTTATAACCCTTACAGATATGATTTAATGATGAGTAAAATGGTAATAATCGTATAATGGAAATACGATAGAGGGTTTAACGAGTGATAAAAATTGAATCGTTCGACATAAAGTTGAGTTTTTACGTGCGGACAAAAGTACTTATTTGAGATAAAATGATACTGTTTTTAAAATAAATCGGTATTATGGTTTGATTAGTTTGAATTGGCCGCTCTAAACGGATAATCAAAAATATATTACAATACAGTGTGCGTTTATGAATATTTTGCCGATTTTAAAGAAATAAGATGTCTATCGCACTAGTGTTTTTTTTTGGATACAACTGTACCCCTTTTATGATTCTTAATATGAATTGTTTCGTAATATGATGGCCCGTCGCATAGCGTTGGTTAAGATACTTGCTTATACCACGCCGTCCTGACAACTTGTACCGGTAACCGAATTGTGTGTAAACAAACGTTCGTTGGGCTAACTATATACCTACAGCTTTCGCAAATTTCAACAATTGGTTCGAAAGGTCTCTTTAGAGACGCGCTATGGGACGTTAATGGCTTTTATCCAGAACTTTGTTGTTTCACAATAAATTTCAGTTAAAATTTTAATTTATCTGCATGTTTCTTGGGAAAAAAAGTTAATAGTTTTGAACATCGGGTGCGTAAATAATATATGTATTATAGATATAATACAAAATATTCATTATAATAACTTCATTTTTCTTCATCTTATATATCAACCTAATCACCTAATCAGTGGTGAAATGTGAGGTAAATGCACAAATCGTCATCCTGTTCGTGACTAAAACAGCGCCAATCATCTGCTAAAATAAGTTTCATAGAACTTTTTTAGATCACCTTCGTCAAATTTAAATAAAACTTCTGAATAAATTCATTAGAAATTAAATGTTTCAGTTTCCAGTGATTTAAGATAGTCCCAGTTAAACAAATAATATAAGGAAATTGAACCTGCTGTCAATAAAATCAAATGGACGCGAGGATCTTATTTCAATATAGTTGCTCTTTGGAAATTCTTGAAAATGTTTGTTACTGTTAGATAAGCGCGTCAAAGATACTTAATTAAGTAATGTTTTGTTTAATTAATGAACTTTTTGACGAATTTGATCTAAAATTGTGGTTCAAGATAGAATGGCACACAAATGTAGAATACAAAACTATTAGGGGAGTCAAGAAATGAGCGAACATAACAAGTCAGTTGAGGGATTAAAATGTTTTTATAATTAATAATGAAAAAACAGATATAAGTTCAGATAAAGTCATGGCTTTAGTAGTTGGCTAGAAATGTGGATTTACACTAGACCTATTTTTAGAAGTGCTGAAGCTCGTCAAAACAGCAACCCTGAACTCAATTAGTTTAATATTCAAGTATGACTGAAAGAAGCATTTGAATTTATGCACAAGTAAGGTAAATATTATCTTTTGCGTTTAATAGGCAGAAAAAAATATTCCCAACATTTTGCCCATAAAACTCACATTAATGTAGCGAACAACAAGTGTTTAAGGTAAACACTTGAGAAGTGGAAAAGTGTTTGCCATCAAACCTTATAAAATTTTTATAAAATCTTCGACGAAAGCTGTGCGTAGTCCGAGTAAAATCGATGATAGAGATCTTGTCCACTGTATAGTTAAACAACTTTATGCTCATTTCCGACAATCTGATTTAACTTTAGGTTGATGTTTCGCAAACTTTAGTTTCCCCTGAACTGAAATGGGAATTTTTCGAATATAACAGAGTTCTCGGATCTCATATGTATCCACAACTCGTCCTCATTGTGATGTTCCAACTTGGCCATAAAGAAGATTACTTTTAATTTTTTTAATTCATGATAACTTATCGGCAACGACGTTATCTATCCTACATATATGTTGAATATCAGATGTATTCTAATGAATATGAGATTCAGATTCCAGATGTTTAAGTTTTCTGAGTGATGATTTTGCTCGGTTTTTGTGGGTCGAATAAATTAATGGTTTTTGATTTAACTTCATGTTCAGCTGCTTTTAGAAGGAATTTCCTTTCTAGAAATGTATCATACCCATAAGGTATTGGGATTAGAATAACAAAATAGTCTCTCATGGTTTAATTTCTAGTGAAGAAATATCATGGCCTAAGAATTGTATTTCTTCCAAAACAAACACAGATTTGCTAAAATTCATTAAAAGAACAGCGACTTTTAATAGTTTAATACTTTTAGGTGTTGCAACTGTTCGTCTTCGGATTTACATGCAATTAGCATATCGTCAATTTTTCTTTTGCATCTCTTAATTTTTTGGAAACAAGTCGGCGTACTCGTGCGAAGCATGGGGGCCTGCCGTGAAACACTTTGAAGTGCATCGATAACACCATATTTCAAACAGTTATTTCTGTGAATTCATGCAATAATTATGCTATTCGTGGGGCACAGGGTACACATACTTAAAGAAATACTGGCGCATGCGTTGATACACTTAATAGGGAATTAATTAGTTTGATGTCTAAGTTTTTTGATATCTAAGTCGTGTCATTATTAGAAGGTTCAAAACATTTGACAATATTAAATCTAGCAAGGATTTTTTCCGAAAACATTTGTTCCACTATACTTGATGCATTTTTAACCTTCATTTCAAATTTAAGATTTTATTTACATCGATATTCACTATCTCAATATAAGCTATCTAATAAACTAGTACGTTAAGCCAATTTCTTATTTTACTGAAAGATACAATTTGATAATGTCATTCAAGGACTCTGCAAAAATCATTAAATAGGCTTAATCGCGAACCTATATTTAAGTATTTTAATTTTACAAATCATTGCCGGAAAAGAAAATATCCCTTTTTATTATCACGTTAGCCAATTTTCATTTATTGCAAGGTATCATTATTTCATTATAAAGTGCTACTTTATTTCTAAATTTAATTTCATTTGCTAAAGCATTAAAAAACTAAGTCTAGATATGAAGCCCTTGAATATCTAAAACTGAATATAATAAAAGCTTTAAAGGTACAACATTCAGGGTTTTGAAATTTTTTACTGTTATAATTAGGAAAAGGATAAAAGTATTACAATTTAATGTCCGAACAGTGTTAATTTTTATGAAAAAAAAAAATTAAGCAGCCGAAAAGACGCCTGTTCTAGTTTTACTTTACTCCGTACTTTGACTAAAAATTCAAAGGACATCAACTAACTCAATCTTGTGTCTAATGGTAATTACCGTTACACAATTAGGATCATAATTATATCAATCATTTAACTTATAACTAATATATGTATTGAGCAGATCTGTAAAGTATACGCCAAGCTGTTAATTATAATTTTCATGAATTTATGATATCAATATTTTGTCTTACACACGTTCAATTGATTAAATTTAGGTTAGATACAATTAATTAAATAGCCGAGAACTATTTATTCGATCAGGTATTAGATATCCTTAATACCTCTATAATATACAAAACATATAATATGTGTATACATAATAATCGAGTATGGAAGATAAAGGTGGTAGCTGAAGATGATTAGAGGATTGTGGTGGTAAATGAATTTCTAAAATTTTTTTTGTTAAGTTGTACTTTAATTAATGAATTTAATTTTTTTTGTGTAGGCGAAAACGAACAAATCAACTACACATATATATATATATACGATACAAACATGTCCATGCATGAAGAATTCGATTTTAGGAGGCTTTCATCAATATACCAAAAGTTGAAAGAAATGAAAGTAATTTAATGATGTTATTTCTGAAGGCTAAATTTGGAAAACATAAATAAAATTATTTTCTTATGTATGCACACGCTGTACCACATTCGTATCGAAAAGTTTATATCATTCTTAATTACATTTTTTATTTCGTACATATATGCGGATTAAATTGTTGATTTGTGTCAATCTAATTTCACTTTATACATACACGACATGTTGTACAAGATTATAATAGGTAATGTAGGACATAGAAAGACGTCATATAAGCTCATCTGCAAGTTCCTTTGTTTGTCGGCCTTTCTGTTTAAGTACATTGTCTTGTGACCTTGGTTGTATCTATAGTTGCAATCCTTAAGACACGCTTAGAATTACTTGTTACAAATTCTGTATGGTCATGGTTGTATAGCCATTGTTTAATTACTGCTAAAAACGAACCTCTATATTTATAATATTGGGCGAACCCACATATATCACAAGGAACCCTAGACCTTCGGAAACCCTAGAAAATAAACTGGAGCAAATACAGGGACGTGCTAAGGGAAGTTTTATCTTCGATGGCTTCTGAGCCCCCAGCGATAGTTGAGGATTTTGATTGCATGGTGCATACTATCACAAACGCCTGAAATTGATCGTTTAATTCTTCTGATTAACCTAACCAGCCTTTAATAAAATTTATAGATAACTAAGGAATTTAAGGGCTAGGTACAACATAATGTTGTGCGAAGTAGGTTGGATTGTTGGGCCCACTAACAGTTTCTTGTCTAAAAAAGTCCACTTGGACTTTGGTTAATATTTTTCGTTAGATGGAGATTCAGTGGGTGGGACTTCCATTAGTTCCAATAGTGCTTGTGTTATGTTTGTAATCCATTCTAATCTTACCACCATCCATTCAAAAATTGTTTTCATCGTAGGTAATTTCTCGTTACCCACTTTAAATGTGTCTCCTTTTACTATGGTCCAAGAGTTTGTCAGCACCCACTTATATATCGATAGCCATTGATTTATTGAAATAAGGACTTGTAAATATTTCGTAAATCTTTGTGTTAAGGGCGCAAAGACTAAACCCTTACCAAAGGATGTATTGCTGCCTTCGTTTTAAGTCTTGGTGTCTTGGTGACAGATGCAATTCACTTAGAAGTAATCAGTGAAATATCCACAACGGCATTTATCAACACATGTAAAAGGTTCATATCGAGGCAAGGATTATCAAATATGATTTACCTTAATAGCAACTTCATAGGTGCACGGAATCAGTTAACAAGCAATCAGAAAACCATAAATCTCATAAAAATAATACAATTGCCAGATCTATCTGGCTATCGGCACCTTTGTAGCTCAAAATAACATCGATTGGCTATTCATTCCACCAGCGGCTCCTCATTTGGTAGACCGCAGTGACAGCCGCAGGAGAAATGCAAAACCGCGGAGCCCACAGTGAAAAATGTAAAGGCTTATTATGCTTAAAGTCACAACTAACATTAATTTGACGTTCAAAGAAATTTTAAATTCAAGGACAATGACTTCACAGTCAAATAATGAAAGCTGCACGAAGCATTAACTCCGTGACACTTTTTAGTCGGTCAACTAGTGACTACATTGTCAGAACTCTTACCCAAGGAGCAATCACTAAGCAAAAACTGACAATATATGATGAGATTTACAAAAGAAATCAATTGTTTTGGAAGCAGTACAAATGGAGATATCAAACGGATAACATGAAAGTTGGTGCTCTTATTATATTGATAAATAAATCTACCATCTACATGCTGGCCAATGGCTATTTATAATACAAGCAGTACTCAACTTACTCAATTTATCACTCCCATAGTATCCTGAGAATGATAAGTTGATAATGGATAACAACCATTTGTCAACTACACCAGTGTGTTAATGACTGAAGTCATAAACACGGGTCGAGAACGTTTACGATCAAATGCTGTAGATGATACAGCTTTTTCAAAAACCCTCAAAACAATCGTTCACACTTATATTAGCCAATGAGAATCGAACCAACATTGAGTGAAGCTTTGCAGTTCTTTTAGGATGGCTCCAAGGTAAATGGTAAAGTCGGAGTCGGAGCTTTCTGTGATACATTGAATATATATATATATATATATATATATATATATATATATATATATATATATATATATATATTTATAAATATATATTTTAATTCATCTATAATGACTACTTCAGCGGATGCCAAGCTAATATTGAGTGAAATGGGTAATATATAGACCGTCGAGTGGCAAAATTTAGTGGTACAATTTTAACAAAATTTTTTTTAAAAATATGTCGCACTCTCACTGTGAACCATTATGATAGAGTTTATTGAACATGGTCTCCGTTAAAATATTCTACAAGAATGTATGCCAGCCATATTATGTAAGCTTTTAACTTTTACCATGTAGTTGTTCACCAAAATATGGTGGTTATCGATACTGGCCCAAATGAGTAACATCTTATAAAAATTATAAATATTATATAAAAAATTACTTAATTTTTTTTTATAAAATCAGAATAGTAGTATGGGCAGTATTGGAAACGGTTTCGTTTTCCAGCAATCCCTGCCAAAACGCACCAAAATCCTGATTTCGTACAAAAACTATATACTGTTTTGGATACCTATAGAATAACTATCACCAAATTATCATGTTGTCTCTACAATGTATAGTTTTGGGAGGCATAGTTTGTAAATTTTGATCATTCAACTTTTTATAAACTAACAATACATGTTTGCTTGTCTGTACTTTATTACAAGGCATGTGAGTGCCCTCCAACAATAGAAGTATGATTTAACTAGATAATTGATTTAACTATAATTTTAAGCTCCAAAGTTCGTCGATACGTTTATTAGAAACTTAAAAACAAAAACAAATTTATAAACAACTACGAAATTAAATTACTGAAAAAAACTATTTCAAATCAGATAATTAATTCAATTAAAATCAAAACGAAAACCGTTTAAAAAAAGAATAGAAAAGTTTATTAGATTTTCCCGTTTTTTGTTTATATTTTTTCGTACGTTTACCAGATATAAAAGAAATTAACTATTTCGCTTACATTAAATTAACCTGCAGAATCCAAAAGTCTATGTACCTGTGCTCTTAACAAAACGTACTGTAAATGAATACAAAATATAAACAGATAATTTAATTCTACAAGACAAGTTAGTTCTGTTCTTTTCAACAAACATTTAGAAACACAAAGTTTCAGACAACAATATATACAACTTATAAAAAAGTCTTTAAAAGCTCTACCGTAAATTACTAATAATAGGATGACAATACAGTTTTTTTCTTTCGACCAACCATCAAATAAGAGCTTTTTGGTGTTTCGTCCACTTTGCCTTGTTATCCTCAGACATACAATTGAGTATGTGCTTGGGAATAATATTTGATTCAAAACGTATACATATATTGGCATAGGAATACGATAATATCGGGTGGCCAGTAAATGTTTTACTTAATTCGAAGGGACACTAAATTGGATTTTCATTGTTTGTTTTAATTTTTGTTCATTTGTTTTGTTTCTGTATACCACGAACATTAAAATCCAGCTCCCAAGGGCAAACAGTTTTTTTACTGTTATCGTACAATGTGTTCTAACATTCTGCTTTTGTATTTTTATTTTATTTTTTTTTATCATCAACTCAGTATTAAGTATATAATGTTGGCTGACAACTTAATTAAGTTTGAAAGTATTGGCAGGTAGTGTCTACAAGTTATTTAGTAATTTTTTTAATATGACTTACGTACATGGGAATGATTTTGATCATTGAGATATTTTTAGATGTGTGGCAAGTTTAACAACCCTAAGACATAATTTTGTCGAATCGCTTTCATTGAAAATGATATTTGAACAACGTGACTAACGATAATCACATAATAATTGATATACCGCTCACAATTTTATTTCTAATGACTAGACACATTTTTCCAAAATAAATCCCATTTTTACCTTAATTAACTGCATATTCCTTACAAAATGACTTTTGCTACTGTATGTTTAAACGTATTAATTATAAGTTAATAATAAACGGGATTTTAAAGGCCATTACTGGCACTAACAGTATATATCAACAAATCATGGAAGATGTCTTTACTCGTAAATTATTCGGGAAAATCAAAACTGGTATTAAAAATCAACACAAACGAAATTATTTAAAATACCGCTGGGCATATTCATTTTGCCACTAATTTGTAAACAGCCACTTACTAACCATGTAACCACTTGTGTAATAAATGCAAAGCTATATACTCATTTGAATTTCGTACTGGTCATGGAACTACTGTTCCGATACTTAGAGTAACCAATACAATTGAAATGTTATTAGAAGAGCAAAAATCTGCTTCACAATATTTTGCATATAGTGCAAGTTTTTATCTAGTATGGCTTGAAAGCTTAGTGAAATACAAGAATCTTTTGATGACATTTGGCTATCGTCTACAAACAAAAAACCGGAACTAAAACTATAGACAACAAACATGAACAGGGAAATGGACGAAAAAGGAATGAAAGCCAATAAGCAGCAAAATAAAATAGTAGTAAGACTCCATTTGAAAATAAGATGCAAGACCATTAACCAGTGATATGTCTCAACCAGATTTAGAGAAAACAACAAAATTCGAGCTTTATATAAACAATTGTAGCACATGACTAAAGTCAAACTAATACATAGCTAGTTCAATGCAAAAAATACATTGAATTCTGTGAAAAATAATAATAGAGAATCACTCTCTAAAGCAAATCTGCTGTTAATATATAGGCGTCAGTACATTTCGACATAGATTCACTTGGGCATCACCGGATTTATAAGAATTAAAATATTTTACTTACAATATGTAATACTTATGTCATGTCACGGAAGACCAAACTAGGAATGTTCAAGTGGTGTGTAAAGTCGATACTACTGCAAGAGTGTGAGACATAGAAAGATAGAAAAAAATCAAAAATAAGTTGCAAATGTTCGTGAACAATTCCATTTGGTTGGCATTGATGTGCTTCTGACAAAACAAGTGCACACATTAATGCAAAAAAAAAATTAGTGCCAGTAATGGCAACTGTGTCTTTAATTATTCTTTGGAAGCTTTAACGTCGATCATTTAAAATTGGCGTATTTTAATTCTAGATCTTTTAACAGACATTGTAAATTCAGTGAAAGCCTGTGATTAATTGAAGGATTTAATTTTAGTTTTATTGTGGTGACAGAAATATGACTCAAACCATGGTAATCAATTCGTTGAGATTCCTAGATATTTAATTATATGGAATCGTTGGTTAACGCATGCCGGGGTGCGGTAATATATGTTAGAAATAACATTAGTTGGATAATAAGTAATAGACATAATTAAGACCGGTCATCTTCCACCTCAAATTCGGTTGGTATTCCACAAAGTTATTCCTAGGCCCGCTGGTATTCCTTTGTACACAGATGATTTATAAGTTTATATTGGTGACACTTTAGAAAAATCACTTTAAAGATATCTAAAATTGATACTACTCGTAATCATCTAATAACGATTTCTTGTCTAAAATGCGAGCTATTATATTTGATAAGGGCAATAGAGCTAGTAAGATCCTACTATATTCAGTGTGTCATACTTGATAATCTAAGAAATTATAAGAGTAATTTGAATTTGCCACAATGTGGGTAATCCAAGGATCCGAAACAAAATATATGATGTATTCAGTGCAAGGGCACTAATAACTTAGTCATACCTATCAACTTGCATCTTCTATTCAAAAGATCTCTATATAAAGATACTGTATCAATATCGAAACAGTGTATCATGATGTTTATCGATTAATGGTGAAAGCAGTATTTACAAACGGCTTTATAAAAACTACAATTTTGGATACTTAATCATGCCATGATCTAAAATATATAATCTAAAATTCTTGGCTATATGCTATTGGGGCTTTAACTTTATCACGTCTCCCCGTACTGATGTTGACCAATTTACAAACGTTAAGGTAGAAATGATAGATTTTATATTCGTTTCATACGCTTCCTATCTGGAATTAACTTTAATATAACTCTCCTGATAACAGTGGCTACTAAATTATGAAATATAATTATTGAGTGATAAGATATTTATTTATGATTGGATTTTGGTATGAGTAAAACAAAAATATATCTTTAATATCCTTTCTATACGATTGAAAAAAATGTAATATAATAATCCTTTTCGGGTATATTTCCCATCTAACATATAACTATAGGACACAATCAAATAAAAAAAAATTACAGTAAAACGTGAAACATATGCGAAGAAGTAAGTATATGGAAACACACAATCAAAATGCGACAAAATCGTCCTGATAGGATTCGTATATTTTTTTTTCGATTATATAAAAATTCGATAGAAAATCGATTTCATATTTTGTGATAGTTTCCTTTTTATCGTACGCGTACATCTTTACTTATTTTTTGATTATCTAAATAGACATTTTCATCATCATTTTTTCTTAATTTAATTTTTCCGGGTCTTTTTCATACCACTTTATACGCTTTGTTAAAGCGATCGTAGCGATAGTTTTTCCACGCCGAGGTCCCGAATTCGATACCCGGCCCAACGATTGTTTGTTTGTTAAACACAATTCGGTCCCGGTCCAAGATGTTTATTTTAATCGAACTCGGAACCGTAGCATGATAAGCGCAATCGGTCACAAACGATGGTCCATCAATGGTTCAGATACTTGCTTATTACGTCCCGGCACCGTTTATGTACATCGCATTTTGTCAAAAAATATAACCAACAAAATAAAATTGCAATTATATAGCACAGGTTGGCCGCTTTTTGATTTAAAAAAGGAATTTATTGACGTAACCTTATACAACGTGCACTTTAAAGTAATTGTCAGATTTCGTAAGGGGTACGATATGATTAAATTCAATTGTCAGCTCTAAAACTACTTTTTTTATGTTTAAAATATGC
Source organism: Tipula confusa (assembly GCA_963556175.1). Taxonomy (NCBI): domain Eukaryota; kingdom Metazoa; phylum Arthropoda; class Insecta; order Diptera; family Tipulidae; genus Tipula; species Tipula confusa. Next base: position 1,895,790 of record OY744476.1, read on the forward strand.
AATCTGTTTTGGGGCTGAAGCTCACCAATCTCTTTTGCAGTTATTTTAACGTCCGACTTTACACGTCCGACTTTACACCGTCGCCAGCCAAATCAACGACGCATTAATGCAGGTTTACTTTAAATATCCACCTGTGAATCACTCCAACCAGCCTGTACTTGCATGGACGATGGTTCGGCCTGTGGATTCTGTCCTGCAACAGATTTTTTTTATGAAAACGGCATCAAAGACAATATATCGGAAAATAAACTGAATCAAATTTGTCCTTTGATCAATGTTCGACTTGATGAATATAGCACTAAACAAGTAGTAATATTAACTTTTGCTAATGATACTGCCAACTTGATGTTACACAAAAATTCTCACATTACCCCAAACAGAATTGAAAAATCATTTTTCCAAAATTAAGAAACGGCTAAAAACTGGCGAATAAAAGTGAACGAAATTAAATCAACTCACATTACGTTTATTCCGGTTATATGCACTTGCCCACCAGTAAAATTAAAGATATTTCAGTATTTGAGCAATCATATTTTTTTATTTGTAGAAAATTTTAAAACAACAAACCACAAATCTTAAATGCAACGAACTCGTATTGATCACTGTGAGCCCACAGTTAAATAAGTAGTGGGTTCCGGGTAACTCTTCTTTAACTTGTAACTCTTCTATACCTCGGTTCACTTGTAACTCTTCCTTAACTTGTCTTCACTTGTAACTCTTTTCGGTTTAATTGAAACATTCGCCTACCAATATTAGAAGAGCATACTCTAAATGATAATTCATGAAAAACCACATCGGATAAAACAAAGTTAAGGAGGTGTAAAGAATATAATGACAATAACCATGACAATAAATTAAGAAAACCTATATAATACAAAGGCCCCTGGAACTAAAAACACTAGAAGTAAAATGTTCAAAGGTTATTGAACAACTGCATAAAGATACCACCAATAATAAAAGAAATTTGATACTCTGGTAAAAGCTAAAAGAAGAATTACTATCAAAACAAAAGACGATGCAATGGTGAAAGATGTGGCGAGATGTTTCTTTTCTCAATACAACAGTTAATGCTTATAGATCGTTATCGATGGAAATCTGAACTGTTGTCACTGAAATATTAAAAAATTAACTAGCAAGATTTATATCAGGACTGCTTCAAGTAGTCTAAGATCTTAAATTTCTGTTAGCCAAATCACGATTTTCCGCCGCTTTATATTTTAAAACCGCGCAAAATATGTTATCAATACGCAAATTATCGATACGATTTACCACACAATTTTGCAGAAGCCATATGCATATTTACAAATTTATTCACCTGGATACGTGCTCAACACCCCATGACCGTATAAATATATGTACAGTCAAACATGTACATTGTCGTATCTCTATTCTAATTTTCAATTCACTGGGCTCCCACACTGTTTGTTGTTGGTGGTGGTGTTAATGGTTTTCGTATATAGTTTTTGTTTGGTCAAAATATGTACACACATTTGCAGTTTGCTGTTTTTTTGTGTACGCTGTTGTCTTTATGCTCACACATGTAATAATAAAACTTTGAACTAGATGCGATTTTTATCATATTTACATACACAGCTAAAAGCTAGGAAACAAAATGCAATATTCATCGTATGTGCTGGATAAACATGACCGGCATTCATATATGTAAAACACTGGAATATCCGGAATTTGAAAATTTTTAATTTTATCATCTGCAAACTTTACATGTTTTTTTTACATTTGAAGTGAGATGTATCATATTCAGTATGCTCTAGCGCTTTATCATAAAAATACTATAGACCGTCGTATAAGCGATAGTGCGTGTTATTGCCCCGTTACGGGGTTATGTTTGGCTATTTTTGCACTATGTCCTAAAAATAATTTTCCACATGTAAATCAATTGTGCAATTTAAGTAAAATTGAAAAGTTTCAGGAACTTTCTGAAACATAAGGTTATATATAGTCTGTGGAAGCCTTCTTCCATTGTTGAGCCTCAAATTTTCTAAACTATCCTTGAAAATTGATTAACAATGTTTTGTTCTATTGGTTTCGAAAATTTTAGAATTTGTACATTAAAAATGGAAGACCCTTCAAAACTCCATTTGCTATAATTCACAAATATAATGTTCCTAACTTTTCAATAAACATAAATAATTGTACATCCAAATATTATTTGAATGAATAATGGATAGTTGCTATAGCACTATATTTAGGTACCTACATCATTTTAACACTAATTTAAGTGTTGGTTTTTTTATATAGTTCATCGATTGGATGAAATAAAATCTGCATCATTTTGTTTTTGTTGCATTCAAACCGCAGCGCAAATATAATATTTTATTTGATGATATGCACTACATACACTATTTATTTGCAGTGGTTTTCAATAAAACTATATGAATTTACTGTTTATGCCTATTTCATTGAACTGTTAAATTATCTGCATACCGTATTGTCGTTATTAGGTTTTATATATTTGGTGAACTACTTCATATATTTCTATCATGCTATTTTGGTTGTTATAACCAGTATCATTGGTTTCAATTCATTCACGAACTAATAAACTATTTTTTGAAAAAAAAAAAAAAATTGATAACAGTTACAAAATTTGCTGCCGCAACAAAGCAATTAGGATTAATTTAATTGTAGCAGAATAATATTTCTTTCAATGTTAGAAAACAGTTATACATGGCCTTGGATTTACTAGATGTATTGAGAATGCTATGTCTAGCAAATTAATAATTGATTTGCAAGCCTGCCATACCAGATATCACTTGATTTGAAGATCCAGGTATTAAGTCGGTAACATGTTGAGGTTTCGTTAAAAATGGATGATCGCAAATAGAATTGCGGGTCTTCACCAAAGAAACGATTAAAGTTTCATCGATGCGTGAAGCATTCATCTATGCCAGAATGTACGGCAATCTTAGGGGTAACAAAATGAGAGCAGTAAATCCGATAAACATTGGGTCAAATAGCTTATGTGCGGAAGAATACTGGTAAAACTCATGTCAAAGAAACCAGTGCGAGTAATGAACGTGAACCCCTGAAATTAATAACAATTGTAGGTTTAAGTTTTGGGCATAAATGGGTTTCAAAAATCTACTGAAGTATTGAAATTGTATATGAAAGGATTAACTCGATGTTCCGGCAGATGACTTATAAATCGTCATAAAAATCGACGATAGACAAGAACATATTCTACATAATTGTTAACCTATTGTCAAACATTTTTGTGAATATTGCTCGTTAGTCTGACCACCTACCTATACAGCTTACTTATTTGTTGGTTACTGTGCTTTTGAACTTAGTGATCATTACTCAAAATATCTAAAATTTTTGTAATAAAAATACAATTTTGTTGAGAATCACAGAAAAATGTCAAAAAAGATAATCATTATTAAAAGAATGGTATTCCACTAATCAGGCTTGACGATAAAACCAATAAGTGAGAGGAACTGAAATTTACCAATTAAGGTTTGTAATTTTGCTGCTTATAATCAATACCCAGTAAATTTGATTAGTGGGACCCATTTTTTTTAGTAACTTTAATACCTTAAATATGAACAGATTTCTTACAGGCGGTATTTTACCCTTTACAAATAGTGGGAATGAATGATATAATTTTTGTTTCGAATATATTACGCGATCTGCATGCTTTTGACATTATTAATGCTTGAATGGTATATATACCACCGCAACATGAAATTTCATACTGAATACGCGAGTCAATGAATGCAAAATAAAAAATTCGGAGTATTGAAAGCGAGCTATGCCATCGAAATTGATACATTTTTCTGATTGAGATCAGCATAGATTTTTGACATGGTAGAAACATGTTCTTTCCAATTTAGATTAAACCAAGATAACGAGATATGTGAACATATTCAATTTTAAAGCAGTTGGGGTGTGAACAAAATATAGATTGACATTATGAGTCAATGTACATTATTTTTGACAATAGGACATTTTCTTTCGTTGGATCAAAAAACAAGACTTTTGTTTTAGTACTTAATACCATGCAATACCAGTCAATCCAATGTCTAATAGTTAAGAGGTCATTTTTAATATTATCTTCTACAGTAGATTATAATCGTCATAGGTTCTTATTCAATCCTTGGATAATAGATATTATATTATTTAGATCCAATTCTGGCTTATATTAAGAAAAACGATATTTTGAAATAGTTTCCATTAATGCAGTACCTTAAATGCTCACGACTGTGTTATATTAAAAAGTAAATAAAACATATCAGTATATAACTAAATAGTGAATACAGGATTCCACCATTTTACCACAAACAAATACATACACACACAAACACAAAACTAATATATTTTAAATAGCTCCCATGTTATTTGAAATTTATTATTTTGAATAGGTAGATTGTACCAGTTTCGTAAATAAGTTCGTATAAATTTAGATCAAGATAAAACAAAATTCCAAAAACTACAAAACCATCTAAAAAAGGAAAACCACTCAATTATTTATTACTAAAAGTTCATAATATTATGAGCTTTTTTCAATTACAGTTAATTGTGTCCAGTTTTTTCATCGTTTTCAAAAAATTTTGAATATGGAAAGCTTATGTATATATATAGGAAAATATGAAAATATTTTATTTAATTTACTGTTTTTTGAATTATTATCGTTTTACGGTATTCTGGTATTTTGCTGTGTGTATGTGTGTGTGTTATCTTTAATAAATTATAATACGATAATTAATTGTCTTTGGGAACAAGTACTGTGTTTGTATTACATTTAGGACATACATTTTTCTAAAACATTGGTACATACTAAATTTATAATTGTAACAGGTATGAATTTAAAGAGTTTTCCATTTTCATTGTATGAATATCAAAATCGAATGTACAATTTTAGATGGTATTTTGGCATGGAAAACTCCCATACATATCTGTAAAGTGGTACGGTGAACAGTCTAATATGGGAGATAATCGTAAATTAGTTTTTTTGTGCTACCTAGTTGTTTCACTGTGCTAGGGGGAAATATTATAGAATTCAACATCTATTAGATATTTAAATAATTTGTGGTGATGGAATTAATGCTATTCATCAATTTGAATTACAATCAAATGGAAAGTTCAGTATAGAATGGAAATTTTTATTTTTAATTTACTGTAAATAAAAGTGTTATATATTACACTATCACTGCCTAAAATATATAATTTATTTATGTGATAGCTGCTTTCATCAAAATATTATTTTGTGCATATAACTTTTAAATCTGATATACATTAAACTTTTTTTGGTTACTTACATTGGTATTAAACATTTTACCATCCTCAAACAGTGACAAACAAGTTACTAAATGAGAGAATGGTCCAAAATTAACACAGTTGAGTTTACAATGTTATGCCGATGGTAGTAGTAACCATATAATGCGTTGCTTTTGTTAACGATCAAATTTTGAAGAATGGCCAAATTATAAGTTTAGGCTGTTATACAACACTAATAAATCGTTAACTTAAGTTTGTTTCAACTACTTTAGTGCTGTTTTAATTAGCACCTTGCGCACGGTCATTTAAGAGTCAGTAAGTATTTCAATAAGTAATGTGTATGAATATGAAATAACATGTTGCAAAATATTATATGGAGCATGGGAGTTTGGGATTATTGGGAATTCTTTATAACTATCCTGGAATCTAAGGTTAATAATTGTTAGTTCGAATGAACTCTCGGGAAGACAGTTCGACTTTACAGCAAAAATTTGTGAAGAGTAATGCAGCAATAGAAAACCACACTTACCGTGAGATAGAGGGTACCTTCTACACTTTTAAAAATCAACAAAAGACATCAAAAATCTCGCATTCAATTTGAACCTGTACGGGTGCCTTTTATGTAGCATTAACTGCAGATGAGTAAAGTGATGTTGCTGTAAAAAAGTCACAAACTGTAACAAACAAAATACAAACAAAAAACAAGAAAGCTCAGATACTCTTCGCTTTCTCGCATTAAATCGACAAAATACCACAGTAATCAATTCTTCATCAAACTGTAGAAGTTTCAGGTACAATAAGTTACAACTGTTAAAATTAAATTTAATTAATTTTAAAAATGATTATACAATTTGTGGTTGAGACGAAATTCTAACTGGCAGTGTAACCAATTCTAAGAAAATTTGAAATTATTACAATTTTTGATGATCTTTTAGATACCTTAAGCGTTGGGTAAATTATTCGTGTAAATTGGAAGTAAAAAATTAATATTTTTTTCCAAAGTAATAATTTCTTTGGAAATGCTAATATGTACTTTATTATATGCTTTTAGAATATCATTAATCATTTATCTTTACCATCTCTGAGCTTTAAAGCTGTTCTTTTAAAGCTCTTCTTCTAAATTAAAATCATTCCCCTAATCGCTTAAAGTCTTTTCAAGGTCAATACTTTTTTTTAAAGGTTTTGTTTCTCTTAGGTATTAAAAAGCATATTAATAAATCTAACTAGTATAGTCATTCCAATTTTTCTGGAGGTAGGTCTTAGTTCCACGAAGTAATTATGGATAAAGGGCATATTATCCATAATTACTGAAACATGAGTTTATATCAAAAATTATAGTAAAGGAAAACCAACCTAATGGATCGCAAATTTTGGCTATTTCGGATTTGACATATCGTTTCGTCAATGGTGTCATATCAGCACTTGTATTAAATTAGAATTAGATTTCGTAATTTTGGGGCCTAACAAAAAGCCCAGCGTTTTTATAGATTCACGTTCGTTACTTATGATAATTGGTTTGAGTTCCTTTGTTGGCCTGGTATACCTTATACAGCGTTATTATTTGATGCTCATTTCCGCAGAATCAATTATAAATTGTTGCTGATATTTTTGTTGAATATTCTATAAAAGCATAAAAATCCTTCATAATTTTTTTTTAAGCAAATGAGTATGTTTCTTGCTCATCTAAAGCGAGCTGTCTCGGGTTCTTATCACCATGGTATGGCGCAGAACATGTACTGTATGTTATTTTGTACTCCTTGACTTGGGATTGTGGATCAGTTCTCCAAACTATTTTTTGTAGGTTTTGTTGGTCACAAAGATATATTTGGGCATCTTTTCTGTATCTGCAATTATCACATATTTGTATTTCCTGCAGTTTGTTACGATCCTGTTGCAGTGTTAGACCGACTAATTAGATATCCTTGAGGCTTCCCTAGCTTTCCCTTTAATACTTTCCTAACCTCTGTTGTTTTACTTGAATGCTTAATTACTGTAAGGTTAGGTAAGGAGTATATTTTTATGTAAAAAACGGATACAATATGGTCTCAGCAGCTTAGAAATAATTGAGCGAAATTTTAAAAACGATTTTCAAACAAAAATTGTAGACGCCTAAGTGTCTTGTGTGGTCTTAGGCGTTGTTGAGGATCCGATTAAATGTAGTCGCTCCATTAACGAGCTTGTCATAGGGTTTTTTTTGTACAATAAAGTAATCATGTGAAGCTCTATTGTAGCTTCTGCTTCTATTTGTCACACTGCGTTTTTCCCTTTAACGTTTGGATCTGTTTCTCGTGATATTTTTTTGTTTTTTTCAGGTTAAGTTTTCTTGTGTTTTCTCTCCAGGATCTCTAGTTTTGTGGTAATTTCCTTCAGCAAACTCATTACAAACTAAAATAAATGATTTCTTCATGGACATACGTTTTTCTATGATCTGCATGAGCCGTCGATAAAATACATTGATATCAGTATTATGATATAAACCTTGGTTTGATTTAAGAAGGTCGTAAGTCCTGTTAAATTATAGTTTCGAATTAACAATGTTAAACTTTAAATTTCAACGATAACATTTTTAAAAATAATTATAACAAAATAATTAAGTTCTTTAAAACTGTTTAAGTGTGTGTAAAAGCTTCAAGAAGTTTAACTGGGATGAATTAAACTAGATCATATTTATAAAAATAGAGAACAATTTAATTAAAATTTAAAATTCGTTTCCATTCATAATATATAAAAAAAAAATAAATAATGTGAACTTTTATAAAAAAAAGCTAATTAAAAATAATTAATATTCTTAATATCATAAAAAACACGACAAAATTATCATTATCTTTATAATGTAACACCTACAAGTTATTGAAAAGTTTTAATTTTTATTGAATTTTTTTTTTGGAAAATTTGTGTATATATTTTGCGCCCATCCCCTCGTAAAAATTATACATTTTCTATATTATTACACAAAACAAATATTAAAAGTTTCACGAAAAGCTTTTCTATTTTTTTTTTTTGTGTTTTTGCGTACGTTTTTTTTCGTTTAACAGTCTTTTGTTTGTGTATCAAAATTAGTATCACAATTTTTCTTATTTTTAAGACTTTTTAATTTTCTTATTATCCTGAAATTGAATGATAAAATAAAATAAATAAATAAGTGATTATTTAGTGGATATTTTGTTTTCCTGTTTGACTGTTGTGTATCTGGACGGTTCTCGCCGGTAATGGAGAAAAACAAACAAAAGCGAAAAATAAAAAATTAAAAGTTTTTGTTGGAAAATTTTACCATCCGGTGGAAAATAAAAATAAAACAAAATAGACAAACGAAAATTGGATTTTTTTTTGTAAATTACGAAATTAAATTAAATTGAGAAAAGCGGAAATAATATGGAAAATAAATATTGTTAAAATTATCTGTTGTATAAAAGTAGGAAACGAATTTTCTCTATAATGTATTGGTGTACATAATATATAATAATATATACTCGTCCTTGTATTTCCTATTTCCTACAAATGAAAATGAGATATTTGTTTTGTTATTTTAACTTTTAAGGTATTCTTTCAGTTACGAGATTGATGTTGTCGTTGTTTGCTTATAAAAACAAAGTCGTAAATCTCCTGTGCATATGGAAAGAAGTAAATTTCATTTGAGATAAAATTTTAATTTTAATTTTTTTTGTATTGTATTTTATGGATTTAATTTATTTTCTTCTAGGATAATTTGCATATTTATTCGAAATGTCAGAAGTGATGAGTTAGGTCAGTTCTACCGTTGCAATTGCATATTACCTGTAAATAAATTTATTTTAAATTTTGATGCATGGAACTATATACCAATGTTATACTTATAGGATACTTAAACGAAAATAGTCCCTTTGTATATTTACTTATACCAGAGTTTGTACCAGAAAAGTCAAAAATAGTTTACATCGATTATTTGCAAATTATAAATTTAAAGGTTGTATTATCTAGGTCCAAGAGCATGTAATTCCCAGAAAGTAACTCATTGGCCACTGGCTTTACTCGTAAATGAGGTGTTTGTGTAAGTACTTGTCATTAAATATAAAATACAGGGACAAAAATTTGCAATTTACCGAATTTTTATAAAGACTATCGAAGTAATGTATACATGGTGAAATCAAGAAAACGATTAGCATAATTGGCACATTTTATGATTCAGTAACAAGCAAACTAGAGCTGGGTCAACCTCATATAGGAAAACAAAATTTCAAAAGTATATAAGGATTGTTAAAGAACTCTAAAAAATATCTTAAGTACTAACACTTCCTCGAAACTAAAATATTTCAACAGAAGAATAGAGGACAGCTGGGTCCAAGCGTTTTTTTTATACTAAAGGAATGTTTCCATCCGCATGAGCTTTCGATTAAAGCAAAAATATATTTGTCAAATGTGAACATGGTCAGGCTTAACTGCGGTCATTTTAAAGCAAATGAGTTAGGTTTTCGTGCAAATTAAAGAAAGGAGGATTTTATTGTTTATTTTATAAACATTTTCATCTACGTACTTGTTTATTTGGTATAAAACGGTTAATTCGATCGAATTCGATTGTTTTAATAAAATTTCATTTATAATATTATATAATATTGGCGATCTTGTTGATTTATGTTTGTGGATTTATATTGAATTTTTGAAGTTCGTAGTACTCATGATACATTATTATATAAAGTTATTATTTATAAATCAATTTATTATTATATTATTATGTTTTTATATTTTATCTTTTATCTTTTATATCTGAATACTTTTATATTACGAGTTTATTGTTCTCCTATAGTATTATATTACTGTATTAAAATTAACACACTTAAAATTTTAGCATCAACGGGATGAATTTATTAACTAATTTGTAAATTTTAGGGATAAACTAATCTAATTTATTACAGCCTATGGATTGCAGGGTCGAACTCAATAATTAAGTAAAATCCTGTCATATCTTTCCAAGTATATATAAAAACGGGGGTACGGTGAGCCCGGCCAACTCCGAGAGATCCTGCTTGATACTTGGCCGTACATTCTTAATCAATCAATTAATCAATCAAAACCCACATTACCAGACAAACAACGTAAAGCTTTAAATTAATTAAAATAATTTAAAAGCTTAATTTATTATAAAGAAATGCTAAATTAAATTAAATAGGCATTCATATTTTAGGTCTTTTTAGACTTTTTGTTGTTTTCTAGAAGGAACTTTAGTTTGTTTACTTATTTTAATTGGCCTTTCAATTGTGCCGAGTATTCTATGGGCTTTGAAGATTCAAAATTGTCACCAACTAGCTTACGGAAATGTTTCTATATATGCAGTTTTATTGTTTGTTAACTGAACAAGGAATTTTCCCTTAATATCATTGCACTGAGAGCCATATGACAACATCTGATCACATTCTTTCACTGTATTTTATGTAAACGTATTTTGGATATCGCTTTTAATATGTAAAGTCTAATAAGATCTTGTGTTTTATTTAGATCCATAGACCAGTACGTTGGTCTATGTTTCTCAGTATTTGTAATTATGAAGCTACTTTAAATCCTTTTTAATTTACCAGCTGTTACCCTTTACAGTTTATTTATTTATTTTTCTGTAATTTTATTTCTTAAAAGAGATTCTTTGGCAATGTATTTCTGACTTATCTATAGGTTCTTGTTTTCAATATCTTTAGGTGTGAATATTGCCTTGTAACTTTTTGCATTGCGGTATTAGTCCGTTATTTTGCTAAGCGATTCTATTTTAGATGGCCGTTATATTGTGAATATTTTCTACATGTGCTTTGTTTTTAAATGTGAGTCTCATTTCTAAAGCTCAAAAGGTTTCAAATTCCATATATCATTGTCAATTAGTGGTACGATTCTTTGTTCTTTATTAGTAAATGATTTCATTTTTATTTTCACTGAGGCATAGTTGAATTAGCCAATTGTATTGATGACATTTTTGACGTGTCTTACCGCTTTTCAGGGAAAACTCCGCTTTATATTTCCTACTCTTTTTTTTTTGTTTTTTTTTTTTTAAAGACTCTGTTACACTTACTAGTTCTTTTTCATCAATAAATAAACTATTAATTGTATATATACCTTATAGCAAGGCTGATGAAGTTCCTTAGATTTCTTAGCTTCCAAAGCCATTTTTAAACAACTTAAAAATATTTTTGTTATGTTATTCTATCGATTATGTTAAATACCTAAAACTCATCAAAATCAAATAAAAATTAAAAAGTCAATGGCCAATTCATAAAAATAAAATAAAATAAAAATGCTCTCGGCAACCAGACCGAAATTTTGTCTAACAAGAAAAGTAGCAACAATCAAATGTTATTAAATATAAAATTGGTAACTTAAAAGCACATTAAAAAAGCTTTACAAAACAAAAACAATTATTTTCACTTTCATTTTCTTTATATACATTTTTATTTAATGTTAGTTTTCGTTTTTTTTTTTTGTATATTATCGTATATGTCATGAAGGAAAATTATTGAGGTTTGAACATTTTCCCAGAAATAGGTTAAAAAATTATATTTGTTTTATTTTTAATTTTTCATTTCCCTTATTTTGGTCCTATACCTGGAATATGGTCGATTTGAGTCGTAAACTCGTAAGTAATACAAAATATATATATAAAAAACGAAAATTATCGCAAAAAAACATAACCTTAATTTTTTACAGACACTTTTTTTCTTCGATGTTATTGTGAAAATACAAAAAAGAATTTCATTTAACAACATTAAAATAAAAAATTACATTTTCCTCGTTATGTGTACCTATATACCGTGTTTCATTTCTGTATTAATTCACCCTATCTGTTTAAAGACATCACAAAATAAATGGCCTGAAACCAAATGATTTTTATCAAGTTGACTCTAAATTTCAATTTGTCAATAGAATTTCGTTCTGATCCTTTTTTTCCCTTGATTGCTGTAATTTTTGTTGTTTCGATTCATTGATGTGTAAGGAAATAACAATATTATTATAGTAATCTTTTACAGAGGCTTCCAATAAGTGGTTTATTGCTTTGTTATGTCTTGAGTGAATATTGATAAACTCCATAGAAAATTAAAAAAAAACTTAACTAATATTTTGTTTTTGACATTATGCGTCGGTTTCCGGTTTCAAACTTTTATTCTGACATATTAAAACTTTTATAAACAAGCGCGGCACTTGGATCATTAATAGTATCAGCTGGTATCCGCAGTTAAAATTATTAGTTTTTGTTAATGTTAATAGTATACGCATTTGCATAAACTTACACTTTAAGAGTCCTTAATGGACATCCCTTTGTATACAAATGTATACAAGCATGCAATTTACCAATGGTGTTTTGGTTTTTTTATTTTATTTCTCAGCGGATGGGCTTAAAACTGGAGGAAATTTAATTTTGTTTAATTTTCAAAAAAATTTTGGAAAAAGTTGACAACAAGGAAGTATTTAGAGGATTCAAATTCGTTTGATCTATTTTGAAACAATTTTATGGTACCACTTTATAGGAAGTTACTTCATTATAAAATGGTAGCATGATTGAATTTACGGTGTATCATTTCATGAAATAACTTTTATATTGGACTTTGAACTGAGTAGTCTAACTATAGATAAAGTTCCCTCTTGCAATCATATAACATGTTGTGACCAGCGAATGCTTTTAACTTGTATCTTTTCTTAATCCAGTAAAAGGTATAAAAAGTTTTTTATTATTTATATTTTAATTTTGTTTAAGAATACAAAATTAAAAGTTTTAAAGTGTCTTTTATCCATTTCGTTTGTTATCACTTTTAGATGAGGAGAGTGCAACAACAAAATATTGAAAATTTGTATAAAATAAACTTAATGCAAACTATAATAACGTCGCACAGATTTTAATCTTGTCATTTTCATATTTCTCATCTTTTGCTTCTGGTTATTCAGCATGTCCCCGTTGAACCGAATTTTTTCAATCTTAATTCGTCTCTTAGAAAAAAAACTGCCAAAGTATTAGCTACTTTTCAAACTTTTGCAAATACGAAAAAAAAACGAGACAAAGAAAATGTGTGCAATTGATGATGGTTGCTACCATATTCAGGTTAAGTAAATTTTATTTTGTATTTACGAGTACTAAACTGATTTTTTTGGTCTCCAGGGATTTAAAACATCTAATTGGATAATTTAATTAAGGCAACTTTGCTTAAAATAATAACAATATATACAAGTTTACGAATATTCGTTAACTGACGTGAGGCAATTACGCTCGTTTGGAAACATAATATTCTATAATTAAAATTGGAACGGAAGCGAACAATAACCGTTTTATGACATTTAAAAATATTAGTTCTACATATTTTCAGAACAAAAAACGGTAGTAATATATTGTAAATCTAAAAAAGTTGCTTTTGTTGAATTTAATACACCACCAAAACCATTGCAATTATTAGGATCTGATGAGAATGCAGATGAAAAATTATTTTTACGAAAAATTCGAAAATATGGGCGATAAAATTGGGTTTTACTGTGTCTTTTTTACCATACAAAACCGAATACTTTTCTTACTGATTGTCTGCAGTATGTAGAAAAGTGAGACTGTTATTTGCAATTCCAACACCTAGGATGTTAAAGTTTTGTGGATGTTAAAGTTACAACTTTAATGTGTGGCATTTCTCCTACAACACATGGCCAAATTACCTTCAAAAATTTACCCAAACTGCTTCCAAATCATTTCACGAGAACGATGCAAAAGTAACCCCTTTTTGAGACTCCAGGATATCGGTTCACTCTAGAAACCATTCTAGAGCCTAACATCCAAGCACAAATTTAAAGCATCGATCAGTCGACAAATTGAATCTGTACAGTCAAGGCGTGCCTTTTTACTCACGTTAGAAACCCCTCGGCGGTGAGCTTGCTGTGGCCCTCGAATTGCACTTTTTATGTACCTTTTACCCGCCAGAGTTGCAACATTGGTATCCAACATTGATTAGATAATTCTTGTTAAAATCTCCACTTGCTGAATTATCCAACCAAAGCTGGTTTACTTGCTGTTTAAAATCGCCTTCAATATATCGCTGATTCATACAACTACTTGTATGCGGTTTTTTCATCCACTTTGCCTTGTTCTGCATCAGCAATCATTTTTCTACATACATCATCTTCTGGCTCAGGGTCATGAATAATCTGAATAATCGGTTGGTTGAAGGTGTCCTACTGAATATCACCGCAGATCCTGTAATTCCACTGTTGCTGCTTCTAAACCAATATTATCATCGTTAAAAGTCACTGTTATTCGTCATAAAACAAGATAGCCTTTATTCAACGCTACTGACAACGTGTTAAACGTAGGTGAGGATAATGAGTTGCAGATGACAGAGTTGTGCGGTAATGTGGTCATACAAATTTTTAATTTCACTCATTTGAACATCTTTAAGCTTCTTCAAGCAAAGCTTCACTTCCTGGCAGGGTTGTTTGGCAGCAGTTGCATGTGATATTTGGGGAACCATATGTGGATCCATCTGCACTTGCTGCTGTCTGTCTCCCAATTAGTGCAATATATCCGTTACGTCTCGTAGACCTAAAGGATTTCATCATTTTATAAGAAGTCGGTTACGCTGTATTAACACTTGAAAATTTAAGCTTGCCGCAAAACAAACTATTCTAATTATGTGTGTCTAGAACCCCCAAAAAAATATATACTTAAAATGCACTGCCTCATTAACAGTGAACTTTTATTGTTCCATATTAGTTTCAAATTCTATTTTATTTTACATCCTTATTTGTAAAAATCTCCCTTTCTGTCTCTCTCACATTCATTCCGCCCAGGTTCTCTCATCAAAAAGGAATGATAAAAAAGAAAAGGAAAGGAACGAAAAACGTTCACGTTCATTCAAGACAGAAAAAATGACAAAATTTTACTAAAAACCATGATTACAGTTCATTCTTCGGAGTGCGATTTGGGACATGGCACTAATGAACGTGTAACCATAGATCAAGCAGATACAATTCCCCAATTTTCAAACTATTGCAAACACAAGTAGAACTCACCGTGTATTTAGTAAACCCGCGGCTGAGCATTAAATTTACTTGAAGGTGATTTTCACTGGAATACAATACTTGCCGAGCCTCAACTTAGTTCTTTTCTAAGGTCAAGTTCGTTCTTTTTTCAAAAGTTATAAGAACTGCTTGAGGGAAAACTTATTTCTGTGCATTAGTAAACCATAATCCAAACTTAGAATTCAAATCAGAAAGTTATGCTCATTTCAAATTCATTAAATTCAGAATAAACATCATACGAATAAGGCTCCAAAATTATTCATGGGCTGAAACAATTTCGAAACAACAGGTGGACATTGGAAATAAGCATAAAAAAATCCAAGCATTTTCAAATATATAAGCAAATTATACATAGAAATCATAATGTTGGCAATATAAAGATGATATCATTTAGTTTGAACATTTTCTAAAACTGCTGCACTCTCATTGTCCAATTTATTCTCGTTTGGTCAGTAACTGATTCATTATCGGTTTTGTAATATGTCTGAAAAAGGCTGATTCATTTTTACTGATTGCAAAGATACATTTTCAGACCCACTAAAGTGGTTTTGAGGAAGAGATATTGGAAATTCTTGTTATAAAGCAGAAGCCAGATGGAAAAGAAAACGACGAGGGATTTCAAACCAACCATCACGAATTTATAGAAGGATATATAATTTAATCATATTAAAACCATATAAGACCACTAGCAAGATGCACAACAAACATTACGGTGAGCTGATCCGAAAAAACCATTGCACATCTATAGATTAAATCTTGGCTTCTAAAGATGACGCGTCATTGACTTTTAAATTCTGGATATCAACCATAATAGACATTTTGGTGGACTGATTCAATGGTAGAAAAAACAAGTATATATATATATATATATATATATATATATATATATATATATATATATATATATATATATATATATATATATATATATATATATATATTATATGTTGATAATGTAAGTTTCAAAAATGTTTAATCTTCCATCTGCGATATGCTAATTTTTATCATCACCCCGCTTATTTGCCGTGTTGATGATAACCTTAAATAAATTTGCCTATATCGTGTGCGATAATCTCACTTTCACCTTATTTTGTTTTTCATTTCGACTTTCACATCGTAACTATTTTTTTTTTACATCATTATAATTTTTCTAGACATCTTGCTGTTTCGTAAGAAAAGCGATTTCCATTTTTATCATTTTCAAAACAATAATGACGTTCCAAGGTTGTTCAACATTAGAATAATTGGAAACGGTGATTAGTAATACTTATTTGTTTACCGACTATATATTATACGGGGCCAAATTTTATTGCAACGAAGAAACGAGTGGCGAATTTCCATACTTAACCTAAAAACATATAATTTAATTTAATTATCAACTATTTAAAATTAAAATAAACAAAAGCGAAACTTTCAAACCTTTTTGCTCGCTATGAGACTATCTCATATGCTCGAACTTGTGTAGTGAAAATGAAACGAGTGAACGATACAAAACGATATACGTAATGTTAAAAAACACTTTGCATTTAAAAGAAAAATTTTCTTCTTCCGTTTGTATATAGACGAAAAAAAAAATTATTAAAGTTTTTTAATAAGAAAATTCCACTTTAACATACTTACATTATTTTTGTTTTTATTTTTGTTTCTATACCACCGGAAAATAGGAATAACAAAAATGGTGGTAAAAACGATGTTTGATGTAAAAAATGTTTTCGGTGTGAACACTAGCAACACCAAAGCTCGCAATGTATATAAAAATGGTATCGGTATGTAAGACCAAAAAAGTTCTATACTTAAGAATATTTTTAACTTTTTGTTTTTGTTGCACGAAGGGGGTGGGAAGATAAGATTACTGGTGTGAAACGAATTCAATTTTTTTTCGTTGTTGTTCTTGCTGTTTGCCATCTTATTATTTTGATTATTATTATTATTATTAACATTATTTTCTTAGCTGCCATCGTTTCGGAGACATGAATATGAAGAGTAAAACCGAGGTGGAATTAAAATAAAAAACTTTCTGCACGAAATTTATAGATGAAAGTCAGAAAGCTTTTTTACAACAGAAAGCAAAATCGGAAAAATATAATTTTTCGCAGGTCATATATTTTTTGTTGTTGATGGTATATACACGTTGTGTGAGGTGACTCTATATACGCTGTTCTACATTTTGGATAATGAATGATTTAAAAAGTCGAAATGGACATGATGATGGTATTGTGTACTAAACCGTATTTAGTTCGGTAATGCCATTAAAACAAAAAAAGGAACAACAAATTCCATTTGACTTTTTTATGGATGGCATACGACAAATAATCGTACACAGATTACCTTTAGAAATCATTTGGATACAATGCAAAATATTTAGTTTCGTATACATTTTCCATTATTTTATCATTTTTCGGATGTTGTTGTTGTTGTTGTATATAAAGTAAAAGTTTATCTGGGACATAAAGGTGATTGGGTTAATGGAAATATGGACCATTTTATTTATCTTATTTTTTTATGCTACATGTAGGAACATATTTGTGTAATGGTGTGGTGGTGTTAGATGAACTTTTACCATGCATGATTGGAGTTTTAATTACGAGACGACATATTTGAATTATACGGCCGAATAGTTTAAATAATTTTTAATTGGGCGACCATATTACATGCAAACTACACAGAATAGTTTATAATTTTTTAGGGGCAACGATATTTATAAATGGCAAATTAGTATGGCTTTATTAAGATTATACCGGTGATAGCTCTTTTTATTTATGTAAAGTAGTGAAAAATCTAGTTCTCTATGGTAACCGCTGCATAATTTTAAATCTGAATTATTTCGATTTGCTTATATTTTTATATCGATCTTTATCGAGCTAAGCATCAAGCCAAACGAGTTTCCGATACGAGTGTTAAAGAGTTTCCCAAAATTAATATTAATAAAGGCCCCAGTTTTATGTAGATACAGGATGTCTTTCAGCCCATGAACTCTAAAAATAGAGCAAAATTGAGATATGATTGCCACCAAAAGTAAAAGCAGTACAAAACTTATTAAAGCTCACTTACAACATCTTTCCATTAGTTCACTGATAGCTGGTAGCTTTAATAAACAAGCACTCATTTATGCGTTCGCTGGTATATTTCAAAGCGCATTTTGTATTACTCTGCGATGTTGCATCAGATACTATTTTAAAAACTCAATGTTGCGTAAAAGTTTATGTACCTCATCAATAATAAATCTGAATTCTTAACTCTAAAAGGTAGGGACCACATTTCAAAAACCGATTCATGAAAAACCTAATCTTAACTAAAATAGATCACATCTATTAGTTCGATTCGTTATTATATTACGATCCTTACTTGAAAACAGTGCATAACGTGTTTATTTTTGTTTCATCTAACATAATTTTGTTTTGCTACATTAATCAAATGTTCTTGAAGATATAGTTCCATCAAATTTTCCGTCCAAATAACAGGGGTTCATCAAGTTATGGCTTAATTTGGTGGAGGAAGATAGCGACAATAATGGATTTGTCCTCTTGGAACTTCAATGCTTCGTTGTTAAGATTTGATTCATGGTTCTTTCTTTCACAATTGTTCTTTAATGACTTACTTATGAGCATTTCTAAAAGCGATAAAAAAATAGCTAAATCAACTGAAGCTCCAGTATGGGCAATTCCAGAAGATAAGGGGGTAAACTGTTAATCCAGTACCTGCCCCGTTTTTAACTATACGGCTAGCTAATAAAAGACTAAGAGAAGGGGGTAATATTTAAAATCTTATGTTAAAACTTATTCGAGGAAGTTTTTGTTTAAATGTTTTCCGCTTAACCAGGCCTCGATATATTACGTTTTCATGCTGTGGTAGGTCGATATTATTATATTGAACTAATAGGTCTGTAAGTTTGGAAAGTATAAACGTAATATGCACTGATTTACGCTCGTTAAACAAATAGCTTTTAAAGATAAAAACTTGACGGGAGGAGCGTTCTAACTTTGTGTATAAGTCGGTGTTACCATACTTTATCGAGAGTTTGTGAAAGGGTCGGTAGTAAACTGATTGGGCGATAAGAGTTTATACCTTCTACCAGTCTACCAAGAAGAGTCTACCAGATTTAGGAATTATAATGATTTGTGGAATTTTCCAGGTTACGTAAAAGTATCCTACTTTCATTTAAGCATTGATTTTTATTCATTTATCGGGAAGCTGTTTAAGAATTTTCAAATCATGCCCGGGTGCTTTTTTGGGCAATGCTTTGTTTAATTAATTTTAAAATTTTTGCCATTGATACTTGGCTGGCTGGTTTTTTGAAGTATCTGCTTCATCACTTAGTAATTCTTTGGTTCCAATTTGTTCAGTGAGTATAAATATATTGCTGAAGTGTTCAACAAATTTGCTTGCTCCATCACGTCGTGCACATTTTCCGTCTGGAGAATAAATCTCTAGGCATAAATTGGAAGGACCTTTCAGCTTGCTCGTAGCTTCTCACAGTAATTTATTGGTTCCATCAATGTGAACCCACTGAAATAGTATTGGACACCTTCATCATACGTTCTTTTTATAAAGCTAATTTAAGACTTTTGCAGCTTTATTTAGCATTGTTTTGATACTGGGTGATCTTTGCAGTGTCTATTGTCTACGTATTGCGCATTTTGCCATTAAGAGTTGCTAAATGATCCGATATGGTTTATAGGTATTTTTTCATGGAGAGAACTATTCGGTGTAGATTGTGTTGCAGCTTGTTTTAGGAGATCTGTTATAGGTGCCGCACTGCATCATACATTTTGTTATTTGGGTATAGCGGAATGTTTAAAAAACATTCTCTACTATGGTCGGGAATTGAGTCAAATTAGTGAATTGGTTTAACTGAAACCTGGGTGAATGTTGTTTTAAAATCTGCGTGCTCAGTGTTATTAATACCGGATAGTGATCAGAAGATAAATTAAAGCACGTTTGAGCCCTTACGTAAAATTTAGCAATACGCTTTGTAACACAGAAGTAAAAAATAAAAAATTAAAATTTTGTAAAAGAAGATTAAATCGGGAAACCTTCCATCGATCTGCTGGCCAATATGTTGAACTACCGCACCAGACACGTGATCCAAATGTCCATCTTGCATACATTCCCAAAATGCTTTTCACTATATTTTTGGAGCACATAATGTCTAAATCTACTCTTTACTATAATAAGCTGTCTCCTCTTACCATTTTCCACCAGGATGATTAGTGTTATAAAAGCTGTACCTCTTGATTTTTGAGACAGATCATATTTGTAAAATGCAATTCAGAAATAAGCATTATGAAAATTTTTGAAATTTCTTAATACCGAGTATTATCATGAAAAAGGTTTAAAATAATTTCCTTTTTTTTTTCAATTAATGCTACCTGTAGATTGATTTTTCCTCTTGGGCATCAAATAAATTTATTTATATAATGAAAATTAAAAATTAATAAAAATCGAGCTTAGTACTATGTTTTTTTAGTTGCAGATGTTACGAAATTTTTGTTTAACAAATGGAAACTATGGTAGCAGTTTCTTAATTTTCCAATACATTTCGGAAATATTTAATATGTTGTTGTAGAAAATATCTTATCAAAACTTTTAGATTGTTAAACACGATAGGTTTCTAGATCTAGATCTAGATTTTTTGGTGCTCGCATAATGATTGTATCTTTAAGATACTAAAGAGTTAGTGGTAAGTATTTATAGAAGCAATAATAATTTTTGGATTTCAATAACAAAACCAAGGCGAAAATTGGCACAAGCTTTGCAACTTCACTTGCTTAATGAACTACTTAATAAACATCAATTAGTCGAGATAGAGATAAAAATTGTATTGCGATGAGAGTCCCTCTCCTTTATAAAATAGTTTTTAGAACCGGCTTTATAAAATAGTTTTTATTTTAAATGTACAGTTATTTGGTATTTACTTTCTAACACGTTAAAAAATGCCGGCTTTATGTTTTATATTTTACGTCCAAGATTGCATCTATTCGTTTTTCATGCTTTATGTTTGCACCAAAGTTTTCGCCAATATTGTTTTGTGATTTATGAAAAATTCGACTAGGAGTTACCGCAAGATCACAAACATAAGCAAAAATCGGTTCGTAATCGGTTCGATTATTATATCAACGCTTGTTCTACTTGTTCTTTGGATACTAATATCCATATATGTACAATTTTTAAGTGTCGCATAAACAATAATCATACATCTTTGTATTGTACATTAAGGTTCTTAGCCATCGAGACGAAAATAATCCGAAATGGACGTGACCATCTCAAAAGCTTGATCAAAAATCAAAAAAAAAAAAAACATTTCTTATAATTTTCAATTATTAGCAACATATAAAAAAAAAACGAAAAAACTTATTACTTAAAATATTAATAAATAATAGTCCCTAGCTAGTTGGATACACGACGTAGTTGAAATTAAAATTTTGTTCGAATATTTTTTCGGGTTCATTTAACATTCTGTTCCGGTCACGAAACTCTTAACTCCGTATAGTATATATATATATATATATATATATATATATATATATATATATATATATATATATATATATATATATATATATATATATATATATATATATATACACCCTGATATCGAATAATATTCGATTGCTAATTCACTTTCGTCGTTACACACATAAACGAGTATAATTTTTTTTTATATTTTCGTCATAATACGTATATCTTAAAAAAGAATTTAATTAAATTTTTCGTTTTATTATTTGTTTGATTTTCCAATTTTCTTGATTGAGTAGATTTTCCAATCTTTTATTATACATAGTCGCTTATAGTGAGTACTAATACGTTCGACTACAAGTGGAGGATTCTAAAGTATAATACACACACACATACATACACAAGAACAACAATAAAAAGCAAATCTCAAGAAATTGAAATCCTTTTACATCTTCTTCGATTTGTAGTAAGTTTACCAATCTTTTGAGAAAATCGAAGAAAATTAGATGGGAAAATGATGATGAAAAACAGTGATTTTTGAATTCAATTTTTCTTTAATTTTATTTTTTTGACGATTTCGATTACGGTTTTCAAGATGTTGTAATTTGAGATGAAATACTTGAGAAAATAATTTAATATTTCCGTTTTCATATTTTAATTGATTTAAAGTTAGTCGAGGACTTATTTCGTTTTGTTTTGAAGTGGTTTTTTATTTTCAATTGGTTGTATGAAATTTAGAAGGAATGATCTTTTAAATAAAACTCACAATACCATTGTTTTCCCAATTCTTGCAGGATTATTCTTTGCCTATCGCGTACCTCTATTATTGTAAATCATTTTTCTCGAAAGCATTTGAGGTGTATAGAGTTACAGTTTTTTTCTTTTGTTTGTTAACTGTCAATCGATAGTAACAAATGTATAGGCGAAGTACAATTGTAGCCGAGAATTACTTCGTATTTTAGCAATTTTAGCAAAATGGCTTCTATTTTAGGAATATGATGAACAGTCATTACCATATGTCGATGTGCATTACCAAAAGCTTTACGCAAACTCATGATCTGGACTCTGCATTATTGTTTTTTATCAATTTGCTTACTTTGGTGATATATCAGATTAAGACAAGCAGCAACTATACTTGAGCGATTAGTAAGCCCAAATTGAAAGCCGGAAATTAATTTTTTTGGATTAAAGACGCTTTATAAGCAGCACAACTTTTCCATAAATTGTTGAATCAGATGGCCATATTCGTTTATGCATTTTGAAATTATTGGTAAAACATAATTTGCCGTATATTTAAAGAACCTCGTTTATATTTATTTACTCTATCACCGAATTTTTCATTAGGTCTTTAGCAATACATTTTTATTTCATCCTCATCAGTGGAATTTATAAGAGAGAAGCTGTGTTTTCGGATACCTATAGTTTTCGAAATAAGCAAATTTCTTATAGTATATATCAGTCGTAATATTGACAAAATTTCGATTAAATTCATCAATACAACTTGCAGGTAACTCAATGTTTGTAAACCGTATTAATTTGCCGTATTAGGCTCTTGAGCTTATAGATTTTTGTTGTACTATAGTATGACCTTTATTTATAGATAATTTACTTGAGATAATTGCACAGTCTTGGTTTATTAATATTAACAAATTCTAATGAAGAACTTAATAAAAAATATACTTAAAGCTACCTTGAAGCTTTAGTATTGCTCACTTGTAGCAATATTAATTTGTTATCCGATAAAAATGAAGGTATCCAAATGATGTAACCATCAATGTCGTCGGAGTCCAGCATATATATTGAGTTTGAAATCATCAGAAATTATAGACAACATGGATAGTTCCATGCATTTTTATTTGTTGATTTAGGAATATATTGATATCAAGTTGACATCTTTTTTAATTAGCTTAACACTCTGCGGTGACCCAGAAATTGACAATCATCATTTAGAGCGTTTCGTCATTCACACCTGATAGATGCTATGTGGGCGGTTAATTTAAAAAAACAATTAGTTATAGATATTTGTATGAAGCCAATGTCTGGTCGTGGTACTTTAGTCATTTGATATGAAGGCTCTCAATATAGTTAGCTTCGAACAGAGAAAAATCGCGCGCTTGCTATCTGCATAAGAAAGTTTGAGCACCCGTCAAAGAGCTCTACTTGTTTTTTATACATTTTTCGACAATGCAAAAATCTTAGCTTTACTACGCCGCGGGCTTATTCATCGCGCTACCAGCGATGCTACTGTTTGTTTGGTTTACGTCGACCGTAATTCTTAACCATACATTAAAATCTATATGTTATCGAAAGACAAGTTTATTGCATTTTAGCTCTATATAATCATATATTGATTAAGCCCTACTGGCAACTTATTTTTTGACTTATTTCAGATGTTTCTATTTCTTAGCTTGTATACGGTTTATCAGAAAAAAATTTATGAAGCAAGCCAAGCAAATTAAGGGCCACAATAATACGATAGGTCAAAATATGTACATGTGTATACATGTTGAAAAGTTCATCTTTATACTGTGTCCGAAACTCATGATAAATATTTGTGAATACAAATTTTTGACATTTATTTGATAAAAACGAACACACCCAAATTATCAAGGTCAGTTGCTATGATAGTTTTTTAACAAATACCAAAACTTTCTATACAGTTCAAAGCTTGTCGCTATTTTCGTAGCAGCACCGCCGTGAATGGGTATTGCCAATCTGTATTGTTATGGTTTGTGCACAAATTTGAAAATGTATAAAGTTTTATGTTTCGAGGGCCCGAAAATGCCTAAATATATAGATTTATAAATACTAAATATTTTAAAGGTATAGTATGTATTGTTAAAACAACACTTACTTAAAATTTTGGTTTTTATTGCAACAGCTTATAAATCCTTAAGAATTTCAAAGTTCTGTCGCACCAAATCAAAAACTTTCTGATTGTACATACATTTTAAGTTTATTCGTTTTAGTTTAGGCTCATATATGATTAGAAAATAAGTAAAAATTATGGCTTTTATAACTAAACTGTAAAAACCAGGTTTAAACGACTAGAAGCTAAAATTTTAAGAAATAAGTCGGAGCTACAAAATAAAATTAAATAACCCATTAGATTAAGCTTGTGGCAAAGTTTGGAGTTTGGTAAGAGTAATTGGCCACATAACAATTTACCGTCAGATGACAGATGGGGTTTACCGTTGATGATGAACCTTTCCATACACTAAGGAAAATTAATTACAGTTAATCTCCTATATAATATGTATTTATTTTAAAGAGCATGGGGCTGAAAGGGGTGACGGGTAGAAATATGCTTCCTTAGGGTTTTTGTAATAACATTATATTTTATAATTCTGTTTATTAATTATGAAAGCCAACTGTGCTAGTTCGGCTGAGAAACGCACAAGTTCAAAATTCAAACATATAAGCGCTAATTATAAGGTATCAAATTTAATGGAATGATTGAGGAAAAGTTGGCACCATTCTAAAGATGGCAGAAATTTATAAAAAATTTCGATTGATGACATACTGTTTTCAGCAAGACACGCCGAATACTTGTGCATTTCGCGTGCCTTCTCCGGCAATATACGGTCGAAAATCTATTCAAAAAAACGTTTCTAACTATTATCATTGCATAATACATTGTCGCTACTTAATTATACCACTTTTAAGGATCGGCAGTAAATTGAATGGGAAACCAGAGGTCCTTTTAACGAGCATGGAAAGTATATACAGTAATTTGTATGTTTAAATGAAATTAATTTTTAATGTACCATATCAATGATTGATTTATTTAGATTGAGTTGGAAAGCCGACACAGAACAATATCGAACCATTACGTAAATATAATCTGAATAAGTAAACTAATTTAATAAAATTTGTATATTTGCAAATCCTCGTATTAATGCTTAAATTGTTAAAACGATAAATGATGTATAGCCATCTACGAATGAGAATTGAACTCAAACAAAAAAAAACTCGTATAGCATGCCCCATTGAAAATAGAAATGGTCTCAGGAAAGGGTTAACCTCTGGTCTGTAACGCTGTTGTTTTATTTTTTTTTATACATACAAGTGTTTTACATTTTCACAAAAGGGCGAAATGCATGTTGTTGCTTTCGAGGTTTGATCGGTGCAGTATTCTGGCGTCAAATTTTGATCGCAAATTGCTTGGAGTATTATCGAGTGAAATCCTTTCATATAAATGTAATAGTTGGGCTGTTCTGTAGATTGAATCCATTTTTATCTATAGATAATTAAATGTTGGCTCTTATTATTAGTTCCTCATTATTCCCCAACTCACTACTGTATAATGGATGGTAATCTATATTCCTCTTACTTTCATAATTGCTTGACCATAACGACTAAAAATCATTTCTTTGATTTTCAAGTTGATTTTCAAGATACAAGATCCATAAAAATTACTGTAAAATATAAGTTGCGGTTTGGAAAAAATTATCTAAAATTTCTAAAAATAAATTTACCGTTTTTCTATAAATAAATCTCAATACGTTACATATTCCTTCTTGTAAAAGTTGAACATTTCAAAGTAATATTTTGAACAAATAATACATTATAATTGTCAATCCCTCCCTGCTTCCGTTGATGAAAATCATGAAGCATTCATTTTAGTTTTGGTTTACCAGACATATAAGACGTTTAAGACATTGATGCGTTTCGCTATTTGCATTATTTCTGGTAGACGTAACACAAAAATTTTAGATATTGTTATAGTAATAAAAAATGAGCAACTGCCTCCATCGAGATGGAAGCTATGGAAAGAATAATGGCCAGGAAATAATTCCATAAAGCAGACCGTGACATTGGTTTACACACTGCTTATTGAAACAACATTCAAGGTATCTCCATTTTACTGTAGTTTTAGCAAGCATTATGAAAATGTTTAAAAAGGTTGGTATTAGACTAAAGTTAACCTAACACGATTAAGTATAATACACAGGGGTCAGTATCAATATATCTATACAACACTTAATATTAGAAAATCCAGAATGATATCACATCCGTTGCATAACAGGCTGATTTTGTCTTGATTTTATCAGGTCAAACCACAAAACCCTCTTGCAATTTAATTAATTGATTTTTTAAAATCAAATTAAAAAATTCTGGAAATTAAAAAAAAAAACAATTTCTCGATAGAATAATGTGCTTATAGAATAAATGCACTGTATTTCTAGGAACACTGTAATTCTAGGACTAGGAACATTTCTAGAAAGGAAAAAAATTTTATGTCCTGAGACCGTTGTCAGCTACGCTAATCTTTTGCTGTAACTAACGACTTGGCTTCTTCTAGTTAAAAGAGTGATAAGAACTACATTTTGTTAATATAGCACAAATAACTACAGCCTATTGAAAAAAGCGTGCCTCGTACCAGATATAAATAATCGAAATTTTAAAAAAAGAACACAATGACACAACATTTTTGTATGTATCTATGTCGATGTATCTTTTGTTGTGTAAATCAAATTTAAATAATTTTCTTTTTTACCAGCCATGTATAAAAATTATAATTTCCCAGTTACAACACAATATCAAGCCGCCAAAAATAAATTCCAAATGAAAATTCCATAAAAGTATGCGACAACATTATTTTTTCAATTTTATCTTATCTGATACAAGAGAATGCTGACAACAAAAACCTGAGATGTAAATGTAACATATAAAAAAAAAAAAATAGAAAATAAAAGAAAATAATGGAAATTAGAAAAATTGACGTAATTGAATTTTTTATCACAATTTTTCGTATAATTTTTTATCTGAAACAATTTTTTTTTTTAAGAATTTAATTTTCACCTTTCTTTAGAATATTTTCGGAAAAATACGATAAGAAAAGCATATTGGCAGCACTTTCATTTCCTCAACACACACACACACACACACACTCACTTACACACAAAAAAAAAGATGCTTTACGAATCCTAAACAAAAAATATATTCAGCGCACATTTAAAGTTTGGTACAGTAAAAAAGCTTTTCACGTATTAATTTTTAGCGTACACGATTCAACATAGGTGGTGTAAGTACATAATTTTCTATGTTTTCCAAACGTAAGTACATATATAGGATTTATGTTATGGCATACTGTACGACTCAACGAAATATCTATATACATCGTAAAAAGATCATTTTTTAAATGTTTTTACTTTACGTTATCACCCGTTAAATTTTTTAGAAGTTTCGACAACTTCCTCTTAACATACTTATGTATATATCCTTATACATTTTATAATCTTGCATCTCATTTATATATTATATCCTAGTATATTTTAACTATTACGTATCACAATGATTTACATCGTTATAAGTTGTTGAAGGTAACCTGAATTCCGGACACCGGGTGGTTCAATTTTAGTAATACAATCGAATAACTTTAATATAATATTATGTCGACCGATAATTAAAAGTAATCTAAGGTCATTTGCAAGGGGAAGGGCACTTCCAATAATAAAAATGAGCATATTGAATTTTAGAAATACACTATATAACTGCATTAAGATATAACCAATATAGATTTGCTGGCTTGTCATTTCAGCCAAATGAGTCAGCAATATTTACGAATTTACTTTTGCACTAAATCAGGATGGATAAATATCAAGAATACATAACCGTGAAAATGAAATTCTTTAATACTAAGGTACTCAAACTGGCCGGTTAATAACAGTCATATATGATCCAATAAAGGACAACTATAGTTGATAAGAGATCACTGTTTGTCTTTTTTTTACCGACATTTTAAAAACAAAGTAAGCCGGGGTTAAATTATTTACAAAAAAATTAAATTATCCAATTCTTTATTAATCGAAAAATATAGGAGGCACACCAATATAAATTATAAAGACTAGGATAAATTGTTTCTAAAGTAATTTAAAATCAGAATAAAATTACCTTGATATAACCTTGAACACGTTCATTAAACGAAGAACAAATTACACCTTTACATTTTGTCACTAAATTTCCATCAAAAAAGTTTACGAACACGTTTACAAGTTTTGTTAGATTATCCTTTTTTCAGGTGAATCACCCTGTTTATATTATGTTTTATAGAAAATGTAGATATGCGTTGATGGTGGTGAATAAAACAACGACAAAACTTTAACATTTTGTGATTCTATTTATTTTGTTTTTGTTGTTCAAGAAAATTCAATTATGTCCTTTTTCTATTTTTATCTCATGTTTTACTTATGATCCTATACAGTGTAAATGTCAGCGCTTACATAACAACAATTTTTTTACGGAAATAAAATTCGAAAATGAAAATACAAAAAAGGAAACATATAACATTTGAAAAATGTGACGAAAAATTACGTTCGTAAATGTTGATTAATTCGGTGAGTATTTGATTAGGGGGAACTAGGACGAGAAATAAATAATTTGCGTTAGTTTTTTTCCCTATCAACATCCGTGTTAAAAGATTTATAGTTTATTAGAATTTGATTTTGACTTTTTTTAGGTAAAGAAATGGAAATATTTATATATAGGTGTTTATGACATGTAATTGTGATTTGTGACTTTAATTTGCCAAGTAAGTAATGACATCTTTGTAAGATTATCCATGTTAAATGTAGATAGATTTCTATAAAAAGGCCAGATCATGAACTTAGTTTCTTGTACTTTGGGATTAGGAACCATGATTTGGATTGACCATAAATCTCAAAGACAAAAAGCGTTCAGCACCAAAAGATAAAATAGGGTAAATTCTAACGATAGAGGGCGTCAGAACCTCTAACCGGTTTTTAGATATAAGTTAAAGTGAAACTCTGAAGGTATCAATAATGAAACATCACTATAAGAAGTTCTAAATGGTAAAAATGGGACAATTTGCCGTCGTTAACTATAGTACAAAGAGAAACACTATTTGAGGAATCAAAGTAATATCTCTGTAGGATCTACAGAGATAAGATGCATTGTAATGCATTTTACCGATGTACCTAATGAGCAATACATTTAGCAGAAAAACAAATACGAAAACCAACCAAGTTTATGATTTGACGTTTGCAATAAATATCCTGAAAAACCAGCTAGGGTATAGAAATTATTATTTAATATGGATCTTAATGGTTATTAAGCCATTATAACTAATGTCAAGGTTCAAAAATCAAAAATAATATACAGCAAGACCTTATTGAGAACTACATAAAATCCATTAAATAAATAATTTTTAAAATTTGACAATAAATGAACGAAACCTATTCGATTGGAAACTAATAAGTCTGAGGCTATAAGTGAGGGTTTTGAACTTCTAAAAACAAATGATGAACCTTTTATGCTTTATCTACCCTTTTTTGAAAGGTATACATATATTCAATGTTTTTATTCTATATGTTATAATTATTTATTAGAAAATACACGATTTGCAGGACATCACCTCAAAACCTAAAAAATATGGGATAAAGGTTTCTTGAGTATGTGATGAGTCCAACTTTTTCTCGCTAACATACCAAATCTTTGCACAGTAAAATTTTGAGAAACTTGGCATTGTAATAGCTGTTCCATAAATATCTACTGTCGTTAATATAAAGAGGAGTTTCAATAATAAACGCCCTGGAGTTTAAAGTATCCTTGGAAAACCAAAAGAACAACATTAAGTCTGGTGAGATGCATAATAACTCCGAATCTGTTAAAAGGAGAATGTTGAATTTGCCTAAATTTAAATCTTACGAGTACTAGAGCATGCAGAATTTGCAAATGTGGGTGCTAAACACACACAGAAACGGCGGAAAACAGAAGCAATATGTTAATTTGTTGATTATATGTTGATTGTATGTCACAAAAGACAATTTTTTATTTTATATTTTGTGCTGACTACCAGGGTATGATATAAGCTGGGAATGATATAAGTTAGCTTTAACCAGTTTATGGGCGTTTGTATGTGTATAGTGAAAGCCCATCAGTTTTGATAACTAATCGAAAAAGCTCTACTCAAACTGTACTCCATGATCGCTCGTTATGGTTAGTGGGCGACTAAATCGTAATACAAATCGAAATACAAAAGTTTTTGCCACTATTATCTTGGTACTAGTTTCATATGGTTTGCGTATACCTCCGAAATTCAGGTAATAAACAGATAGTTATGTAACCTGGACATCGAGGAAGTGGTTCTACAAGATTTATGTAAATATGTAAATGATACACGATTTGGCCAATTTTTGATATCTGAATTTATTTTACGCCAGAAATAACGCGTTGGTAATTATTTTTGTTTGGTCCTTATACCTATGGATGTGATAGTCATTGAATTTTTTCAAAAATCCCACTTTTCTTTTCTAGAGGGATCTATGACCAAATTTTGTTTGTTGAAGTTTCGAACTATATTTCGTCTTTTGTTTCATTAACCGATATCTGACGTATTGTTGCCTTTGGTCTATTGGATCTATGTATGGATGACTTCCATTCTTTGTCATTTGTTTAGGGCTGTGCAAGATGATTAACTTCGATTCTATCGTAACTTATTTCCGCATTTGGCTGGTTGAAATTTCTTTGAAATAAACTTAGGGGCTCCTAAATATATTTATCTTGGTTATGTTGTTCTAACACCGTACCAAGAGAAAAATTTGGACTGTCAGTAGTTAGACAGAGTCATGCATGTTTTTAGGAATAACAAGCATAGTTGTTGCTGTCATTGTTTGGCTTCTTCAAAAGCTTTATTGCATTTCGTGGGCCAATTAAAAGTCTTTTTTGGATTTTTTATGTTGGCATTATTAACTGACTGATAAGAACTGAACTACATGGGACTTAATGGTTACTGTGTAATCTGGTGGTAAAACAAAGTTTGATTCTTAGATATTATTTTTGAAAATAATCGTCACTGATGACGTTTTATGAACAAGTGGTTGCTTGAAGAGTCACTGTTAAACGTGAACAACGACAGCTTGATTAATTATTTTTATCGGCTGTTTTGGTCTCAAAGTATCTCCAAAACAATCTTTTTTCCAAAAAGATAATGGTAAAAGCAGCTTTATTGCGATGGTGACTATGTCTGCAAAGAAAATTTTTACTTTTTCTAGGATAAAAAGAGTAAAATCATAGATTACATGCGTGAAATAGTTTTTAATGTTATTTAACCTTTGTTTTTAGCAGATTTAAACAACTTTGCTAATTTTGAAAAACTAAAATGTAAGCTAAAGCTTCATTTATTTGCAATTTCGTGTTGAGGTGGCAGTTGATTGCAGTTGAAGGCAGGTGTTGTATCGATTAGAAATCAACTTTAAAGAATCTAAAAGATTCAACCGATGACATTTGATTAATTTTTTACTAAAATTTCCTACTTTACAAGGCAAACCACCAAGAAAACTGTTGTTACAGGAGTTTGATCAAGGGATTTTAATGACGTTATCGCCAACCAAAGGTATGAAATCAAGTTGTCTGGTTTGATTGTTGAAGATTTAAAATTTGTTAATCCAGTCTACTCAACTACTGCTTGTTAGAGTTAAAACAATTATGTACGATATTAAAAGAATAAAATCCAACTGCGTATCAAAAATAATTCCAACAATCAACAAACATTGTCTTCTGAGAAATCTTAACTATCCTTAATATTTTTATTATCCTTTTTGCCTTCAATGTTGGATGCTTTACTACAGCATCGTAAATATACCAAGAAAAAAAAACGAGTCAAAGCTTAACCTGAAGTAATATAAATAAATAAAATTTTGAAGAAAAAGTTTGACAACAACAACAATGTTTGAAGACAAAACTGCACGAAATAACATCGTTTACCACTTTAGGGCAATTAAAAATCGTTAAACTTTTCTCTCCTTTTTCTGTATGCTTTTATAGTTTGTGCCTTTTGCTTGTAATTCCCTTTACTGGTTATTGTTGCACTATCCTCTCTTTCTCTGAGTTTTACTTTCGATGTATCTTTTATGTGTGCAAAGCATCTTTTTATGATACGAATCTATTTCGATTTTTTGTTATGTTTTATGTATTTTGTTGTTGTCAAAAGATTAATGATCTAAGTATAAATTTGCAAATTGAAGTTTTCGTTGTTGTTGTTGTTGTTGTTGCTATTATTGTTGAAAATGTAATAATAATCTTTTGTCTTTGAAAATGATATTAATCGCATGAGTATTTCTATTTTTGTTGTTCGTGTAGTTTAATATTCTGTATTTATGAAATCTGTTTCAATTTTGTGTTACAAGAAACAAGCTTTTGGGGCAATTTTATACGAAGATGTTCAACATTTCAGATTTAATTTAAACAATTTGAATATTCCTTTCTTTTTGCTACCGTCGTAATGAGTTAGTTGACGTAATACATGTGCTGCTGCCTTAATTCACGGCATCATAATATTTAATCCCAACGAAATCTACTTATCGTGGTGGAAAAGGAAAAAAAAACAAAAGAAAGAAAACAATTTCCCAGAAATTATATTATTTCTGATGTACACATTTTACGTATGGTGATGATTGTGTATAATGTTATTCGGGATTTTTAGGTTAAAATCTCGTTTTTTTTTTTAACGGACTAACAAATTATAAATTACGTTCATGCCTTTTCGTTATTTTAACACACACACAAAAAGGATATATTTTTAGGTTATCTTATATGTTGTAAAAAGGAAGTACAATAACAACAACCACTAAAAAAGGTCACAAAACCGCTAAACCACTATTTTTTATAATTTTGTGTGCGTTATTACTTTATAATTTTTTTTTGGTCTTGTGCCGAAAATTAATATAAACTTCGTGACGTACATCCGAGGTAAGGGATTACTTATGGAATTTATTTGTTATGTTATGTTTTGCTACGTGACATATGTTTCGTTTTATACTTTGTTATTGTTTGATTCGTGGAAGGGAAAGCTAAATTATTACCTTGATTTATTTAATTAACACCGCATACAGTTCAAAAAGAGACGAAGGTAAACATGTAAGCTTATAGGTGTGCCACTAAATTTTAGGCGTCGGAAATTTTCAGTTTCAACAACATGCTTTTAGTTAAACTCATTTTCATGTTTAAAGAAGTCACATGACTCGTGAATACTATCCAAATAAGGAGAATGAATTTATATTTTCACACTAGTAATCATTGTTTGGCGTAGAAGGTGTCAAATCGGTAGAGCAGTGGATTCATTCATTTTACACAGTTGAGTTAGTAGAAATGTAATATCTATAAATGCAAATTAGTAATGATTTAGTAATAATGAGCTCGATAGTTCGATGTAGTTGCTTTAAATAGGAAGAGAAAATTTTACTCAAGAAGAGATTCTAAATAATTTAGAAGCCTTAATCATACAAACGCCTATTGGCAAAAATGTCTTAAGGAAAAAGTAACTATTTGTTCCATATTT
This sequence comes from Tipula confusa, assembly GCA_963556175.1. Classification (NCBI taxonomy): domain Eukaryota; kingdom Metazoa; phylum Arthropoda; class Insecta; order Diptera; family Tipulidae; genus Tipula; species Tipula confusa. The sequence continues at coordinate 1,929,784 of OY744476.1, forward strand.
CATGATGACGATTTTGAGGCTTTTAAATTGTCAGACGTATTACTAAGCTTCTAGATCTTGTTTATCAGTCGAGTCGATATAACTTCGAATCGAGTCTATGATCTTGAGGAGAAAAATATCGATGACTCTTAAGAAAGATTTTGTTTGTCAAACAATTAAACATCTTAAGCAAATCACTGAGTTGTGGTATATATATAAAGGCTGAAAATAACTTACAGTTGTCTACTTTAAATTTATCTGAATCTCGTTATTAATTTTGTATACTAGCTGGTTTGATTACCAAAATTCTTTTTCTACTCAGTTAAAGGAAGTAAACAAATATTTTCTTATGACGGTAGTTATTCACAAGATTATTGTCCAGTTTCAGTAACTATTCGCTAACGTAATTAGATAATAAAATATTCTTCAAGATCTAATTGAATTTTGAAAACGATACCTTTTGAATCAGAATCAGCAGCCTACTGCAAACAGTCTTCAGTAACAATTTCAAGTTCTAGACCTTTGAATTTGTAAAACACAATTTATCATTTAACAGTTAACATTTAACATTTAACATTTAACATTTAACATTTAACATTTAACATTTAACATTTAACATTTAACATTTAACATTTAACATTTAACATTTAACATTTAACATTTAACATTTAACATTTAACATTTAACATTTAACATTTAACATTTAACATTTAACATTTAACATTTAACATTTAACATTTAACATTTAACATTTAACATTTAACATTTAACATTTAACATTTAACATTTAACATTTAACATTTAACATTTAACATTTAACATTTAACATTTAACATTTAACATTTAACATTTAACATTTAACATTTAACATTTAACATTTAACATTTAACATTTAACATTTAACATTTAACATTTAACATTTAACATTTAACATTTAACATTTAACATTTAACATTTAACATTTAACATTTAACATTTAACATTTAACATTTAACATTTAACATTTAACATTTAACATTTAACATTTAACATTTAACATTTAACATTTAACATTTAACATTTAACATTTAACATTTAACATTTAACATTTAACATTTAACATTTAACATTTAACATTTAACATTTAACATTTAACATTTAACATTTAACATTTAACATTTAACATTTAACATTTAACATTTAACATTTAACATTTAACATTTAACATTTAACATTTAACATTTAACATTTAACATTTAACATTTAACATTTAACATTTAACATTTAACATTTAACATTTAACATTTAACATTTAACATTTAACATTTAACATTTAACATTTAACATTTAACATTTAACATTTAACATTTAACATTTAACATTTAACATTTAACATTTAACATTTAACATTTAACATTTAACATTTAACATTTAACATTTAACATTTAACATTTAACATTTAACATTTAACATTTAACATTTAACATTTAACATTTAACATTTAACATTTAACATTTAACATTTAACATTTAACATTTAACATTTAACATTTAACATTTAACATTTAACATTTAACATTTAACATTTAACATTTAACATTTAACATTTAACATTTAACATTTAACATTTAACATTTAACATTTAACATTTAACATTTAACATTTAACATTTAACATTTAACATTTAACATTTAACATTTAACATTTAACATTTAACATTTAACATTTAACATTTAACATTTAACATTTAACATTTAACATTTAACATTTAACATTTAACATTTAACATTTAACATTTAACATTTAACATTTAACATTTAACATTTAACATTTAACATTTAACATTTAACATTTAACATTTAACATTTAACATTTAACATTTAACATTTAACATTTAACATTTAACATTTAACATTTAACATTTAACATTTAACATTTAACATTTAACATTTAACATTTAACATTTAACATTTAACATTTAACATTTAACATTTAACATTTAACATTTAACATTTAACATTTAACATTTAACATTTAACATTTAACATTTAACATTTAACATTTAACATTTAACATTTAACATTTAACATTTAACATTTAACATTTAACATTTAACATTTAACATTTAACATTTAACATTTAACATTTAACATTTAACATTTAACATTTAACATTTAACATTTAACATTTAACATTTAACATTTAACATTTAACATTTAACATTTAACATTTAACATTTAACATTTAACATTTAACATTTAACATTTAACATTTAACATTTAACATTTAACATTTAACATTTAACATTTAACATTTAACATTTAACATTTAACATTTAACATTTAACATTTAACATTTAACATTTAACATTTAACATTTAACATTTAACATTTAACATTTAACATTTAACATTTAACATTTAACATTTAACATTTAACATTTAACATTTAACATTTAACATTTAACATTTAACATTTAACATTTAACATTTAACATTTAACATTTAACATTTAACATTTAACATTTAACATTTAACATTTAACATTTAACATTTAACATTTAACATTTAACATTTAACATTTAACATTTAACATTTAACATTTAACATTTAACATTTAACATTTAACATTTAACATTTAACATTTAACATTTAACATTTAACATTTAACATTTAACATTTAACATTTAACATTTAACATTTAACATTTAACATTTAACATTTAACATTTAACATTTAACATTTAACATTTAACTTTTAACTTTTAACATTTAACATTTAACATTTAACATTTAACATTTAACATTTAACATTTAACATTTAACATTTAACATTTAACATTTAACATTTAACATTTAACATTTAACATTTAACATTTAACATTTAACATTTAACATTTAACATTTAACATTTAACATTTAACATTTAACATTTAACATTTAATATTTATCCATTGGAAGCTATACCAAACCGAACAATACAGCCCCGTATTAGAAATATACAGAAAAATAATTTAAAAGTCCCTTTACTCGTGAAACTGAAGCCTTTTTACCCGAAAGGGCATTGTAACTTCATGTTTAGCTTAATAGATTCGCATCTAGTAAAATTTTGAATTCCTCCGCTAGAAGCCAATATGTTCTGTTTAATTAGAGAGAGTAAGGATTTCCAATAAATGGGCGAAAGTTTAGAAATGTTTAATGAAATTTTAAATTTTAAAATAATTCACCCTGTATTTATATTATATAAACCCTACTGACATATTTTTTTTTGTTTGTATCTTAATTTCAATTACAGGTTCACTTGACGGAAATCTAAAGTGATGCTCCCAAAATAGTTTTGAATACATTTTGTTCAAAAGACTTAAACTATGATCCTACAGAGAATTTGCGCCATATAAACTTGTACGAAAAGCAAGTAAAATGTTACGACGGAGTAATAAAACATGGAGAAGGTATTTAAGGATATAAGAGAAGCATGTCATAAAAATAATGGACGCACATTAAGTTGAACGTTTATCGTTTACTTTACTTTATTTGGAAAATAAATTATAAAGGATAATACGAAAAACGTATTTACATATACGACCGAAAAAAACGAGAAAATCGTTTTTACGTTTTTCATTTCCAAGGAAATTTACTTAAGCAGTAGCATACAAAAACAGGTGACACTTTAGACATTCAGGTTAGTTGTAGGTTAAATTATGGATATAATTCATTTTCATTTCGTTGTTGTTGTTGTTGTTATTGTTGTGTTGTGCTGTGCTTATAAAATAAATTAAAATTTTAATGGATTTTCACTTTCAACATGAGTATATAGAACATAAATTTTACATTTTATTTTCCCAAAAATTTTCTACTCGGTAGATTTTGTTTATTCCTCGTAACGGGTAATCTATCAAAACGAAACACAATCATACACAGTGAATATAGGGATTTGGTGTTTATCAAAAAATTGGCTACCAAACTTATGCATTTCGTCACCTTTCGAACTAACGCGCTTTGCAAGATCCTACATTAAAGTGGCGCATTTTGTCAATTACTTCGATTTAGTTTATTTGATTTACCGATCGTTATTAAATTTTGTGTCTTATCCTTTTTTACATTTGGGAATTTTATGTTTTTTTTTTTACTTAACTAGAACATAGTTTGTGTGTATGTGTGTGTGTAGTTTGTATAACTCCTTCTTTTACAAAATAGGATGGATATTATGTATCAGAAAAATTATCACATGACCATATCATTTCAAATGTAAAAATAAAGTCAATAAAATATAAAACTACATGAAAAAGGATATTCTCTAAAGGACCTATTAAGAATCTAATCTAATCCATATACGTACTATGTATAGTCTATATATATGATTCGAAATACAAAGAGAAAGATGCTGCTTTTTTCATCTGTTTTGCTTGCTTCAAAATTGATTAAATTTAGTTTGGTTTTGAACTCTGAATATATTACCTACCGATCCGAATAAAATGTCAAATATACTTGACAATGAAGTAGGACTTCAACTAAACTATATACTATCACTATATATATATATATATATATATATATATATATATATATATATATATATATATATATATATATACACTGCATTAGCATCTTGAGAATTAGTTCAAAATACGAGAAAGCAAAATTTTGTTTTCTATACAGAAATTGATAAACTGATCATTTCCAGTCTAATAACATTTTATGTTTTATGCAAACCACATAAATGAGGCCACATTTTTTAGTGTTCAGTTTTGTTCTTCGTATATATGAAAAATTCTAAAACTCAAATGAACTCACGGGAATCAACTTAAGCTACACAACATAAATTTATAGTTTTAGTTTTTGTTCTCTAAAAGTTTTTTTACAACATTCAAAGTTTGAGGTTTTATTGAATGCTATAGTTCTTGGTGTGAACAAGTTGCTGGATTATTCATTTTTAAAACGATAGTTGTCTTACGAAATTGAAGCGTAATTAATAGTTGACAAATATAATCATCTGTCTGCTCTCTTACTTTAAGTAATTTAGTCAATTCAATCAATAACTGACTAAATTTAGATTTTTTTTGAGTTGTAAAGTTTAACGAGTTTATGTCTGCAGGATAACTTTGTACTTGCATATTTTGTTAATTTTCCAATTGTTGGTTAAATTTCTTAGTTTAATAGGCTTATCGTAATACAAATATTCCAAATTCATGTGATTTTTTAGTTGCCAAATAGTTTTAACCTCATTTACGTGACACGAGAATAATATTCGCGATATTGACATAAAATTTAAAAAATGTTTAAACCAGATTTGATATGGTATTACGTAAAACCAACTAATGGAAAAGTTTAGCTTAAATTTCAAGACCAAGTGCTTTAATTTTCTAAATATACCCAATTGTGTTGCAACTGTCTACTTGATCACTTCATTTGTACATATTTTGACAGCTTGCAATGCAATAGTAAACATTTTAAAGCTGATTTATTGATCACTTCTACAAAACCTTCAAAACCGCAGCTAAATCCTATTAATGTTGGCATATATTAGAAGACACTGTTTGTTGCTGTTAAATTCAAGGCAACTTTCGAAGACACCTACATATTTTTGTCTTTTTCTTAGATAATTCTAAATTTTTATTTTAAGTTTATTCATAAAATAGATTGTGTTCGTTCACGTATTTCAATGTTCAGCTTAACTTTACAATCGAATCATTTGCATCGATACAAAAACAGTTCAAAAATAATCTTACTATCACGAATATTTCTGTTTGACGCGCATGGCCTTTCAAATTACAAGCTACTATTACCTAGTAAATTCTTTTAATAAACTTTAGATTCAAACTATAGCTCAACTTGACTTCTTTGATTCAGACTTCAAGGCTATATCGACTGGTTGCTTGGTGTTTTGACGTTCAACAGGAATTAACTGTTTCTGAGCCAAATTAAATTGGATGATCAAATGTCTTTGTCTTTAAACGCTTTAATGGACTAAACTATTGATCTAAAATGAATAGTAGTTAACAATGACAACCGTTTTGTTTATTTTAAATATGGGTCGTCTTTCATCAATAGCACGATGCGTTTTACATTGTTGCCACTATTGGATATTTTTGATTTTTCTCTTAAGCACCTTAAAAGGGCCTTCATAAGGTTGAAAAGAGTCGATCATCTCCGCCAATTTCTGTGTTTACGATTAACAAGCATATAACGGTTTAACAATTATCTATGGTGGAAAAGGGAAATAGATATATCCACATTCAACACGATTATTCAAGTTACATTCATCAGCTGCAAATTGTGCATATTTCTTTATTCTAATAATGACTTTTTCTCAGAGATCGATGAATGATCAGCCTATCAAAACGTTAAATTTTGGATTTTTTTGTGAATTGCACAAATCGAAAATTTCAGTTGGCCTAAATTGTCTTCCAATATCGGTTTCGAACCGATGTTCCAAAACGTGAAATCCAAACAGAATTTAAACATTTTGCTACTATTTTAGCAGTTTCGGCAACAATTGGCAATGTCACTTATTGTTAAGCAATAACGATATTCATTTGATGGAGGCAGAGGACCAATGAAATCGATTCGAATCGGTGGTATGGTTGTACAGTTGTTGAAACCTTTAGTTTCAAAACCTGTTGACACTCCTTTTTAAGCCGGACCATACGGTTATTTGTGTAACTGACCTAGTGGGCGCCTTTATTACTGGACGAGCGAGGTCTTGAAATTTCTATATGACTGATATACATATGGTGATAAATGGACGAACTGATCCGTTGAAGATATCGCAATATATTTTTAGTGAACTACCTAATTTTTAAAGTTTCATCCTATTGATATTCTGTAATTTCATCAAAATTGATGGTAAAGCTGTCGATTGAGTTAATCCGCGATAGTAAATCGGCTGTCATATTCATCGAGCCCGAAATATCATAGTGTAATCATAGTGTATTGGCTTAAATGGTGAAAGACGACTATGTCGTGGAACTGATTTATCCAATTTTTTCTTCAATTCATTTAGATCAGTAGTTTACGATCAGTAAGAATATAAAATTGCCTACCTTCGATCAAATGTTGGAAATATCTAATAGCATGGTACATCGCGGTTAATTCGCGACCATTTACGTCTACTGTGTTTCCGTTGTGTATCTGTCAATTTTTTTGAATAAAACATCGACGCAAAGTGATTATTCAGTATCTTTTTCTTGATGCTCTAGTAAAGTAAAGTCCACTTTGCATTGATTGAAATGCTTAATTTTCTCGTCGTCACACTCAATTTTTGTGTTATCAATTTTTTATTGCCCTTAATTAGTGGCGGTAAATGCCTTGGATTCTTGACGGTATCAACCTTTAGCTCCTTGGGCTATTTACAATTATTTAACTATAATTAATAGAAAACAATCTTTATTTAATTCGTTTTAATTAATTTATATTTTGACACGATTTTTATTTTTTTTGTTTTTAATTTCACAAAAAATTTTTTTTAAATTTATAAAAAATAATAATTCCAATAACTTTCGCTCCGCTTCTTGATATCCAAAATAATAGAATGGCTGATACCGAGTTTTCATTTCCACCTATCACTTTTTTTATCTTCGTTCATTTTCGTCGTACTGTCGGTCGGTTGTTAAGTCGTTAGTGAACGTCTATTGCATTATCGTCGTTCAACATTGGGGGTACCTTCGCGAGACTGTATAGCAGTCTAGACACAACTGTTGCAAGTGTCCGTTTTCAAATGGCGTTGCATTATGTGTGAACAATAATTTGTGTTCAAAATTATTGGTCACTACATCACCCCCTTCCAAGTGAAACCTCCTGGGGGATTCGTGATTTGATATTCCTCACACTATATGATGGCTGACTACTCATGTAAGATAAAATTTACCACGAAAAAGGTTTCAGCTAATTGAAGCTGGTTTGGTGCCACTGAACTGGACAAGATTTCTTATGCTTCCTACTGAACGTCTTTATGTGAACGTCGAGAGAATACAATTGACGATATAAGTTTATCATAGCCAGGAATCTTTTAATTGTCTATGGCAATTTAAACTTGTCCAATTTTTCTGAAAGTAGTTTTACTCCCAATGATGTTATAAAATAAGCCATAAGATGTATAATAATTTTGTTTTTCTTGTATTCTGTTTTTGAAAATAAGCATTTTTATGGACTTTAGTACATAGACCAACATACGACATTACGGGTTCCAAACCCCAATTCTCATCAAATAATCGATTTATTATCGGGCAGCTTCTATACTATTCGGAGTTTTGTCTCGCTTTGGCAAATCAAGGTACCGATTTCGAGATGAACAACGACGTCGAAAAATAATTGGTTTTGATTGGTATAAACTACTACAGTTGTCTAAACTGTGTTCATTGTGATCACGGATCGATATCAATTAATTAAAAAAAGTTTGTACATCCCGATCTAAACGCTGCAACTTTGACCACTGTGCTATCATGTGGCATCTGAATAAACTACTTCTAAATTACAAACAAACGTTAGGTTAAAGGAATCAAGGAATAAAACTACAGAACATATAATGGTGTACCACTGTAGTTGAGATAATAAAAAAAAAAAATCTACTTAGATTCAGTGTTTTTCAGATTATTGTAGGCAGTGGATCAAAACCCATGTGTGGATCCCAAGTTCAATTTAATTAATTCAATTTAAAGCTGTGTGGTTTAGGTCGGGAGGTACCGAGTTCAAATCCCAAAGGAGGAGGGTTGAAAAAGGGATTTTTTATCACTTGATTAAAATCGATGATGACGATGAAAAAAACTATGATCCCCTACTGGAGTGCAAAATTCATGGGCCGAGCCATTGTCCATGCCAGTACAGGCTGGCTGAAGCAATACAATGTGCAGATGGATATTCAAAGCTATCCTGTATTCGTTCGTCCTTCTATATTTGGCTACGGTGTAAAGTAGGACGTTAAAAATTAACTGCGAACGATTTGCGGGTGCGTGTTTCGGCCCAGAAAATATTGGATGGAATAAACACAAACACAAAAAAAAATCTGTTTGGTTCAAAATTTAAGTCAGTTTATTGAGAACAATTTGACCTTTCTATAACTCCACTCATTGCTTAAATAAACTGAAAGAGCATTTAATGGACATCGTTCATCAATTTTAATCAAATGACTATCAATTTACCGTAATTTCATTAAAGTAGGGAATGATAAATTAGGGGTATCAGTTCAGTAGAGTCAACATCTTATTCTGTATTATATTCGTAGACAAGAGCAAAGCTCAAAATACTACTAACTATAGCAATCAAAATATAAAATGGTTAGATGACGAGGAAATATGTTGCAATAAAAAAACTGTTCCAGTTGATTCCATCTTCACATTTAATAAACAAGTAAAATTTAGGATAATCTCAACAGAATGATACACAGAATGAAAATCATCGCTGGCACATAAAACGAAGGAAATGAATTATCTGGTTATTGTTGTGTGATTGTCGTTGTGCAATAGACGAATACTGTACAGAAACATAACTTTTTGTATGCTCGTACTTAGTATCGACGAGTTTTCAATTGAATGAAAATGTTGGATTATCTTGTATTTAGAAAACGAGATAATTAAGAGACGAGTTGCAGTCGTCTGTCTATTATATATGTCCACATTCACTTTTTTGTGCAAATCTCTATTATTAAACATTTTTGATCCATACTTCTGGTGCGGATATAGAATAAACTTTTGTTTTCGGATCACGTAAGAATATATGTACTTAAGATTTTGGTTTTTGTGTTCTTCGGTCACGATACGACAAGATTTTAATCAAAATAATATCGTTCGATAGAAGTTAAATCGTACGGAAATATGATTTTTAGTATTTCGGATTATTTCGTCTCTGGACATTATTATTTTAGTTGCAGATTTGTAAGTAATGCCAATCTTTTTATCGATGCCACAAAATATATCACCAGTTTTGAAACTTGCAAAATAACTTGGACATGGTTTTTAAATGTTTCGATTTGTAACAATGGGGAGCTATATGTCTTGTTCATCGATTGGCTTTGCCATATTACTACCAAACATTTGGGAACGGATCAGTCCTTAAGTTTAGTTTATTAATAATTAAATTTCTTAATTTAATGAGCGATTATCGTTGTGGTTTATTAAAAACGGACGCATTTTGCAATCGAAGTTGGTTGAAGAATATAGATTTAGACTATATCACGGCTTGTTTTAATGAATCGATGCTAATAGTGCTGGGTTTTCCATTTCGATCAACAACAAATGCTTTACGGAGACATCTGATGATTGTGAATGGACCTTTGTATGGAGCTGTTAGAGGTCGTCTTACTTGGTCGGTTCGCACATAGATACATGAATGCAATTCTCGATCGTTTTTGGAACGTAAATGTTTCGAAAATCAGTGCGGGTTGATATTTTATTTGATAATTTCTCAGAAGAAATAGTGTCTCCGATCAGTGCCCGAGCAAGACAGAAGGTTAACCGATAATCGGTAATTCCTCGGATCATAATGTTTTGCCAGGTTGCTTATCCCAGATTGAAGAAAAAATCGGTTCAAATTGAAAAAGGAAGTCCATATTTTGAGACGAAGTTGTTGAACAAAGTTTTTGCAACTGTAAGTGAATCAGTCTCACGGAAATAGGGTAAGCTACTGGCCATCTATTAAATCTGTCGAATATTGTCATCAAGTACGAAACATTTTTGGACGGAGGCTCAACGAGGCCAATATGTATGTGTTCAAAACGTGTAAAAGGAAGGTCGAATCGTCGTAACGGCGACTTAAGCTTTTGATCGTTGAACCATCGTGACGCAATCAGCAAATGGTAGCTCATATTTCAGGATGAGCAATTCCTTGAAGATCTTCGAAATTGTTCTTTATCAATTCCACCGATTAGAGTAATCTGCAATCTTTTGGTTGTATAGATATAATAAACGACGTCGTGTTGTATTTGAATGTCATACCTCGAGTTTTGTGGTATTATACTTCTGAAGCAAAAGAAAGTTCGTAGTTGACACGAACATAGCGAGGGTTTATCGGTCCTTGCGTCCTTTGAGCGACGAGTTGTTTCTTTCTCAGATCTACCATCAGCTTAATTTCGATAGAAAATCTTAGAGAATAGGACGAAAGACACCGTTTTTGTGCTTGAGCCGTTCACTGCTGTAAGGAGGCTGTGGTGGTTTTTAATTGTAAATTGTACGGTAGTAGATCTACGGCAAATCGAAAGAAATCAAAAATTCTGTAGGAAAATGTAGAGCTCTATTTAATTTTTGCAAAATTCGATAGTTTAGGCCGATTATACATCCTTGGATCTTTTTCCTAAAAACCCCAATTAACTCAATCTAGAGGTCCCACCAAGAGTGGGATTACATTTAATTTACATTAAATTTATAGCGTAATAAATAATGCCAACCCAATCTCAAAAGTTAATATCCAATTAAAATCGTATCCTACACCGATGAATCATAAAAATCCTTAATAAGAAAAACCGGCCTTGTTGTTAATATTTCAACGTTCATAATATATTTTGATGAGTTTTTTATTTGTGTACCTCACAAAATTTGAAAATTAATAAAACATTCTCAGTTCTCATAAAATTCGCGTTAACCCTTTTTTTTATACCTTTTACGAGTGTATCCGCATCAAATAGGTTATCACCGCTTATGCAGGTTAAATCAAATACACTCCACAGTCTACATAATTAACATCTCCTGATTCGTTTAATAAAGGTTTTAAAAGGTTTGTCCATTTTGCACAATAAAACACCAAGAAAAAAAAAACATACTAAATTATAGCTTTTTTTGATACAATATACGGGTTGTAACCAAAGGATAAGAACGAACAAAACAACAAATTTATTAAGAAAATTAAATCTGTTCTTTGTACACGCAAAAAAAAAACACAATAAAGAGTCTCCCGAAAATAAAAAAAAATAAAAGAAGGTTCGCGAACTAATAAATTACCAAAACGTTGGGAAGGGAGACAAAACCTGTTTCCCCTTTCTTGTTTTTTGATGCGACACACATAAAGGAAGGGTACCAGCAACCAACATGTTTTTAAATAAATTCTAAAATGAAATTAATTTCCATCCTAATATTTTATTGGGACGAAAGGGGGTGGATGGTTATTAGTTTTGTTATTTTTTCTTATCAAAAAAAAAGTATAAAACACTTTTCCTGTCATTTTTGATTACTATTATTATTCTCGGTATATTTCCACTTCTGTGAGGATGAAGGAAAATCTTTTGTTAACGTACATAATACAAAAAAACTTTGGTACAGAAGGTAAAAGATTTTCGTTTTTTTTTCATCTTTTTTTTCAATTACAATCAACACCTGACATAATAATAATGTACGACAAGGTTGTATTTTTATCTGTAATTTTCCTTGCTGAATATTTTTTTGTATCCTTTTTTTATTTCAAAAAATCCTTTTTTTTTTTTTTGAAGTTTAAAATCCTTTTGTTTCGGAAAACTTTACAAATATTTTTTTGTAAATAGTCAATCTTGCAAATTATATATAGTAGAGAAAATTTATAATTCCGGAGCAGCTGTTTAGCTCTGTCTTGCTTTGATATATTAAGTTATTTTGAAGTTTTTTTAAAACCACTTCGCTTTAAAACCCAACATTTGTTGTGTTAACAACATGGCTTAATAGAAAAAAATTAAAAGAACCTGTCAAACACAAGGTTTTGTATTACAAATATAATTCAATATTTCATCTAAACCTATATCCATCCATAATATACAACACAATCCATGTCAATTTTATTTTTTATTTTTTAAATGTGAAAACCTTAGAAAACCTAGC